>JAHLJT010009436.1:66129302-66395516 GCA_031308135.1 Acheta domesticus
CATCAGGACTCTCTCTCGGGTCTCCCGATCAGAAGTACAGCACTCAAGAAGGATTAAAACATGTTGATATAATTATTGCGAAAACGTTTTGAAAAAAACTACTGGGGCATCTACACATCAGGTGTTTTATGTACGTGTGTTATTCGTTCTTTCGTTTGGTGGCGCTGTCAGAAAGGTGAAGAGGGCAGGAACATAACTGCAAGAAAAGTATTTGGGCATAAGAAATACATTTGTAATTTTGCATTTGTCACACAATTTACCTTTTTTATGTAAACGCCGGGGCCTTATCGCAAACACTGAAATATATAGCAAAGCGTCATTAGAGGCTTAAAATTATTTGTCAAAAAGTGCGCATGAATTTTACAATTAACATAATAAAGTTATTTTGGGATATCTTTAATACTTTATCTAAATTAGTAAGAATGTCTGGCATACCGAAATTCTTTCTTCTCTTAGTGTTGTTACTAGAGGCAGGATTTCCAGGCAATTGCACGTATTTTTAAAGCTTCGTAGAACTTTTTTCAACTTTGGAAGCTACAATCGGGAAATCAAATACCACCAAGGAGAATAAGTCACTAAAGATAATGAAGATTCAGGAAGCCGTAACTCAATACCACTCGACAATTGACAATGGGAATAGAAAGCAATCAAGAGCAGACTCTCAGCCCGCTTGCGTGAAAATAATAAAATAAAATGTCTAAAAAGCCATGTCTGTAAAAAAATATAATAATATATTAAATCAAATTTTGTGAAATTGTATACAGCAATTCAGAAATTAAAAACAGCAGATTTACCAATGGTGGAGTTATTAAAATGTCTTTGGAATTAGTGTTTGAAGGTTGGAATGCGACTGCTAAATTATATTAAGTGTTAAATGCAAATCCTGTATTGAAAATTTTCCAAAATGTAAAAACATTATTTATGGTGAAAAATCAGAAAATGCAGGATTTGACTGCACATTGATTCACATTTCGTCTTTGAAGTATAGTTTCCAAAACACATTTGAACTAGATGAACCCTTTCCAACACAACGCATAAAAGGAAGAACCTTCTTCTTCTTCTTCATCTTAAAAAGTCTGACTTGTTCCACTTGTTAATTTCCAAGAATTACAACGGGTCCTTCCGTCTTCTCCTTGATCTACCAACTTCTCTTCTTCCCTCGGCCTTTCGTCTCTAGCAATCCTCACGATTCTTTTCTCCTCCATTCTCTCAATATGATCATTCCATTCCTTTCTTCGGTCTGCTACCCATTCCGTAATTGGCTTTTACACACTTCCCTGATGTTTCTGTTTCTTTCCTTATCCAGTAGAGTTTGATTTGTAATTTTCCTCAGAAATCTCATTTTAGCGACCTCAAGTTGTTGTGGGTACGTTTTATTTCGCTTCTTGTTTCTGCTGCATATGTTTCTGTTAGTGGGCCCGGCGAGTGAGGGCGCGTCGGCGGAGCAGAATTTTCCACGATCGCGGCACACAATAAAATAGTACTGTACAAAGTGTCGCAAGCGGCGGCAAAGCAGTGGATGCCGACACAGGTTCTCGAGGACTGCTCCCACACTTGTGCCGACTTCCCTTTTACAGACGCTATAAGTAAATACATAAGTTTTGTAAGTAACAACAAACCTTTTAGATTCCTACACGAACACTCATCTCAAGCTCAGGACAGCGCTTTGACCGGAGTGGGCGCATGAGCTTGTACTCTCATCCTAGCCGGGCCACACATACATCGAGGCTTGTGACAAGCTTTAGAGCTTTAGTGAATTTTGATTCCTGATTTTAAACGGGGTACATAACTGATGTAATTTCTAAAAACTGTCCAATTATTTTGTACCTAGCATTTTCCGCGCGCTTTGTTATTTTTGAGTTGGCAGCGGTGTAGGTGTACATGTGGAGAAAATGCTAAGGCGAGTAGTAGAAAGGTAGACGTGATTCAGAGAGCGTGGCTCTGTTTTTTGTTTTTCGAGTTAAGCATGGCTCAGTTAAAATGTTTTTTCGAGAATAGGACTTGCGAGTGTGGACGCGAGCGTCGTGATACGGACTGTCGTAGACAATCGGAAAATGAAGTTATTTTTGTTTAAGACTGTGTGAACTTATAAACATTTACAATATAACACTTATTTTTCACCGAATGAAAATGAGACAGTGGCAATATCAAAGAGCATTCCGTAAACCGCGTGAGAGGCTGTAGATATCTTACATGTAACACACTGTTTTCTCACTTTTTTTCGCAGACAAACGAAGGTGAAGGAGAGTATTATCTATTGGCCAGTCGAGGTGATCGCGACGCAGTGCAAGAGTCGGAGGCTGACGCGGAAGATGTGGAGGGGCGATGGCGGAGGTGGAGAGTGGAGAAGGGAGAGGGAGGGAGAAAGCTGCTTGGGAACCAACGGCCCCCCGCCCAACCCCCCCTCTCCCCTCTTCCCTCTCCCGCACCTCCCCGCCACGCCCCCGTCATGGCCTTACGTTGCGTTGCGGAAGCGGTTTGGGCTTGCCTCACACCCCGAGTCATCGCGCCTGCGATTCAGACGGCCTCCCGGGCGGCAACCTGCTCCGTAAAGTTAGCGTAGCAAAGTTTTCAAAAATACCAGAAATTAACCTGTCGCTCTTCAACTGAGGGAGAGATCAGTATAGAATCAGTACAGATTCTGCTGACTTGATATAAAATTATCCCGACAATAACTCGTATAAGAAAACCAAGATATTACATAAAAAATAAATTACATGATAAATTTTCGCTTTTTGTTGCTAAGTAGTTCTCCAAAAATTCGTCGTTCTCAAGTTAGTCGAAAATCGTACTTCCAGCATTATTTTGAGAGCAACAAAATTTATTTTTGGACGTTATTTAGTACAAAAAAGCGACAATTTCCTGTATATTTGTTTCATTATCACTGTAATATTTTGGTTTTCTTGCAATTGTAATAATTAAGTTGATATCAAGTCAGCGAATAATCCTTTTTCTGGAATTGATTGAAGAGCAACAATTTTTTTAGCTTATAAGTAACAACAAAAAGCGATAATTTCCAATGTAGTATTTTTTTATTTATCTCTGTAATATCTTGGTTTGCTTGTAAGTGTCTGACTTCCTAATATCAATTTGGCGAAATTTCGCATTTCCGGCATGTTTTAGAGTGATGAATATTTTTTGGACAATTCATTAACAACAAATTACAATTTTCCATGTAATTATTTTTTATTTCTATGTAATACCTACCTTGGTTACCTTATAATTGTCGGTAACTAGTTAGCAGAGTCTGTATAGCGGGATCAGATAAAAAGCGATAAATCTTAGATCAATTTCTAGTACTGTAGAAAACATTGCTACACTAACTTTACGGACCTCATGTAGGTAAATGAGGATGCATCGCGTAGTAAAAAACCTTCAGGGCACTACTTCTATTGACAGGAGTACCAGGAGAGGTGGCTCAGGGCATCAATTGATGTCACTGCAGTGCCTCTGACCAGGAAGTCCTAGGTTCAAGTCCCGACGGTCGGTGGCAGGATTTTCGATATTAGTTAGATTGTTAGGTCGAATTTAGTCGCTGTCTGGAGGAGAATTCTAACGGCGCCTGCTCTGTTTTGTAGTTTTCCGTGATTTCTCCGATTAATACCACGCGAATGCCAAAACAGTACCCTGACAAAGGGATCACAGACCGTTTTCCTTCCTCTTCCTCGTCCTCTCTTCACCTTCTCTTACACACTCTTATGTGTACTACACTACACACATGCAGGAAGACCGGTCGGAAACGTAGAGATTTTCCTGGTTGGGGCTGTGCCCCGCTGGGGGGAGATACCTGGTTGAGTAAAAACAAGCCTGGTTGTATAAAAATTGGTGACGGTTCCATTTTTTCGCGAACATTGTATTTGCAAAAATTATAAAAAGGTAACATTGCAAAATGACAGTATTGAATATCGAGCATTCTGTCTTAAATGAAATATGTTCTAAAAATAAGATTTTTGAAAAAAACATATAATATTTTTAACGAGTGCTTATTGCGAAATTTCTGCTTCTTGCAAATCATAAAAATAATTCTCAAAAATCATTACAAATATTTACTTCAATTTTTTCCATGGATACTTAAAGGAATGAACACTTAAAAGAATGGCCCAGGCCTCATTTTTGTTGAACCCTCTGAATTTTTGAAAATTGCAAATTTTGAATTTTTTATATTGCAACTACCCTCGGGTCTTCGGTTGGGCGCCTCAGACGGGTAGCCGGCCCGCTCAGTCGACAGATTACCTGAAACGGCGAAGATGGAGGAAGCCGGTGGCCTAGGTTGAATGAGAAGTCAAACATGTGAATTTAGAACAAGTTGAATTTATTCATTAAGAAAAGGAAAACGCTAATGGTCTGGTGATGATAACTCTGGCGAGCATGCCCCCAAAATCGAAATAAAACAAAAAAATGAAATGTCATGCACACAAGAGAACAAAAAATTACAAAGTGATTACAATCAGATGAAACTCTTCTTCGCGCGCGAATTCCCGCTTGACGGCCATGCGCGGCCGGGAACTCCTCTTCGTCGCCCGGTCGAGAGGAAGTCAACACTGATTGTCTGATGTACTGTTCACACCTCTCGATCGCGGGTACGACATAAGACACTCAAACAGAAAATACCTCTGTTAGGCGGCCTGCGCCACCCACTGAAGTTGAACGACCTCAGGTCAGCTGGCTGCGAGGTTCGTGGCGAGCGAGGGGCGCCGCTCGGAAAATGTAGGTCAGATCAGGTACTTGCGAGGGTAGCGGCCAAGGCGGCCGGAACACAAAAGCGCCGTCTGCTCGCTGCGGTGAATGGGTCAGCACAGTTCATTCACTGACACGGTCGGTTCATTCCCGGTCGATCTCACAATACTTTGATACTAATGAGCCCGTGAATTATCGCACAAATTCACTAAGGAAAAGAGAGTCTCGAGTTCGCACGTAAATCGGACGTAATATAATACGAATTGCTGTCAAATGTTCATAATACTGTTCTGCGGCCTGCGTTCGTCACAGAAGTCTTGTACCCAAACTCTACAAGAAACTAAATAATTTTTCTAAGTCCATCGAACCGAACGCCACAACAGAATATAACAGGTTCCCCCTGCGGCCGCCACTTGCGTCCGATTCTGAACACAGCTCCCCAGCTTCTCTTTTGTGCCTCGTCGCTCCAAGTTTTAGGAAACCTCGTTCCCCCTACCAAAATTATCCCTGTGACTCTGGAATATTCTAGAACAAACCCGAATTCTGGTTGCTATTGGCGAAAGGGTACTGCGCATTAGATATTTTCTGCCCAATCAGAGGATGTTTTCGAGGCCGAGAAAAGAGTGAGAGAGGGGCTGGTTATCGCTCCCTCTCGCTTTAATTTTGCGTCGAAAAGGGGCAGTTATAACGACCGGGGGGGTGTGAGGGGCTAGGAATCTCTAGGGAGGTTGACGGAAGAGTTCCAGGCGTCGTGGAAAAATACTGAAGGGGTCGTGTGCAGAGCGTGCTACCCAGAGTTGGGGCACACGTGTCCGCGACGAATTAGGGAGCGAAGGGTGCCGACACCGTGGCGCCTCGCCTGGCCCTCGGGTCGCCCCCGTGGCGCCTGCGCATCTCTCGCGTCGCCGCCTGCGTGGAGTTATTTTGCGGCAGAATAACTTGAATCTATTCGGTATCACTACATTGGCCTCCCTTCCCGCAGTAGAGATATGCATCGTGTTTTTAAAATTCGTAAGGCGTGGTGAGAAGTTTTGAAACCTGAGATGCTTATCTCGTCAAAAAAAAATTTAAAAAAGTGGTACCGAATTCTAACGACTAATTTCTGTGATAACAATTACATAAAAGGTCTTATTCAAATAATTACCCTTAAATTAAACTCATTAACCCTAATAATGGTGGAGTAATAAATAAACTAATAAACTACAAGAAAATCTGAATTCCCTAATCTACGGTTACAAATATTATTTCTTAAACAGTGAAGGCACGGCTATCACGAACTACTCGGTAAGCTGTACGGTTCTGGCGAGTTATTTTAGAGATTAATAAAGTTTGGAATTAAGTTTTCATTCTTCATTTGATTGGTAGAAAGGCATTCTAACAGTCGCTTTAAATGACAAAGATGTTCCTGAAAATTTCGAGATGAAATCACAAGGTCGTCAATAATAAGGCGTAACGAAGAGTTTGAGTTCGTCACCTAATTTTCCATCTAAGCATCGAATGAAGGCTGCGCACTGTTCTTTAGGCCGAAAGGCATCCGCTTCCAGACATAAGTGAGGCCGTTGTAAAAGAATCCTGTAAATTTTCTGTCGTCTGGGTGAATAGCAATTTGCCAGTACGAACTAGAAAAATCCAAAGCTGAGAAAATTTTTGTTTGGTTAAACTTCCAAAGAATATCATCAATATTCTGCGGCGCCTCAATTTTCTGGAACGGTCACTTCATTAATTCTGCGAGCGTCTAAACAAATTCTGACCCCTCCGTCTTTCTTTTTTACAACGACAATCGGATTTAGATAGGCGGTCACTGATCTCTCGATGATGCCCTCGTCAATCATTTTTTCTGACGGTCTCATCAACTTCCCCCTTAAAGCTTGTGGAATAGGATAGTTTTTTCATCTTAAACGGCGAGTCATCGGTAACCCTAATTCGAAAACAAAAGTCTTTAATTTGGATGAACGGGGCGACCGAAGACATGTAAATAATCAAGTAGCACTGTCTGCAACTGGGAGCGTTCATCATAGTTCAAAAAATCCCATTTTTGCACATTTTGGCAAATAATCCCCTTCGTCGTTTCCCCCCCTTCCCAAGTTGCACTAGAAATGCTAAGATCAATCCTATGCTTCCCCGTCATCTTGAATAATAATTTCTTTACCGGCACCGAAACTCATAACATTTCTGGAAAAATCTATTATTCCACCGTTTTCTCTTAAAAAAATCAACCCCCAAAATAACATCATGATTAAGATCTTCAATTACTAGACAGGGCACATCAAACAACATATCTCCTATATTAATTGAAATCAGGACCTGCATTGAAATTGGCTTGCTTCGTTTTCTCCCAACCCCTATGACATAGCATCTGACGGTAGGTAATGTCGGTACTGGAATCCGCTCGCTTATAAGTCGCGCATAAAATTTCTTTGACACAGCACTAATTTCACTACCAGTATCAATAAGAGCTTGGACACATAAATTTCCCATAAAGGATTCAATAATAGGGCATTTTCTTGCACGTTCTTTGATAGTCACATCCTCGTCTTCGTTAAAATCAAAAAAGGCATAATTCACTGATATGATCGCATGAAATGGTATCTCTAAAGAAACTCGTCCGTCACCCAGATACCGAGACAGCTGGGACGTTTCTAATTTGTTGAAGCCGGCCGGGATGAATTTTGCCGTCCATCTCTCTCATCGCGATGTCCACGGTTCTCACGGGATTCGGGCGGCGCTCGCCGATCATCTGCCTCGTTCCCTCCGGCCCTATTATCTCTATGCCACTGCGGCCTGCCTTGGTAGTTTCCGTCGGGCCTGCGATTTCTGTCGCGGTTCTCATTGTGATAGTTGTCCCGCGTTCTATCAAATTGTGCCAACAGTTCTTGGAAACGTTCTAAATCTCTACACTCCACGCTGTTGACAATATTCTGTACATACGTTGGGAAATGAGCTGTCAGTAACCAGATGATTTTTCGGTCGTTTGCCTGCGGGTCACACAGCTTGATGGCGGAGATTTCTCCATGGCGTAGTCTAAATAGGACTGCCCGTGGCGGTTTTCCCATCGCGATTCTAAAATCTTCCGCTCGAACTCATATCTCCGTTGTTCGCCCCAGTATCGATTCAGAAACTTCTCCCGAAACTCTTCATAATTTTGAGGGAAAGGGTTTAAAGCGGAAATCCAATAAGATGCATTGCCTTTCAACAATTCTTGCATAAATTTAGCCTTCAAGTGTGAAGGTACCGCCTTCGTGAGATTCATGTAATTTTTCCGCCCGGTCAAGGAAAACTTTGGGATTTTCATCGGGTTTTCCGGAAAAATACAGGTTTTTGCGGTGGAGCCCACGAGAAGCGAAGGCCTGAGCCACCAGAATTCGGATTTGGGTAATTCTCGCGTTCCTTTTCAATTTCCTCCTTTACCAATTCTAGGACAGTACGATCAATTTCCCTTTTTAATTTGGCTTCTCTCTCCCTGATGTTTTCCTCACTAATATTGCCTACTTGCGCGAACTTTTCGTGGATATGCGACACTTCTGAATGGAGTTTCTGTCCGATTTTATTAAATTTTTCGCCCATTTCCTGCTTAACTTCAATGATCTTTTCAGTAACCGACTCACAGCACGCTTCTACTTTGTCGTCGCATGCCTGTAATTTGGTCTGAATTTCGATTTTAAAAATTTTGAAATTTTCGGTAGTTTCCGCTTGTGCCCTTCCCAACTCCTGACTGAGTTTTTCTACGTTCCCCCTCTATTTCCCCGCATCTGCCTTCGACCTGATTCTTTAAAATCCCTATTTCATGGTTAAGTTTTTGCTCGAGACTTTCTAATTTATTTGCTTGGGCTTCCAAATGACTTTCGATTCGGTAAATCTGTCCTCACACTTGCTCTCATGTGCTGTGAACCGTTCATCTAACATTTCCTGTAATTTGGCAGTGTTATTTGAGATTTTCTCCTCTAATTTCGCGGCATTATTTGAGATTTTCTCCTCTAATTTTGCGACATTGCTATCTGACTGGTCTTTAATTTCTTTCAATTTAGCGGCGTTGTCTGAAAATTTCTCCTCAAATTTGACAACAGTGTTATCTGAAATTTCTCTCATAACGCGCAAGATCTCACTTAAGGTGGGACCTTGCGTCGACGGCTCCTCAAAACTGTCTTCACCCGTCACGTCAATACCTGATTCGTCCTGCATTTTTACAATGTTACGCGGTTTCACTTGTTTTAGTACGCGCACACGGTATTCACACAACACAACACAACACAAGACAATGACACTTACAAGGAAAACACAGTACAAAATGACATCCTCAACAGACCATAAGTTATTAACTTCTCTACACCGTGCTTCCATCCATCATCTTAATAATTTAAACAATTTAATAATTTAGGCAGAGAAATCTCAGGGCGCTTATCTGGGATATTAAAAAATGAAAATTACGATTATTTCGCGTTAATCGAGCCCCACGGTGGGAAAGCCAATTGCAACTACCCTCGGGTCTTCGGTTGGGCGCCTCAGACGGGTAGCCGGCCCGCTCAGTCGACAGATTACCTGAAACGGCGAAGATGGAGGAAGCCGGTGGCCTAGGTTGAATGAGAAGTCAAACATGTGAATTTAGAACAAGTTGAATTTATTCATTAAGAAAAGGAAAACGCTAATGGTCTGGTGATGATAACTCTGGCGAGCATGCCCCCAAAATCGAAATAAAACAAAAAAATGAAATGTCATGCACACAAGAGACACAAAAATTACAAAAGTGATTACAATCAGATGAAACTCTTCTTCGCGCGCGAATTCCCGCTTGACGGCCATGCGCGGCCGGGAACTCCTCTTCGTCGCCCGGTCGAGAGGAAGTCAACACTGATTGTCTGATGTACTGTTTCACACCTCTCGATCGCGGGTACGACATAAGACACTCAAACAGAAAATACCTCTGTTAGGCGGCCTGCGCCACCCACTGAAGTTGAACGACCTCAGGTCAGCTGGCTGCGAGGTTCGTGGCGAGCGAGGGGCGCCGCTCGGAAAATGTAGGTCAGATCAGGTACTTGCGAGGGTAGCGGCCAAGGCGGCCGGAACACAAAAGCGCCGTCTGCTCGCTGCGGTGAATGGGTCAGCACAGTTCATTCACTGACACGGTCGGTTCATTCCCGGTCGATCTCACAATACTTTGATACTAATGAGCCCGTGAATTATCGCACAAATTCACTAAGGAAAAGAGAGTCTCGAGTTCGCACGTAAATCGGACGTAATATAATACGAATTGCTGTCAAATGTTCATAATACTGTTCTGCGGCCTGCGTTCGTCACAGAAGTCTTGTACCCAAACTCTACAAGAAACTAAATAATTTTTCTAAGTCCATCGAACCGAACGCCACAACAGAATATAACAGGTTCCCCCCTGCGGCCGCCACTTGCGTCCGATTCTGAACACAGCTCCCCAGCTTCTCTTTTGTGCCTCGTCGCTCCAAGTTTTAGGAAACCTCGTTCCCCCTACCAAAATTATCCCTGTGACTCTGGAATATTCTAGAACAAACCCGAATTCTGGTTGCTATTGGCGAAAGGGTACTGCGCATTAGATATTTTCTGCCCAATCAGAGGATGTTTTCGAGGCCGAGAAAAGAGTGAGAGAGGGGCTGGTTATCGCTCCCTCTCGCTTTAATTTTGCGTCGAAAAGGGGCAGTTATTAACGACCGGGGGGGGTGTGAGGGGCTAGGAATCTCTAGGGAGGTTGACGGAAGAGTTCCAGGCGTCGTGGAAAAATACTGAAGGGGTCGTGTGCAGAGCGGCTACCCAGAGTTGGGGCACACGTGTCCGCGACGAATTAGGGAGCGAAGGGTGCCGACACCGTGGCGCCTCGCCTGGCCCTCGGGTCGCCCCCGTGGCGCCTCGCATCTCTCGCGTCGCCGCCTGCGTGGAGTTATTTTGCGGCAGAATAAACTTGAATCTATTCGGTATCACTACAATATATTGCGAGAAAGTATGTGCTGTTGTACCACCACTAGTTACATGGCAATTGAGTTATGCATGGCAATTGAAACAAATTGTACAAAATTCTCACTTAGGTTTAAATTAAATGTGAGAAAGAAGATCATACTGTGCAGCATTTGTGAAATTAATGAAAAGCAAAAAGGTAACTACTGCGATTCAGCCTTTTTTTTTCGAATTGTCGAACAATGAAAGAATATATTTCTATGGAGTATTCGTCAGAACAATGATGAAAGCAAACATTCTTTGAAGGTATTTATATTATGAAAACTTCAGAAACTTTCTATTTAAGAACGTAAATAAGGATAAGAAAAATATATAATGCCTTTTTAAAAGCCTATTTGATCTTTTAAATGCCTGTTTTACATTTTAAGTGCCTATTTTGCCTGCCTATTTCTAAAGTTTTCCGTGCCTATAAATCCGCAGCTTATTCATTACTACGCACCGTCGCCTGAGGCCCAAAGCACCACTTTCTTCTCTGAAGTAACTTCCTCCTTGCGTCTCGGTGCTCGCAGCACACCCCCTAGCCGTGAGAATGGGGGGAAAGGCGAATGACTTTGCAGCCAAACAGACTCTTCCATGCTCTGGGAATTCCATCGTGTTACGGGTGAATCGAAATCAATCAAAACAACGGGACCAAATCAATAGGGCCCCCAACCCTCAGAGTTAGAGATTTTTTCAAATTCGTTTGTTTTCAGTATTTCTAAACACAAACGAAATTACCACTTATTAGAGCAATAGAAAACAATAGTTTACAAATTTCAACGATTTAAAATTCGGAAAATTCTCCAAATTACTTGGCGCAATACTGAATCAAAATTGTATTATTTCAGTCATTTTGAAAAATAAAAATATTTTTACAAGTCACTTTAAAACTTATAAATTAAATTTTTTACGGAATATTTAAGATAAACATATGTTTCATTTTCAGTTAACAAATTTATACTTTAAAATTAAATTATAGAAAATTCAATTGTTAGCTAACTTTTAAAAAAATTACTGCTATTTACATAAAAACAGTACAAAAAGTTTGAATCTGCGATGAGAATACGGTCAGGTGTTACAAATATTTAATAATTCAACATTTTTCCAGTACGTTCAAGAGTCGCAATGCTTCAGGCACGTGAACTTTAAAACAAAAAAACAGAAACTGCAAGGATTAGGACCCTTGTTGAATTCGCATTGAACGACCCTTACCAGAAAGTAGATTCCAACACAAATTGCATTTTGAAAGCGCACGTGAGCGATCGGACGGGGTCTGACAGTCAAGGGGCCATGGGGCCCTCCCAAAAGGCCTAGAGCTTTCGTTTGTTAATTTCCTTTATTTGGCAAAATTGATTTCAATTTTTATTTAGGTTAGAATGATGTAATTATTTCAAAACTATTGTTTCGTATTATACACTACAAAAATTATTTCAAAAATATTGTTTCGTACTATACACTACAAAAATAATACACAATATAATAAGAAACATGTATTACTTAACAAAAATCTATGATGCGCCCCCCCCCAAATAATAATCGTGTGGATCCACCCCTGGGATCTTATCTGTGGTCGCCTCTACAATCTCTTAGCGTCATTTAGGGATGGGCACATAGCCGCCCTCCACACCGCCCGATTCCCCCACATACTCGTTTTCGACTTCAACTTGTAATTTTCCTTTGCCAGCGGGCCCCCAGCAGCCGGGTGCGATGATTGGTTGATGATTAACATAACTTTTTTTTACTTATTTAAGGTCGTGTTGCTACTACCAAGGTCATATAGCGACCACTGTAACATTGGGGGTGACGGTATATGGACACACAAACATCCATGCCCCGGTCGCTATTCGAACACGCGACCCTTCAGGCACGAGGCAGCTACAGCTCTTCAGCCATAGCAACCTCGGCCATCCAGACGGCTTTACATCACTTTTATTTTCTTGTGTACGTACGTATATATATGAAGTAACATACATTGTTCAGAGATAGTTATGTAATGATGCTGCTTCGACTTGAAATCCTACGATTTTCAAAATAATTCTTTAATTTTTTGGGATACTTCACGTGAAGATCCTTGGACATTTACAAAATTTTCTCAAAAATCACTCCAATTTTTTTAATTTTATGCCTTGTCAGAATAGATTGAAATACACCAACAAAGATGGCAGAGGTTCGATTTCCACAGCTGACCCCGAATTTTCAAAAGATGCAAAAGTTTGACTTTCTTAAAAACCGCCTTTTACAATTATGTTATTGAAGATAATTTGTTCTCCACAATTAGTTCTTTAATTAATTTCGTGTACTTTTTTTACAATATTAGTCGTTTCCGTGCAATTTTTGGTGAATTATAAATAATATATAAAACTAGAAACGCAGAAGACCGAAGGGACTCGACTATCATAATACTCATAAAAGAAGCCGTGGCAAAATTGTAAGTGCCGGAGAGCTGACAAAAGAAGAAGATTAAAATCTACATTTTCTCACAATCAACGCCAATATTGTTTTTAACTTTTTAGTTAGACAGTAATAAATGCACTAAATAACATGACAAATGCCATTTTCATGTACTTTTTTGATTTTTCAAAAATTACACAAATGTAATTTTTTTTAAATATCTCTCATATCGTCAAAATTTGCGTTTTAGATAGCCATTAGTAAAAGCGGTTCTTGCGGGCATGCATTGCGTGCTTAAAGTTCAATTTTAAGCACTAGTGTTAAAAGTGAAACGATCAAGTGTTCAGATAAATCTAAAAAAACAACAACGCAAACAAAACAATTTCGTCTAATCGCATCAATTTCTGCTGACCTGAAAATGCATCAATAAGTGATTTGTAAACCTCAATTAAAATAAAATGAAAATTAGTAAGGTTGACTAAAAAATAGTGTATGACGTACGTGATAAAAGTGATTTTATTTTGCTCGTAGGATTGCGCCACTTGACTTATCGGCCTTGGGTCGCAACCATTCCTACTCGCAAAATTAAGTGTCACTTTTACCACTAGTATCATAAATATTATAGATGCATTTCCATAAGCTTCAAAGTATCTCTAACATTGGTTTTTCAAAAATTCAGAATTTTTTGAGAATATGAGAATTAAAATTGCATATTTTCGAAAACGTATGAATCAAATTTTGTAGAAAATGGTTGCATCCCCCCTAGGAAGTTTCCAAATTGGAAAAGAATTTAATCCTCTATGATATTCCAAATGCCTGATTTCGACCAAGACATTTGAATACCTATTAATGAAAACACTGAAAAATATAAATGCTTTTAAACAATCTCTGTTCAAAAAATTTCGATTGTACAGAAACGAAAAGTAAATGTTAATGATATATGTTACACGAAATTCGATCGACAATCAGACTTTTCGTGGACGACTGCATCGTACATCGAAAAATTAGAAACATCAGAAATTGACATTGATCAGTTGCAAAAAGATATTGACAAATTGATGAAATGGTTTCAGATAAACGGAATGAAAATTAATCCAGATAAAAGTAAATAAATTTTTCTTTCGAAGGCTTATCACAGAAATAAAATCCCTGAGGTACGTTGTTGTAAATATCTGGGCGTAACCATTCGAAGCGACCTCAACTGGGCTGATCACGTAAGATAAATTACACAGAAGGCTTGCAAAGCTCGTCATTTTCTTATTACGAAAACTAACTGTAACACTAAAGTGTTAGCTTGCAGATCTTCGGTTCGTCCCATAATGAAATACTGAGTATCTTGCTGGGTTGCTCATAGGGAGAATCAGATTAGTGCGTTAAACCGAGTGCAGGAAACAGCGACTGAAGTCGCGAACAGAAACAGTGGGGAAAATGTGACTTGTGAATCATTAGTTACAGGTAGAAAGGAAGCACAACTGTGTGCCCTGTTCAAGGCGTACCCAAAGTAATCGGCATCAGTGAAAGACTTGAAAAGTCATGCTACATAAGTAGGGAGCAACCATTCACACAAAGAATATGCAGAAAGCAAAGAAAAGATACAGGATAATTCAGCTTTGTGAATAGGATCATTGCCAGGGTTGCCAGATAGGATGGGATTCCGCTTTTTGGGATGGAAAACGGCTCTCTCTCGCGGGACAAAAATTGACTTTGCAGAATATCGCTCAAAGGGCGGAAATGCATCAAAACATGTGCGGATTTGGGCGGGTTTTCAATTTACGACGAAAAAAAAAACACAACGACGTTAACAATGAGTTTAATGTTTTACTTTATTTATGATTTTTCTTTAATCATTTGTTACGTCGTTCAAATTTACTTGAACTGTGATGTTAGTTTTAGACATCTAGTACAGGTGTGTTCTAAAAGACATCTGTGGATTTCACCGTTGGTCAAATCTGTCTTGACCATCGTCATTTTGATGAACGTTAAAATATTGACGCATAGTTACGTTTCACCAACACTTTTCTATTAGAATTTACACTCCGTTAACTTTGACGACATTTTCTCGTTACATGCCCCACTTGAACAGCAAAACAGTAAAATAACTAGGTTAATGAAATACAATGCACGCGTTAGATTCATCCTAACCTCACAACAGCACTGTAAAGTCGTCAAAGACGTTGATGGCGGGCTACCGGTCCGTCAAAATTCGATGAGTATTTTGACGATCGTCAGGCGAAACGACCTTGGTGAGACGTCAATGGTTTGACGTCCGTTAAAGCTAGTGATCAGCGTTGGTGAAACCGGACGATAATCTCTTTGTCCTGCAGAATATGAGTATATAAATATATCACATTGCCCGTACTTGCAGTTAATTTTAGAAAGCGCCATTTAAATGCACCATTAGTCATCTTTGGGAAATACGGTTTTACTGCCAGCATTTACATTAAGCTATAGGTAATAAGTATGCCCATATAAGTTTCATTTTAATTATTAATATATTATTATTACAAAAAGTTTCTACATAAAGTATTAATTGCAATATTCACTAAAAAATAATACTAATCAAGCATTTCATAGGGTCACTGCCTCAAAATAAACTTCAATTGCAATTACTTTAATGGAAATTCAAATTTCCCGCTGGAAAGTTGATTTTTTTATTGGGCGGATGTATAGACATCTAACTGCGGATGTTTGTACGAAGCACCTGGCAACCCTGACCGGTGTCTGGAAAAATTTGCCTGCAGATGTTCGAGTGACCGTTCCCAGAAGCACGCGAGATATGTGTTCGAGATTTCTTATAGAGAACAGTGATGTGCAGTGAAGTGCAGTGAAGGCCAACAGAAGTGCGTGCAAAGTGCAAAGTACCGTTATGATTAAATTACTGGTTACTGAAGGGAGATACAATAAAATAAAGTGAAGAGATTGGTAGGGATTAGAGATGGGTACAATTTATCTAATTTTTATACTTGTCTGTTTGTAATTTATTTAATTTTTGTTTGTTTAATTAGATTTGTATTATTTGTCTTTTTTAATATTTGTATGCATTGCTTGTTACAATTTTTATTTTTGTACTTCTTTTTTTGGTTTAACTGTCACCTAACGCACGCTCATTTCCAGTAATAAATTATTATTGCAATATTATTAATTATTGTAATATTATGGATAGAATTAATTATTATTGCAGTATTAATTATATTATATTTTAATTAAATATTCGCATTCATTGAAATGTTCTCTAAATATTTTATCTGATAACATTTTGTCAAATGTGTATGAATATTAACATAAATGTGCCATTTTGGGTCTGCGAGTTTAGGGATTTGGCAGATGGTCCGGGAAGAAATTGGTTACCATGGCAAGACGTTTGGATAAACAATATTTATTTTGACGAGATCAATTATATGAACATGGCTGCCATTGATGAATTTTCATAACACTGTAATAAATTTTAGTGAATAAAGTGACTGGGGTGTGGAATACTGAAAGAATAATATAGTATGATATATTTGACCTCGCAGTTTTATTTACTGATTATATTTCAAGAGCATTAATTGGAATTGTTTAAGAAATTAAATGGGTATTTGTGGTGTTCTTGGTTACAAAAGAAAATATTGCAATGCGCCTCGTACCTACGTCAGCATTTAAATTTCCTACAGAGAAACCGCTAAGAGGTTCAGGAATGTATGTGAGCAACATTAGCTGCACACAGTGAATGATGAAGCTACATTTTGCGTTTTAAATCGTTCCTAGATAAATATTTGTTACTAGATAACAAGCATTTTCCCTATTTTATGTGGTCGATGAATGCACCTCATAAAATACCAAAACTTGTCAACTTTGACCACCAGATAATTTTTTCACACTAGCCGCGATAAACACAATAATGTAAGAACGTTCTAGTAAAACGCAGTAATGTAAGAAAATATCCTGAAGACCATAACAAGAATTTTTTTAAAGAGTTGGAAAGAATGGGAATAAATCGTATGATGAACAAATCATAACCAGTTTTGAACAGACAACTGTGTCAAAATATAGTAGAAAAACTTGTACATTCTTTAACGAGTAGTTTCCGGGAAATTTTTTCTTGAAGTGAAGGCAGATTATTTTTTTCTCGAAAACAGTTTCAACTTTTTTCTTTAATTTATTTTTCTCAAACACAAAAAACGGCGTAGATCTAATTTTCGATTAACTCCCAGAATTTTCGAAAACTGCAGAAGTTAGAAATAATCCGCGAAAATGTGCTGTAATAACGTCATACGTTCTATTCTGCTATTAGGGAACGGAAAAATTGAGAAAATTTGAAAAAGTGTCTTTCTGAAAGACTCTTTCAGACGCCGGTGAGTTTCAGCAGGGAAGAGAATGGGGCAAATGCTAGCCCAGACGAAACAGATAAGGAAACTAATTCGAGAAAGTCTACGTCATTCTTTAGCACCAGTTGTTACATTTAACACACGAGTTATTCAATTAACATGTGGAAAGTCACATTTAGTTAATGCTAATTATGATTGTTCAAAAAGTGAGAGGGAATTTTCGTTTTAGGCGTTTACTATGAGGATTTTGTTTCCCACTTGTAAAACGTACGGCTGAAGGAATCCGCGAATGGAGGAGAGAATAGGGGAAAGTGAACGGAGATTGGAGTAATGTCGAGTTCATTATGTGATTCGGAATTTGGTACAAATGAGGGTGATTACGATGGAATCTATTCGGGAAAATCTGGGTTTTTAGAATATTAAATCTGCTAGCCGGGACGGGATGGGAGAAGCGTAGGAGTGGATTGGGCGAATCATCGGTTGGAGCGGTGAACTGCTAATGAAATTGGAGGGGGGATACCTTTTTGGAAATGGGGATTATTAATGAGTTCGACGGGCGACCAGAGTTATACGGTGTAAGATATTTGTCTTCCAAGTGAGCTGTCTGTCGAGTCATCTTTAGTCGTAATACATGAAGATACTTTCCCTTTTCGCTTTCGTAGCAGTGGGAGCTTCACTGTAATTTCTGTCAGTCAAAATGTTAATTTACCGGCTCGTTCTTTGGTACTTATGTTTTGTTATTTTCAAGGAAGTTAAAAATATATTTTAAATTGTTCAAAGCAAGGCCGATGACAATCGACATTTAAAAATATAATAATAATAATTAATAATAATAATTAATAATAATAATAATAATAATAATATTGATATATTGGGAACAGCCTACATTTTGCGCAGAGTTGTAGAGACACCGTCAGTCCCTAGATCTTAGGAAGCTGCTTGCAACCCGGAGTAGATTTTATCATTTTTTACAACACCGACTACACACATACAGCTTTACGTACTGACTACTTACATATCAGCTTTAGTCGTGAATTAGATTTATAATAATAATAATATTTTTTTACTTAATAACAGATATAACTTAAATAGTTAGGTGGGAAATGTTTCCGTTTCGCAATTGTAAACCACAGTTGCGACGTCATAGCTACTTACCATGAGGCAATTGTAATAAAAGACGTTTTGGCTAAAGAATTGACTGCATCAGCAGAGAACCGTGTCCGGATCTCCCAGCCTACGCCCAGTTCCTCAATGGGCCTCATCGACTCCTCATAGGCCTCCCCATGGGCGTCATCGACGGGGAGGGGGACGTGTCCCCCAGTTTTTTTTATATGGGCTATATTTAAGGGGACATCCTGATAATCTGTCCTTTATCTGCTGAATCGTCCCTCCAGTAATTTGGTAATGGTGATGCCCAGAGCCACCGAGACAATCAGCTCTTGGAACAGCCTTAGCGGAAAAGAGGAGCCCAGATTAGAATCGGGTGCACACCCGAAGATCCGGAATCGATTCCAGGCTGAGACAGTTCTACGACCATGTGAGTTACTTGATTGGTCTCCGTATTCAGTAATTACGAATCCTATCGTGTTTCTTTTTTCTGTAAAACACCGTCCTAGACGGGTCCGTGACCCACAGCCGTTGCTCGCCTTCCGTTAGGTGGGGGGGGGGGCTACTTTCGCCAGCCGCCTCGCGCGGTTGCCACGTCGTCCCCCAGCGCCTTCCCGCGGGCGCAGTAACGGTGTTGCACGCCGGTGAGTCCTCGAGCCCCGTGGCCACCCCGCCACACTCCACCTCACCCCACCCCGCCCCTCGGCCGTCGCGGCGCGACTGCATCCCGCGATCGACTTTTCCTAAGCCGCTTACCTGCCTCTCCAAAGGCATAGCCCGACTGCATCCCGTGGCGTTTCCCTCCTTAGAATGAAGATTGATTTCTACGTTTACAGTGGTCTGCTTAGAATCACATTGATCGATTATAATTTATCCATTTCTTCTTCTCTTTTTTTTCTAAAAAACAGTTGCATGACTTTTTAGAGCACTGCTGACTTTGAAAACCACCGCTTAAAAATAGGTGAAATGGAAACAAAACATGAAATCATGGGTCATTTTTGCGATGTTTTAGGTCATCAAAATCCGTCCCTTTTTGAGTATGTAGGCTGTATAATGTGGATATAAATGTGAGGGAGTCGATGAAGCAAAGAATTCTTTTAAAAGAGGTTGATGCCAGAAAAGGGTGAGGATCCCTGGCAGAGGCATATCTAGGTAATCAGGCGCCCTTGGCAAGCATACAATTTGCGCCCCAGTCAAGTTCTTTCAAATTAGGGTTGTTATTTGTTTTAGCGGGTATATTCTAAATAGCGCCCCTTGTGAGTGGCACCCATGGCACGTGCCATATCTGCCACACCGTAGATACGTCTCTGGGTATCCCTGGTTAAAGTGAGTGCGTTGACGGGCATTCGATTGCAACCCGCGGTGAATTTTCGTAAGCCGTTTACCTACCTCACCAAAAGGCATAGCCCGAGAGCATCCTGTTCAGTTTCCCTCCTTGGCCCTCTGGTGGGAACACCTGTCTGGCACAGATTCTATTGTTATCACTGTGAGCGCTGTAGTTACATCAAGCATCTTACCCACCCTCCTCAAGTGCTTCATTACGCTTATAATCAAGGAGTGAAGGTCATTGTAGCTGAGGTGTGCGACTTTTTCATGTAAACTACATTTTTTCACTAGCGATGCCTCACATGCAGACTACTGTTGTAGGTATTGATATCTGCTTTTCATGCAGATGTTCCTGTAGATACACGATTTAAAATTATTACACGAAAAAAAATTAAAACGACATATTACTGAAGTAATTTTCTGTCAAGAGTTTTATGGATTTTTGTGTTAATTACTTAACATATGTTGACTTTGGTTACCTATAGATAGTCTGACAATGATTGTGTCAGACGATAAGAAAACAACAGTTTTTTGCCAAAGTTAACAAAATTCACAATGATTTTTAAAGTATTTTTTTAATAAGAAGATGTAAAAAATGAATCTGTTGTATTCCATGATTAAAAGGTGAGTAATTGATGCATTTTAGTAATGTCTGCCTCTCAGACTGATATTGCCACTAAAGGGGGAGAAAATCATGTTCTCACGAGAGGGTTAGTGTAAGGATTTATTTCTACTTTTACCGTGGTCTGTTTAGTGGTATATTGATCGATTATAATATTGATCCACCTCAAGAAACATTTGCACGTCCTTTCAGAGCACTGTCAGCATTGAAAACCACCGACTAAATGATTGTGGAAACAAAACTTCAAACCTCCCATCACGATAATTTTCTTACATCCCTGACGCGCCATACACAATTCCATATCATGTTCACCTGTGTTCAAGATTTTCTCTGGACTGGTGCGAGAACATCTAGTACATGCGCTACATATGTATGCAAACTCAACAAAAATGTTTACGCTTTCCGAAGCACCTGGTGAACGAAATGGGATGCAGTTGGGCTATGCCAGCTCCGGTAACGAAAAGTGAGAGGGGATTGAATGGGAAGCGAGGGTGAGGGAAAACTGACCACGGGATGCAGTCGGGCGCTTCCCTCGGGAACGCCGCACCTGCTGTCCGAGCACCGCATCGCAGGTGCCCAAACGTATTGTTTTCCTCACACAGCCGTACATTCACAGGTGTGCGCTGCATAAAACAAGAGGAGGGGCGGACTACAGTGAATTGTTTTATTCACTTATTCCATTTTACCAGTAAATAAATACAAGGGGAAAGAAATTACAGCATTAATCATGCATTTTATTGCCCGAGGTCATTAGAACCAGTTAATGCCCCTGATACGCGCAATATTTTATTTTTTACGAAATTTTAATTATTAAGATTGACTTCTTTACTAATTAACTAAATGTTTAATTACTGGGGTTGTCTTTTCATAATTCCTTCCCATATTTCCCTCAATAAAAAATATGTTGCATCATTCAACTGTTTTCATATTTCCCTCGAAACAACGATTCTATCGATTGTTATGCAGCGTAAATCAAGCTCCTTATTGGAGGAAATAATAAGCAATAACGTATCAATAAAAAATAATTTGAAATAATTACTGGATCGTGTGGCCAAGTACCAAGCACTATTTTTTTCAGTTGAAAGATTAAATTGTTTCCCACATCTTCCCAGAGAATCTGCTCTCCCACCTCTTACAAACCTACTTCTGTTACGCGTACCCTTGGAAGCAGGCCAACCACAATTTGAATAATTGTGGTTGCGAAATAAATGTAAGCTTTGATAAGTAGAATAGATTTTGCGTTACCCAGAGAACTACGTAATTACTTCAACTACGACGCATTTTATGCGAAGATGATTTTTAACACATCATTAATATCCAGCTGATATAACCGAATGCCAAAAAATATGATAATATGGACAGGAGTCTTAACCTCCTGTAACCCTAAGTACGTGTTCCTGTAGTACAAAGGGAAAACTAGTGTCGCTACCAAAGCACAAACTTTCTCGCACTGTTTCTACAAGACTCTAAATGCTATTACACCACTACATAAACCAGCAAAAGGGTTTTCTACCAGCAAATTATTTTCCCGTTTCGCGACCCGAACTCAGATCCTCAGAGCCAACGTGCCGGCACTCATACCACTACGGCAACCAAGTGCCGTAAGGGGCGAACTCGGGCAGAGGCATAAAAGGGTGCATGCCAAATTCATGTAAAAACTTAATTTGGGATATGGTATAAAAAATTTCAGCATAGATATATTTTTTGCTTTCATATTGAAATTCAAATTCAACTAGTGACGCTACCAAAGCACATTGCATTGTTTCCAAATGTCCCGCAATATTATACTTCTACATAAAACAGCAAAAGTGTTTTCAACCAGAAAATGTTTTCCGTTCCGAGACCCGAAATCAGATTCTCAAAGTTAACTTGCCGACACTACACACTACACTACACACACTACGCCACTACAATACACACACACTACGCCACACAAGCACGGTATGGATCCAACAGAGTCATAAAAAGAATCGAACAGAGCCATAAAATGGTAAATGCATGATAGGAAAACAATTGATAATGTGGTACATACGTTTTACAAATCCAAGAAGAGATGTGAAAAATTGTTAGAAAGTTGAAAATTCGAAAATTACATACAGACACTTCCAGTTCATTTATCGTAATCATCAATATTTGTGATTCGAATGGCTTCACATGGTTTTCGAAAAAAAATTGTAGAATTCTCAATTATTTCCTGTGACAACAGAGAACTGTAACAAATAATACTCCCCGACCAGGGCTCCAACCAGCAAAGCTTCGTTCGGAAGAGCCGTCCGTGCTCGCTACTTAGCGACTGAGACCACCTTGGCTGTGCATGGCATTTACACTTATAAAATAGTGATAAGTGGAAAAAATGTCTTTTGGGCGTCCACAGAAGATATCTGGGAAGATAATCATAATCGAAATCCTCGTTCAGAATAAAGAGATTAGAAAACTAAGTTCTGAGAGAAAGTCTGTGTCATTCTATAGCACCACTAGTTTATTTCTTTATTTGCCGTCCCATTTTACACGTGTGCAGAAATTTTCAAGAAGAAAATTGAAGCGGTTTTTGAAAAAAATTGTTAAGCAATTACGCAAAAACTACTCGTTTTGTCAGAAAATTGTACAAGACATTTTTAAAGAACTAATTTTGTTCAGATTTTGTTTAAGGCAAAAATCTCTGTGTACAATATTGCAGTTTTAATTTTTTTAAATTTTCCAACAAAAAACAAGCATTACCCGGAAATAGGATTAGCGCCATATTTTTTACCGTCCCTTATTATATTAACTTGAAAATGTCCAACGGCTTCATGTAAAGTATTCCCCAAAGTTAAACTATCAGTTTCAAGTCCCAGGAACTTCGACATCAGCCAAACCGATTGGGGTATGTCAATCTTGAAGAAAATCGGCTAAACGGTTTAGGCGCTAGGGTTGACCACAGACGGGCGGACAGGGACAGACAGACGTTTTACCGTCAATCGATTTTTCAGTATCAAGAAGCAACACCGACCGACGGACGGACCGACGGACGGACCGACGGACGGACCGACGGACGGACCGACGGACGGACCGACGGACGGACCGACGGACGGACCGACGGACGGACCGACGGACGGACCGACGGACGGACCGACGGACGGACCGACGGACGGACCGACGGACGGACCGACGGACGGACCGACGGACGGACCGACGGACGGACCGACGGACGGACCGACGGACGGACCGACGGACGGACCGACGGACGGACCGACGGACGGACCGACGGACGGACCGACGGACGGACCGACGGACGGACCGACGGACGGACCGACGGACGGACCGACGGACGGACCGACGGACGGACCGACGGACGGACCGACGGACGGACGGACCGACGGACGGACGGACCGACGGACGGACGGACCGACGGACGGACGGACCGACGGACGGACCGACGGACGGACGGACCGACGGACGGACGGACCGACGGACGGACGGACGGACGGACCGACGGACGGACGGACCGACGGACGGACGGACCGACGGACGGACGGACCGACGGACGGACGGACGGACGGACGGACGGACCGACGGACGGACGGACCGACGGACGGACGGACCGACGGACGGACGGACCGACGGACGGACGGACCGACGGACGGACGGACCGACGGACGGACGGACCGACGGACGGACCGACGGACGGACGGACCGACGGACGGACCGACGGACGGACCGACGGACGGACCGACGGACGGACCGACGGACGGACCGACGGACGGACCGACGGACGGACCGACGGACGGACCGACGGACGGACCGACGGACGGACGGACGGACGGACCGACGACGGACGGACCGAGGACGGACGGACGGACGGACGGACGGACGGACGGACGGACGGACGGACGGACGGACGGACGGACGGACGGACGGACGGACGGACGGACGGACGGACGGACCGACGGACGGACGGACCGACGGACGGACGGACGGACGGACGGACGGACGGACGGACCGACGGACCGACGGACGGACCGACGGACGGACGGACGGACCGACGGACGGACGGACGGACGGACCGGATCCTTCCAAAACATGAGTTGTTTTCGCAAAATTCAGCACGAAATAAAGGCACTTTATAAACAATTATTTCAGATTCTTTTCTTTCAAGATTTTCTGAAAACTGCTCCAATTTTTTTCTTTAAACTTTTTGTAGGGATGGAACTAAATGCACTGAATAGCGTGGTACGAACGTCGTAAAATTTTACATTAAAGATGTATTTCATTATTTAATAATGTTTGTTAACATAGAAGGTTCAAAGTATCTCAAGTTACGATTTCTCAAAAATCACTTAGCTTTTTAGTAAAGGGGAACTAAAAATGGCGTGTTTAAAAAATATTTGCGTAGTTTTGAAAAAAATGTCAGAAATTATTGTATTTTTTCCTCAGATATCTCAATACTAAAAAAGAGTTCATTTCTCTATGATATTTCGAAAGCCAGATTTTGATCAATATATTTTGAGTCCAAAAATCAAAAAATACTGATTTTTTTACAAATCAAGCATAGTATAAAAATATCTGCTCTGCAGAAACGAAAAGTAAACCATCGCGTCAACTGATATATTCTCTAAATATTTTGCTATAACATTTTGTCAAAATGTATAAACAATAACGAAAATGTGCTTTTTGTACCTTCGCGCGCTTAAAATTTGGCAGATGGACTGCGAAGAGATAAGTTACCATGGCTATTCCACTTGTCAAATTAAAACCAATTATGTGGTACGCATACAAAAAGCCCCAGTCAGGGTGGTGTATCTCAAAAACTTTATCGCTTTTTCTATCCGATTTTTCTTACCATTTCTCCCTACTGGCCAATCATAAACTGTGTCTCATCTATATTGGGAGGCGGTATACATCGATCGCTATGTCAATGTCCAATAAACCGCGTTTGTACCGTACCATAACCTCACTGATTTTAACATAGCTTTCAGTTATTTTCAGCATTTTGGAACTCTGTTGGACGTAATTTCACTTGTGGAATAGTCCTATTAAATACCCCGAGTGCTTTGGAAATTCTCAGAAAAAAATCCTCTCCTCGCTTCGCGAGTCGGGGATTCATCGATAATTTCCAAAGCACACATAACTATTTCACTCATGTGTGTCCGCGTCGTAAGTAGCCAATGGTAAGCAAGGATATATTCAAATTAAACCAATCCCAGATGTTTATCGCCATCAGTTTGTTTATCTTTTTATCGCTGTAAAACCTTTGTTTACCTTTTTAAGATAACGATAGCAATTGTTTCACCTCCAAAATAGCTTGTGTGCATCAATATAATTTTAAAATGTGTCGTTTTGTTATGTTTAAAACTGTGAAATAGAATATATTATTAAAAATTCAGTGCCGAAAAACAGCGAAAGGAACAAAGAAAGCGTGTGGAAGAAATTTCAAGAATTTTGTGAACAAAGAAAATACAAATGGACAGCACAACGACAAATGAGGAATTTACACATATTTTAGGTAATTAATATACGAAGATTATATGGTGAAGAGTACAAAATATGCTATCAAAACAATCTGGAACGTTACATCAAAAATTATTCAGGAAAATACTTTAATGAGTACACATGTGTGTTCAATTTATTTGAAATTGACGTATTCCGCTGCTAATTCATCTTGTACATCTTCCATTTCAAATACTTCCACGGAAGGGCAACACTTGGAAAAAAAACTTCCTACAACTTTAATGATTGTGCTTTTAATAAATGTTCTTTTAAGTAGCCTTGTTATTATTGTCTTTCGAAAGTTTTATTACCATAAAATTGAAACATATTTGAAATCATTTTCTGCATTAAACTGTTATTCAAATGTTACTTGATTTTAAGTTATTCCAGGAGGCAGTGATAAGTCGGAGCTGAATGAAAGGTTTTCATTTTTTCGGTTGTAATTTTGAGTAATATTTCCCTTTTTCGTAATTCCTGTGATTTAAATTATCCTTTCAAATCATGTAATGTTTTTATTCGTGAAATAGTCACACTAAATATCACTCGAAGAGCTGTGCTAGCCGGTAAATTCACTCCTCGCTACGCGAGTCGTGAATTTACCAGCTAGCACAGCACTTCTCGTGGTATTACTTATGGTAAGAACTTTGGACTAGCGATGTTGTTTATTTTGTCGCCATCAAATATATGAATGTAGCAGCCATTGAAGACCAAATTTCAGAGATTCGTTGTAGTGAATAAAATTGTTGAGGTGTGGAATGCTGAAAAAGTTTGTACTCGTATTGCCTCTGTCAGTCTGTCGATCCGTCCGTCGGTTCGTTCGTCTGTGAGCAACACTAGTTACTTAACTGAAGGCAGGATTTTCATCAAAATTGATATTCAATTTGCGATCTAGTTGATGCCGCCGCGTGAATTCGGAAAGGATATTTTCATTTTTGAGGGCAGTTTACAGGAATGCAAAGTACGTTTTTCAGAACGGCACACGTGTCATTTAAATTAATATCTACAAATATTCGAAAACTGCTGAAGTTAAAAACTGTTTTGGCCCTCTCCACCAATTACTATATTCAACATAATTATCTTTTATATGAAATCTTTTTTAATTAGATCTTTAATGTATGTCATGAGCATTTTTTTCAAACTGAGAATGTTCCTCTAATTTAGAATGAAATATGGACAATAAAAAGTAAACAAGATATTCTCAAAAAAGCACCAGATATTTTCTTTAAACTCTTTGTATGGATAGATGTATTTAATCACATTATAACAGCATTTCCATTTTCATCGTGGAAACTTAAAATCAAACTACAATTATGAATTTTAACATTTAAGTTGAAACTTCCATTACACACAACTTCATATGATCTTTGATTATGTTTTTTGATATTTCAAAGTTTGTCCAATATTGGAAACAAACAAATGAAGCTTTAATAACATGTAATTTCTCGTGTAGAAACGGTTACTAATATTATAATACCGCAATAACTATCCCTCCCTATACAATATTTGAGTAACTGCGAATGTGCGTATGTGCATGTGCGAGTGTGTGAGCGGATCCGTCACTCACGGTTAGACCACTTCCCATGCAGCAATCGAGAAATTTGAGATGCCACTCGACGCGGTTCCGTATCCTGGTGGGGAACTGATAATTTTTTTCGAATCCGAAGATTCACGGAAATTTCCAAAAACGTGTTTTTGCATGTTTTGGCGCAGTGATCTTAGGGAGTATGCCGGGAATTGAACCATTGCAGAAGTGGAAGTGAACACTAATTAGACTGAGTTTGTAGAGTTTTAATCTTTTCAAAAATTAGGGTAGAAAAATATGGGAGTGTTAATCAAATCCGGGAAGAGTCAAATGTAGTTGTAAAGATATTGCGACAGAATTTTTGGAACTAATTGAGAATGATTTTATATTAAGATTAGATATTAAGATTTATTACAGGTTATCTTTTAAGGGCATTTTTGTGTATATTAGCAAAAAAGCGTAAAAAAGTAGCTGTACTAAACTCTAACTATTCGCATTATCAATACCTGGAAGTATTTTTTACATCGATTATAGTTTTGAAATTCCTATTTCATATCCCGAATGGAGGTAACAAACAAGGCTATTGGGTGTTGGGAATTTTTGAACGGGAGAATAACATTATCAGCTACTACGATTCATTGGTAAGTCCAATACCAAATACTGTAAGAACTTATTTGAACAAAGCTAGGCAGGTCGGCCCCGTGGCCGAGATCGCTAAAACAGTAGTGCCGTACTGATCTCGGACCGAAGGGTCGCGGGTACGAATCCCGCGTCGGGCATGGTTGTATGTGTTTGTCCTTTCATCCCCTATCATCACCATATCCTTGCATCCTCATACAATAACGTTAAATTCAATATTGGTCGCTAATGACCTAGTAGTTGATGCGGCCTTAAATAACAAACAAAAAAAAAGCTAGGCATGAAAGAAATGAAAGAATGAATGAAGTTTTCAACTCATGAAAATACTTTTAAAACAGTTTACAGCGTCGGCGTCGCCACATTCAATAGTATTAATATAACTCAATTATCTCTTGTAAAACGCATTAACAATTGTAAAGCATTTGGTGTGAAACCAATTCTTTTAAAACATACATCAACACAAATTCGACAATCGAAAACTAAGTTCCATACAACGAGAAAAGTCACCATTCAATGAGAAGTAATTTTGAGTATTTCAAACTGCCGTGACGCAGCGTTGCTATTGTCGTATATATTGCGGTCTGATATCTCATGAAAGGACTTAAGCAAAAGAAGCGGGAAAAATTCGAATTTTCAGTGTGGAAGAAACAAAAATAATTACTCGAAACAACTCCAATTTTCAAAAAAAAATTTACCAATTTACATATCTGATATTGAAGAACATGAACAAAATCTCTCGTCAATATTACAGTTTTCCAGTCTATTTTTGCAACTTTCGAAAATACGGAGAGTTCATCGAAACGGGATCCAGGCGATTTTTATAATATTCTTTGTTATTAACGTACTCTGTTTGAGAAAGAAAATAAAACTAGTGGTGCTACAGAATGTCACAGACCCTCTCGTACTCATTAGTTTTCAAATTTCTTAATTCTGGACTAGTTTTTCTGTCTTGCCACATACTTTTGCCAGCTGCCATTTATCGCCGCCTAAAGTGCATTTTTTAATGGAACCGAAATATTACTTTAAGAATTTTAAAGAAGAGTAAACTCTCGTCATAAATGGCAATTTTCATTCAAAAATTTGGAACCGTTTTTAAGAAAATGGCATTTAAGCCTTATTGTAAATGCGAAATTTGAAACGCTTTTTCACAGACAATTTTTGAGTTTTCGAAAAAGTTGACTAGAAGTCATTTGAAGCACTTCCACTCACACATACAATAGTGTTTACAAATTTCCCGAAATGTGCATATTAACAGTGTGAGACATTCTTTTTAAAAATACAAAATTACTCCTATAAGATTTATATTAGAGCGATTTGTGTACATTACTGCATTAGTAAATTGAAGGGCTTTCTATAATTTTCAATGAAGATTCTCCAAAACTCAAATTTTGTCTGTGAAAAATAGTTTCAAATGTCGCTTCTACATAAAGGCTAAAATATTTTTTCAATAACTGCTCTAGATTTTTCAATGAAAATTGTCATATAAGACGAGGTTTTACTCTTGTGTAATATTCTTCATGTCCTATTTAGTTCTGCTGTTAGGGAAATGAACAATTGAGAAAATGTGAAAAATATAGTTTGGGGAGTGATAGATGGCACCTGGGAAGAGTTTGGGGCAAAATCGAAAAACCAGCCCAGAACACAGAAATAAGAAAACTAACTAGTACTATAAAGTCTGTGCCATTCTGTAGCACTAGTTTGATGTGGGGGACGAACAAATCAACGGACAAGCGGACGGATGGACGGACGGACAGACGGTCAGAAATTTTGAAAAAAACAGCCACTTTTCTCTATCAGGATGCTCAAAACGTAAAAGTTCCTCAAAATCTCGATTTCACAACACTGCATAATTTTCTCTACACCACGTTTATTATTCCCTATACGAGAAAGTAATAATACTAACAGCATGTACATTGTAAACGAATAGGCAAAGTAAACGCTACAAACTTTTACCCGAAAAACCTGAATGCAAATTTTCATTAAAGAGCTGAGAATTCTAATAATGAAAGAAAGAGAGCCCATTAAAATTTATAGTAAAAAATAAAAATCTCTAACATGCATTTAGATTTACCATAAACTTGGAGAATGAAATGGTTTACTTAGTGAATGCAGGATAGGACTAATATAGTAATCGGAGAGCTGGCAAAGAAACATAGAAATGTCATTTAAACACGTAGCTGCTCATATATATTTTCCCTTCCCGCAGAATCTAAAACTAGTGATTGTACAACGGCACATACTTTTTCGCATTGTTTATAAATTTGAAATTTTCGAAAGTTCAATGTTCAACAAAAGTTAGATTTGCGTCATTCTTTTAACCGTACATTGTTTTATGCCTGAAAAATTTGAAACCAAATTTGGAGCAGTTTTTCAGGAATTGTGTTTTTTTATAAATTGTATTAATTCCAAGCAGAAATTACGCAATAACAACTCGTTTTTCTCAAATAATCGTATATGATCTTTTTTAAAGAGATGACATTTTGGAACCGATTTTGTTTAAGGGAAATAAGTATCTAAATTTAATTTTGTAGTTTTAAGAGTTAATTTTTTGCAATAATCGAGAGTTCACCGGAAATAGATTAGCACCGTTTTTTTACAGTCTTCTGATTCATAAGAAGAAAAACATTTAAAGAAAAACTTTGGAGCAGTTTTGGACAAACATAATTGTTTTAAAAAATTAAAAACTTGGCTATATATCATACAAAATTACTTGAAAACGACACATATTTTTGAAAAATCGTAGGTTACCTTATTTCAGGATCTATCTTTAAAGAACAGATTTCATTAAGGAAAAAATCTCTCTTGAATATTGTAGCTGTAGGAAGTCGCGGAAAAAAATTTGCAATTCAGGGATTTATCGAAAATTAGATCTACATCATTTTCTTAAGCATCTTTTATGCCATCCGAGGACAAAGTTTAATCAAAAAATTTGGAAGCACTTTTGAGAAAATTTTGAAAATGTTGAGGTTTTATGTATTGTACCCCTAAAAATCAAAATATCCTTTCAAACTGAAAGGGCCACCATTCATTTAAATCGATCGGAGAATATCAGTTTTGGAGAAAACGGTAGGTAATAGGCGTTACCATTGACCACATACGGACGGACAGACAAGACGAAAAGATAAACAGACGGACAGGCGTATTGCCGTCAATCAATTTTCCAGTATCAAGGACCCCGAAACATGGATTCTGACTACACAACGTGTAAGAGGAAGTAATGTACTATATGTAGGAACAAGATTTTTCCAGTTTTTCGTTACCAGTGCCTGGCATTATGAGATGTTCTGACGTAAATTCGCCGTTTTCGTGCATGTGAATACATTACTTTCTCACCCTTACTTCATAAGAAGAGAAAGAAAAAGCAGCAAGCGTTGTACGCGGCGCTATTGTTGTGTAAATGCCAAGATGGTCTGCCCTTAATACAGACACTAACTTACGAATATGTTTGCAACAAGATCCACTAGCGGTCACACAATCGCTTCTGTCAACAACACCTGGGTATTAATGTTTCCTCTAACGGGCTCCCAGCCACTCCCACATTGCTCATGCCATCTCACACCCTGCAGCTCATGCTTAAGTTTTGACGCATCACTAAAAGTCACTTGCCGTCGCAAGTCGGGTTCTTTGTCTCCACGTGAGTGAGCGTCAAATTTGCGGTTTCGTTTACTGATAGGAATTCAGTGGGGCTTGGTCAGAAGATGATGTACCTCCAAAATCTCATTCACATGGAACTCTCAATTCCACACCGTTACATTTTTTTAACGATTTGGAAATTAACTTGGTAACGTTAAAATAATGTAGCACTTCAGGAAAAGAAATTCAAGGAACTGAAGTACCAGCTTAGTATCCAATCCCTTATTAAAGGGATATAGTTTATTTCAGAATCCACATAAGTCACTTTCTTGCTCTATTGACTCTATTTTGCTCTATCTTAGTGCAGTCACATTCCCTGTAGGTAGGCGTAAATTCATTGTTTAGGGGTAGATCTTGCATAACTGAAGCGATTCTGGAGGGTTTTCGGAATAGACCTAAAGACTGGACACACTGTTTGTGATGTATAGTCTCAGTCGGAGTTCTGTTTGTCGAAACTGACAAACTTGTCAATGACATGTTGATTCTCAAATAAACCATTCGGAGTGCACTAGTGAGAGTTCCATCTGAATGGGATTTTTGCAGCTGAATTATCATCCGACCAAATACCCCTGAATTGTTCCTTAGACGCCACCCGCGAGGATCTGAAGAAGGCGGCGAGAGGTGTTGCGAAGTACAAAGGGCGGGAGTGGGGGCGGAGGCAGCGGAGTAGGTTCCATACACGAAGTCTACTGTAGACTAGGTACACTATTGTAGACTTCCTGGTTTCGTAGGAACCGACAGAACCATGTCCGTGGGCACCGAGGATCTGAGGGCTCATGAATATAAAGTGAATTCAGTTTATGATCACTAAATTAAATGAATGACATCTCTGTAATTATGGAACTCGCTTATTGTGTCGGTCCAAGGGCCTGCTCTGTTGGACTTACGCCACTGGCCGGAGGGTTGCGAGTTGCTCCGCTGCAGCCGCTCGGAAACAAATTCTTCTTCGCGATGGCCCGCGCTCCTTCCCTGCAGCTTCCTTGTCGATCGGCACTTCAAACCACACCACACCACACCACACCACGCCACAGCACACCACACTGCACTGCACTGCACTTGCGCCTCCCCAATGACTTGAACTTTTGTGACAGACCTTCACCTACCCACTCACTGCTCGTCTGTGTTAATAATGCGGGCTCATCGTGCTGCTTTTGTACAGGTTTTCATTTACCCAAGTACATTGTGTTTTTTTAATTACAAGTCCATTTTAATGCATGTATCGGAGAATTATATTCACTTACTTTCTTCTCGCACTTCACAAGGAGGCGGAAATACTATTGCAGAAACGAACTGAAGACAATTGCTTCGCAGGGAATATTTTCATAACATTTTTAACATAGGGGACCATTTTTCATACGGTGTAAAGTAAACAGAGGTTCGCGTTAAACACATCACCTAGTATTATATTATTTCAGTTGATGGAATTATCGCAAAATGACAGATGTTATTTGGAAACACCACCCACGGGGAAGAGAGGTTGCAACGGAACCTTAGGGGTCTCCTGTGAACGCGGACTCGTCGCGAGCACCAGGTGGTCAGTGGCCGAGCCCTCCTGCAGCGTGTGAAAAGTCGCTCCCCGTCTCGTCGAAGCAACAGCTGTGGGAGCGGGCGAGGTGTCGTGGGTGGCGGGCGGGCGCGCAGGAATGCAGCGGCGCGGGGCGGCGCGCGGCTTCTCACCTGAGCAGTCGGCGCGCGCTGGCGGTGGCACTGGCACTGGCACTGGCACTGGCGCTGCCTCTGGTCGACGGCCCGCTGCGCTCCGCTCCGCTCTGCTCTGCGCCTCCGCGCCGCGGACTCGAGGACGCCTAACGGGATTCGCCGCCGCACGCTGGCGCGCCGGGTGGGCGCTCGCCGAACTACCAACCTCCGCCGCGAAGCGTCAGCGTTAGCTCGCAGACAGCATTGCCTTTGCCTTTGGCTCTGCAGCGACTCGCACCCGCAGGTCCTAGAGTTCGAGTCCCGATGGTATCGACGTTTTGACACTAGCTACATAGTTAGGTCGAGTGCAATCACTGTCTAGAGAATTTTAGCAAACGGCTGCCTCGATTAGTAGATAAATGTAATTTCTCCAGGCGAATTCCACAGCAGAACTTTAACAAAGGGGCCACGGACCGGGCGCGATCCTTGCCCCTCCGCCAAGTGCATAACGTTCGGGCCCACAAGGCCTGCAATGTTGGCGGGCCCAGATAAAAGAGGACCTGTTTTTAGGGGATTTTTTTATTATTTAACACTACTGGTGTTTGCTATACACTTTTATAAAAGGGCTCATACAGGGTAGGCCTGCATTCATTTAGTTACACTACTGTCTGCGTCCCATTACACACTCTACATTACCGTACATGTCTGGGAAAAAGTCGGATGCTTATAGTTTGGTCGGATGGGCGGCGCCTCGCACGGAGAAATACCTGGAGGGAGAACTTACCCGCAAGCCGACATACATGTCGGTGCCGGAACTCGTCTTCCAGCCCGAGACGAAAACCTCTACTTTCTGGATATAATTCACTTTACTGGGGCTAATGACCGTAGTAATTAACGCGCCCGTAAACTTCAAGCAACCTTTCAATCAATAATTCGATGGGAAGGGGCCCCTCTCTCTCCCATCCTCTCCCCAAGCCAATTCGTACTACAAGGCGGCAACACAGACGCCCGCCTTTGCTTACAGAGCAAGCACACTGACCTACAGCAAGTTTTTACTTTCCCGTATACGTACGTATCTACGGAGTAATATACGTAGTGTAGGGAATGCTGCGGAAAATCTGTTTCGAGATTTCAACGGAAATACACGTTTTGGGGTCCCCTGCTTCTGAAAAAGTGGTTCTTTTCAAAACGTCGTCAGTTTGTGAACAATACTAGCGCCTAAATCATACGTTCGATTTCTTCCAAAATGAATATCCCCCGATTGATCTAGTTCCACTCGAGGCGCCGCGATTTTGAACAACATTCTTCAAAATTTGGGGGAACATTACATGAAGCCTCCCGGACATTTTCAAAATTTTCTCAAAAAGGGCATCAAATTTGTTTATTAAATTTCTAGTAAGGATATAGTAAAATACACTTGTTAAGATGGCACAGGTCAGATATTCACAGTTAATTCCGAATTTTTGAAAATTACAAAAGTTTGCATTTTTTGGCGTCTTCCTACAATCACAAAATTGAAGATGGAGATTTTAGAATAAAATAAATAGAGTAAAAGTAGAATAAAATTTGTTCTCCATAGTGAGTTCTTTCATTAAGGTCATGTACATTGTTTTGAAATTTTTATTGGTTTTCGCGCAATATTGCGTGCAATATATGCCATTTTAAAAAATTACAAAAACAAGATTTTCTCAAAACCGGCTCCAATTTTTTTAAAAATTTCATTCATTTAATTATTTATAAACATATTAACATTATTTATATGCATTAATATACATAAATATTATTATTTATAAATTCAATCGTGAAGTTTTACCACCTCAAGAGTAAACTGTTCACGTTACTGCTTCATACAAAGAAACCGATGGCCAGTAACGCAAGAAACGTGTCTATTTTAGCAATCTATTACACGCTCTTTCGTAAAATATTAATATCTTTTAAAGTTACTGAGATCCCACTTTGATTTTTCCTAGAGATATCAACAATACTCTAGTGCGTTTATAAATATTTTTTTTAAACTTTTATCTAATCGAGTTTACAAAAATATTTAATTTTCAAAATTTCAATTTTTTAAAAAATTGAATATTAAGGAAATTAAATATTTTGCAAAATCTTAAAAATTAAACATGTTTTTATGTTTCGAATGGAATTTGAACGGAATTTCTGTAATTAGTGTATTCACGTATATGATATTTGTAAGTTAGTGATGCGCGTCACTTTTAGCAAATTGCATTATACAATATTTCCAAAAATAATAAAGTTAGAAAAAATAAAAATACACGTGTTAACTTATTTGATCCATATAACAAATAGAAAAAAAATAGAAAATAATTAAAAATATGAAGGTCAAATTTTGGTTATTTTTGTGCGATTTGACGTGGAATAGCTCTATTATGTTTGTCAGGAAATTATAGAAAATTTATTCATATTTTCTAGAAGTTCAACATGATCTTATTTCAAGATCTGTTTTTTGATGAGCATATTTCATTAAGAAAATCAATAGTATCTTCACAATTGTAGTTGTAGAAAGACGTCGAAATTTTTTTAATTTTTAAAATTTTTTTTGCAAAATCTGGCATTTTAACGCACGTGAAACCTGCACTATTCTCTTAAGCTTCCTTAATGCTATCTCAGGTCCCAATATAACAAAAAAACGTGCGGTTTTTAAGAAAAATGGTTTAAAGAAAATAAAAAATTGTGTATGTTTGACCCAAATTTTCTCAAAAAATACTCATGTTTTTGAATAATTGAACATGACCCTATTTGAAAATCTGTTTTTATGAACACATTTCATTAAGAAAAATTGTATCTTCATAATTGTAGTTGAAGGAATATGCCGAAAAAATTTTGAATTTTTTCAAGTTTCGAAAATTCAAGAGTTTTCAACCAATATGAGACCTACGTCATTCTCTTAGATGACTTTCAGGCTATTCAACAACAAAAATGTAGTCAAAATTGTTGGTGCCATTCTTTTAAAATTTTGAAAATGTCCCAGAGGCTTCACGTAAAGAAGCCCCCCAAATTAAAATATCAGTTGCAAATTCAAGGGGCCACGAGATCAGTCAGATCGATCGGGGAGTATCGATTTCGGAGAAAATCGGCTGAACGGTTTAGTCGCTAGCGTTGTTCATAGATGGATAGATGGACAGACTTTTGCTTTCAATTGATTTTTCGGTATCAAGAACCCAGAAAACAGGGATTCTGGCTGCACCATGGCTGCACCTGGCTGATCATGATGCAGGAGACGAAATCCCACCGCATACCGCGTTGTCAAGACTCTATACGTCTGAAGAAAGCAATACTATTGTCGTATAATTGCTTTATAATTTTAACTTGTTAATTAAAACTTCAATAATTAATTGAATAATACTCCAAGAGTCGAAATATTTTACAAACTGTATTTAATAAATATATTAAACTAGCGGGGCAACACAATGGCACAGACTTTCCTGTGTTAGTTTTCTATTTCTTTTGGTCTCGACTAGGTATTCGGACTTGCCACATACTCTTGCCAGCTGCCATCTATCGCCGTCCAAAGTACATTTTTTTAACTTTTCGATTTCCTAATGGTAGAACGGAAATATTAATTTTAGAATATTAAAGAACAGTTTAACATCATCCTAAATGGCTATTTTCTTTCAAAAATTTGGCACCGTTTCAAGAAAATGGCGTTTAAGCGCTACTGTAAAGGCGAAACTCATTTTGACAGAAACTTGAGTTTTCGAAAAACTTCATTTGAAGTCATTTGAAGCACATTAACTCACAAATACAATAGTGTTTACAAATTGCTGTAAATGTACATATTAACGGTGAGAGAGATCATTCAAAAACAATAAATTTGTGTAATTTTTGAAAAAAACAAACAAGTATCCCAAAATTAACTTTACCTAATATTAAAGAGTGCAATTAACACTAACTGTTTGAAAAAAATTGGAGCCATTTATTAGAAAATGGCGTTTGAGCGTTCTGAAAATGCGGAATTTTGAACTCGTTTTCACAGAAAACTTTAAGAGTTTTGGAAAAAAATTACTTGGCATTATTTAAAGCATATTTACTTATAAAATACAATAAAGTTAAAAAAAATCATCGCTTAAGTAAATACTAAGTGAGAGATAAGTAAAAAATCATTGTAATTTTTCAAAAAACAAAGAATAGAGCAATATGGTGTTTATGTCATCACATAGAGTACATTAGGCACTACCCTTATCAAAAATTTAAAGAAAAAATGTGGAGCCGTTTTTGTAATTTTTTAAAATTGCACATATTGCATGCAATATTGGGGCGAAAACTACTAAAATTTCCAAAACGTGGACACGCCCTTTATGAAAGAACTCACTACAGAGAACAAATTTCATATGAAGGAAAAATCTCCATCTTTAATTTTGTAGTTGTAGGAAGAGCCCGAAAAAAATTAAAACGTTTGCAATTTTCGAAAATCCAGAGTTAACCGTAAAAGTGTATTTTACTCTATTTTTACAAGAAATTCAAAGAAAAAATTTGGAGCCGTTTTTGAGAAAATTTTGAAAATGTCCGGGGGGCTTCATGTAAAGTACCCCCAAATTTTGGAGAATGTTTTTCAAAATCGCGGCGCCTCGAGTGGAACCAGATCGACCGGGGAATATTCATTTTGGAAGAGATCGTACTTGAATGAGTGATTTCACAAAGTGCACGAGTCACTAAAGCAGAATTTTTCAGGAGAGACAAGAAACATTTTTGTTCCATACAAGAGGTCTTTCAACATTTTTAAAAAATACTACTGTAAAGCCCTAATTTAGATATATATTAAAATTATGTCAATTACTATTTTTGTGCAATAATACCCTCAAAATAAATATTGTTTTATTACTCGTGCCTTTTATGCAATCAACTGACTTATACTACATCCTTATATGTGGAAATCATGTAGTGAACTGTAAACAAACGTACTTTTTTTTCATTACATCAAATTTAATACATGTTAACATGTACAGTCTGTTCTTTAATCAGCTTCATCCCAGTATCAATGGTGATAGAGAGCTGATAAATCAGGTGAGCTTACTTCCCTTGTTTGCATGCAGATTGTTTGTAGTAGCTTACCGGTACTATTCAGCTGATTATTGCTATTGCGTTGTATTGTTCCTTGTAAAACAAAATGTCGGGATTATCGAAAGATGTTTTGTTAGAACTCGCGGAAGCTTGAGGAATTGATTCACTTCTGAATATGACCTTAAGATGCCTTAAGATTGCAATTAAGAGTCATTCAGATTTCGATGAGGTATGGTTTCAAGGGAGTCTAGAGAGAATAGAATTAGCTAGAGTAGCAAAAGAAAATGCATAATTTGCCAGATTAGAAAAAGGAAAAAAGTTAGAATTAGCTAGAATTGAGGCTGAAGTAAGAATCAGAGAAGTTGAAACTGCTTCTAGAGATAGGTCGTTTTCAGATGACAGTCATGTTACTGGACAGAATGATAGGTTTCACGAAAGTAGGCAATCCTTGTTGAAACAAATGGGGAAATTTCAACCGGATGTAGAAGAAATTTATCTTTACATTCAAAGATTTGAGCACAATGCGAGAGCGGATAACTTTGATAAAGGAAGATGGGCTCATTTCTTAACATGTTTGATGCCTCCTTCAGTGGCTGAATATGTTACGAGAGAAAATATGGAAGAAGTTGCATCTTATGAGCAAATTAAAGAGTGGCTAATTAACAAATACGAGTTACGCCGGAAAAATTACGCCAACAATGTTTTGAAATTAAGAAAACCCTGAACCGAACTTGGAATGATATTTCTTATGAGCTCTACACGAAATTATCAGGTTGGGTTAAGAGTATGCAGATAGAGACGTTTGATGATTTGATATCATTACTCGTGTCGGACAGAATAAAATGGTTAGTTCCATACTGTAGCGGTATCGGGGAGGTTCTCCTACCTGTCTATCTATGTTTTCAATTATCACTAACTTTACTCACTCTGTTTAGTGAATTACATACACAACACGTTGCGTTGCCAACGTAACTGGTAACGGGATCTCTCCCTTACTGCTATCTATTCTTAACAAAAAATCTGTTACGCTTCTAACTAAATTAGCCCCTTCTGCTGTTCGTCACATAAATTTATAATCGTGGGTTGTGACCGGCTCCATACGGAAAAACCTCAAACAGCCTCCGTCGTAGTGCTGCCAGGATCATAACTACTTAAATGTAACACATTGTGTGAGAGAAAAACTATGGTTGGCAATGATGCCTTCCATCATTTAATTATCAAAAAATTTACAGATGCCCCGTTGCATTCACTCACGTTGCATATCAACATCAAAATACAATATAAATACATTAACAAATACATACACAGAATAAACACGGATACACAACAAAAAATGTACTGAAGTTACGTTAGAAATTTCATCAAAAAATTATTTTCTCTTCGTTACTTTAAAATGCGTACGCCTTTTTAACTATTTATAATGGCCATTCTTTACTCTTACTACTAATTGTAATCTTGGCCTTGATCAATGTTTATCTTCTTCAAAAAAATAAATACCAAGAATATTTGGAACTTCCCTGTGGTTGACCCAGAGGCGTATCTAGGCATTCAAGCGCCCATGGCAAGCACAGAATTTGCGCCCCTGTCAATACTTCAAATTAGGGTTGTTGTTATTTGTTTTAGCGGGTATACTGTAAATAGCGCCCCTAGTGAGTGGCGCCCATGGCACGTGCCATGTCTGCCGTACCCTAGATACGCCTCTGGGTTGACCTCCACGTTGTCCAGTGACATCATACTTCGCTGCTCTCCGTCTGTAGCCAGCCTTCGCCAGTCCAGGTTGTTCGCTTATACCGTCACACACCATCGATGACGCCACCGTCATTCACTGATGCACGAATTGACTATTGTTATACCGCCCACTTTACTACGTAGGATACGTGAAGTTTTGTCTCAGTTCTTCGCGGCAAATTAAAATACAACAGCATTTAAATGTTACGCACTACTGCGAATATTGTTTCTGCGATATCCTATCGCGCCACTAAGTTTTTTCAAAATGTTCAACAAATTTTGTATGAATTGTTCTTCCGCACAATATAATAACTCAATAGTCCATTAACGTAGCTATACTTTTATACTTTCATATCACCACCGCGAATACAAACACACAACCAAGTTCTTTTGCATTAAGTAGACCCTACTTTTCGAAAATCGATGAACTTTGATAATTTTGAAAAAAATCGCAATCACTTATACACTGTCCGCGTGCAATCAAACATAACACCGATTCCCGCGGCACCAAGTCCTTCCACAAAACTTTAAAATAACTTTAATAAATTTCAAAAAAAAAAAAAAAAAAATATTGTAGCCATGAACACATCGTCCGCGTGCAGTCCCAACACGAAACCAAATCTAACTCTCATTGTTGACTGGATTTTTTATAGTCTCAGCTTCAAACAAAACAACCTCGCCGCTATTATTGCTTTGTTTACCTATTCATAAAATAATAATATTTCACTCATTTTACACTTTCCAGTTGTGTTACAACGTCCTAAATTCCATAAATATTCTGTTTTTATTTTGATCTTCCATTCGAACTTTTGTGTATTATTACGCCGAAGCATTTTATTTCACAACTTGACATTACCTTCTATGACCACGTATTCTGTCTATTGTTTTGCTTCAATTCTAAGTTATGATTTAGAAAAACTTTATTTACATTTTTTCCCCAGTGTCGTAAATTTTTGGTATTACATTCAAAAGTTTGCCGAAATTCTCCTCTACAGCCTCGTAATTTCCAGTTTAATATCATTCCTTGGTTTAGCCGTAATCTTTAAAAAACATGAATTTGTTCTTCGAATGACGTCACAACTTGTACACTCGTTTGTTCATTGGAAGTTTTCCTTCAACTATGCATTTTCTAATTATTACTATAACAACGTAACCCGTGGTCCGATTTTAACGAAACAAACTTCAAAATTCTTCTTTAAAATTGTACTATCAAATGTTTATGCCTAAATACATTTTTCTTCGAGCGTTTTTGTAGTTAAAAAGTACTATTTACACCACAGAACACTAAAGGACACTACATTTACACTACGCGACACCACCGTCATTTGTTTATTCTGTACTGTGTTCATCATGAGTAGTCCCCGTTTTGGAATACTTAGTTCAGTTTCACCAGGTCTTTTTTCATAAAATGTTTCTAAATCGTATTGGAATGATCCTAGATCATTACAATACCAGGTAAGAGAGCAGCTTTTGATGCAGTGGCCCAAATTTAAAAAACATAAAGAGTTTGCTGATATTTTGCAAGAATTTGATGATGCCAGGTCAAGTAGTGGGTTCAAAACTAGTGATCAGCTCATAACGGAAAATAGAACGAAAAGAGGGCAAGCTAATAATATTAACAAATGGTCGAAGAGCAGAACAAATAATTCCGAAAAGGGTAAATTTGAAGTAAAAGAAAATAGGTAATCTCGAGAAATAAAATCATCTCCTACACAGATTAATAAAAATGTTTCCTTTTCCTGCTGATGCCGAGGAAAGAAGGGCGTTTACTCAATTTAACAAGCGAGTTTTAGCAGAGTTAGTAGCAGAGTTTAAAGATGTATATTCGATAAAATCTGGGAAAACTGATGAAGTAATTCATGACATCCAACTAACTGAAGAGCCCTCCTTTAAAACAAAATGCTGTCGTTTCTCAGCTAGGCAAAGATAAATAGTACAGAAGGAGATTAAAAAGATGTTAGAATTGGGAGTTATCAAAGAGGGGGTTTCAGATATGTTATCTCCCATGATTTTGGTTGAGGCACCAGGTAGGAAATATAGACTTTGCGTAGATTATCGGCAGCTGAATGCTATCGCAAAACTTTGCATGGAACCGATGCCTCATACTGAGGACAGAATCAACGAAGTCGCTAGTGCCAAATTTATTATTCTGTTTGATCTTTCAAAGGGCTTTTGGCAGATTGGCATGTCTCCAAACGCAGAAAGGTATGCTGCGTTTGTGACGCCGAATGGAACGTACCTTCCTTTAAGAATGCCATTCGGGTTGCGTAATGCACCTTATGAGTTTTGCAGACTTATGCGACATGTGTTTGAAGGTCTTACGTGTGTCGTTACCTATTTAGATGATATTGCGGTAATATCACCCACCTGGGAAGCTCATTTAAGAGATATTCGCCAAGTGTTAGAGCGAGTAGATCGGGTTGATCTTAAGAATCAAACCAAATAAATGCAAAATTGCGCAGGACCGAGTCTGTTATTAGGGACATATGGTAGGACGGGGATGTCTTAGTCCAGCTCAATCAAGGGTTAAGGCTATTTCTGAATATCCTACACCTAGAAATAAAACTGAAATTAGAAGATTTTGTGGACATATCTTATTACGCGCGGTACATTCCCAACATGGCGGTCATAGCAGCTCCGCTGACTGATTTGACAAAGGGAAAACCTAGATAGGGAATCATAGCCTGGAATGAGAGTTGTCAGAAAGCATTTGATCAACTGAAGAATATTCTAGTATCTGCTCCAGTATTAGAAGTTCCCAGAGCCGATTCCGAATTTATAATGCATACAAATGCTTCGGACTCAGGTGTCGGTGTCGTGTTTAGTGGAGCGGTATCTCATTATTCTGTGATTGAAAAAGAATGTTATGCCATAGTCTGGGGAATCAAAAGGTTAAGGTACTATTTAAACAATTGCAAACCATTCACCATTATTACTGCCAATAAGCCTCTTAGCTATCTGCATTCCAAATCACCTACAAATTCGCGAATCATGAGGTGGATATTGTTCCTTCAACAGTTTAATTTTAAAATAAAACATCGGAAGTGTAAGGACAATATAAATGCTGATGCTCTCAGCAGAATGTATCAGAAATCAGCTGATTAGTGGTGTACATACATGTGCAAACAAGTATCCTGGAAGTAAGTCTCTAGGTCCTATACGGTTCAAGTAAATGAAAGCTTATGATTGCAAGTGATGGATGTGTGTATTCAATGTAATTTGCTTCTTCTATGCTATATGTCTTTCTATTTTTCAGTAATCAAGTATTTTGTGTAAATTAAGAATTCTTATATGTTATCTATATTTCTATTTTTCAGTAATTCAAGTGTTCTGTGTAAATTAAGTGTTCTTGAATGTTATGGGTGAATTCTAGTTCAGTATTTGAAGCGTCTTCTAAGTAAATGTTGTATCCGTATTTATGTGTGTAATCTATTTTTCAATAATTGCATGACCAAGATGATACAGAATTTATGCTGATAAGGATCAGAGATGAGTACGCAAAGTGGGGACTGACACTTAACTTAGAAAAAACAATGTACTGGGCATTAAATAGTAATAGGGCCATTCCATGCAAAATTTCAGGTTTTCTGACAGTGAGTCTCAGATTTTTTTCATATTTTATTACATTAATCTACTAGTGATGAACAGTTAAAAGACAATTTATGGAATTAATATCTTCAGCAGTTTAGCAACAATTACGGGTTAAACATAGACGATCACACAATGTACTCAATAATGATAATAATTATGACGTTCATAAAATGAATAAAACTTTCAAAACGGGCACACTACTTTGAACATAAATTATCATATTTTAAGCAGTTGGTAATATATTAAGGATTGAGATACTTGTTTATAACAAAAAATGCTAATAAATTAAACAAATACATTTTTCTTCAAAAGTAATATTTTCTCTTCTTTCACATTTTTACACACTGCAAGAAGAACCAATAAATAACCATTCTGCAAACTGTCGCGATGGAATCTTAAAAAATGCGGATGTTATTAAATAAAAAGTATACGCGCATTTTGCTCTTAAGGTTGAAAGTCGCGTGCCTTTGCCCAGCGAGGGTGAAGCAAGGTCGAAGGCAGGCACCGCCAAGTTCATTCCCTAGGGATATCCGTCGATGCCTTCGAAGGGATCCTGACACCAGTTTACAGGCTTAGTTTTCGCGTGTTACTGTTCAGTGATACATCGTGATAAAAAATGCCAAAGATTGTGAATACGTTTAACAGGCTTTGGTGCTGCAATCCATTCGGACTAGAGAAGCACAAAAGTCGGGTGGGTAAGAGAAAGATAACAGAGGCGATGCGGAAGAAAATATCGAATTTAGTGGTAGGAGAAGCAATATGCGATCTGTATCGTCACAAAATATCCAAAATGCCCAATGCAGATCTGAGTAACTCAACAGAAACAGTGAAATGAAAACGTCAAGTGTAGAGGAGTACGTAGCCCCAGGAGTTGCAGAGGAAGCCACTATCAGTAATGTAAACATTTTGTATCCTCTGGGTCAATCACCATTGTCATAGCAAAAACAAACCCGAGAGAAATCGTACGAAAGGAGAAAGGCGAGTGCCGTAAATAAAGCAGTTTCTGAAATATTTCATGTGTGTACAGAAAGCAATGATGGAGAAGAAATGTTGACACAATTCAAAGAAAAAATTTCAAATGTGAAAAAGAGCTAATGAGAAATATATGATTTTAACGTGTTTACGAAAAAGTTGGAGTGAACAAAAAATAATGGTCGAATTTGGCGTATCTCTTCATGTAGCTGGTACGGCAAAATTAACACGTAGAGAAGTAGATTTGCGAAATCCACCATCGCGCAGCGGAGGAAAAAAGTAATGCCGTGTGCTGACGAAGAGCGCTGGGGCGCGGCGGCTCTAGCAGCTGAGATGAGTTCGTTTGTGGAGCGCCAGTAAGATACTTTTATTCATAATTTTAAAAACATTCAAGATTCCATGATGAAATTTACAGAGTAGCTTGAAAGTAGTTTCAGCAATTTTTCTTCCAAAATTCAAGAATTTAAAAATATTACATTTCCATTTATTGCATTTTTTAGAATTTGTTTACATCCTAATTGTTAAAGACTCACGGTAAAAAAATATCTTTAGTGTAAAATTACCCTTCACATTTCTTCTTCAAATAGTGTCTTTCATATTTTTTGTTTGTTTGCATATCATCGGAAAAAGTCATATCGGAATGTCTACAGACTGCTAACCTAATATTCCAAGTGCCCATTGTAGCTAAACAATGATGAGACAAAAATATTGTACCTGGTTCATGCATTCTGACATGTAGTGTCATATTTCCTACTTTTTTGCATGGAATAACCCAATAATGAATACATATTAATGGGCAAAGGAAACAAAATTAAGAGAACTAAAGAAATTGAATATTATGGGGTAAAAATTGGGAAGCAGGGACTTGATGACGCAGAGGTTTTGGAACAGATTAAACAAGGCAGAAAACTCATCGGTTCTCTTAATTATATCCTATGGGACAAAAACATAAGTAAAAAAACAAAACTCATGATATATAGAGTAATAATCTAAAGTGTTGTACTTTATGGTGCTGAGATATGGCAACTCTCAGAACAAATGAAAACAAAGTTGAGGGTAACGGAAATGGACTTTCTTAGATCAGCTGGCATCTCAAGATGAGAGAAAATACGAAATGAAAGAATTGAAGAGATCAAGGGTTTGAAGCAGGATATACTGCAAGAAATTGAAAGGAAACAGCTGTTATGGTTTGGACTCATGCAGAGCAATAGACTTTCTTGCAGTTGCAATGGATTAGCAACTGCAAGAAAGGAAAACAGGCCGGCCGCAACGGAGAGAAGACATTGGCTGGTTTGCAGATACCTCCTGGGACTTGGAACAATACAGAAGAGTGGAAGAAAAGTTAGGCGCCGTAAGACCCACATACGGGTCAACCAAAAGGCTAAGAAGAAAAGTGCCTTATTATTGTAAACGTTACGTAATTCTTATGGGGGTGTGTTTCAAGTGCACATTACAGGGGGGAGCGGGGTATTCAAAATACTCCAAATTTGCATTTCGTAATTTATGGACGACCCCTAAGCACAGTTGAAGGGTGAATAAATGTATGCACAGTGTGATTAGCAATAACTGAAAATAGAAATTTCTGCCCCAAAGTAATTGAAAACTTCTTTGAATCAACAAACTACAGATTTGTTGATTTAATATCGCTGATGAAATACCCTCCCCTCATGCACTCTTGCAACTAGCAAAAGCTCAGCAACCCACGCGTGTTGTGAAGCTACATTTACGTTCAGAAGCAAACAAGGGGCCGTCTCAGCATTTGCTTAATGGATCAAAGGAAACGTGTTGAAAAACTTGATTGATTTTCATACTCAGTCTTGCCATAGTTGCAAAGCAATATGTTAAGAAACACTACTTGCTAAATTGACATTGTATTCCCTTTCCTAGTAAATATTCTATTCTCTATTTGAGATTCTTTTGTTGTATTGAATTTCAAGTAGCTCAATAAAGAGAAAATGGAACAGAACTGTTGATGTAATATTTTATACTTTCAGAGAGATGCTGTATAAAAATAATAATGCAAAAAGGATTAACATAGGACAGGATATGCACAATAAAATGTCTTTTTTTCTTTCTTTATAAAAATAATTTAATTAGTCTCACTATTGTGAAAGTTTTAACAACTCATTTAACCATGTGTTAGGTCTGTCAGTGAATGAGTGGATTCAGGGCAGAAGAATACAAATGGAACATTCCAAAACATCATAAAAACAGAAGTGCCTAAAGCACAAGCTTGTAGTTTGCCATTTTGGCTAATGATTTGTACACGGTTTAAATGACAAAATAATAATTTTAAAAAATTAAACAATAATGCCTAGTGAGACTTGTGAGAATTGTATGAACTTGAAAAAGGCTTTGAGAATTTAACATTATTTAGTGATGTAACGAATTATGTACAATAGAATGAAAACACAATTGACCACATTTCCTTAGTTTGCTCAAAGCAGGACTAACCTCTCAAAATGTAAACTCACAGAGACATCAAGTTTGTTAATACTAATTCCAAATAAAGTGCTATTAATACTGTAACTCTGCATGAACATTGTACCTGAATTAAGACACATTCCTTTACATAAATTTACTAAAAGTACAATTGAAACATTATATAACGCACTCTGTACCCACAATGGCAAAAACAGGATCTTTCACTCAAGTGATCACACATTCTAGTACCCTTTACAGTCTTTTTTGAAAACAATATTAGCATTTAAAATTGTTTGTATATTTTTTTCCTTTTAAGGTACTTTGGAAAAACTTTAGATTGATTCTGAAAAAGGAAGCATTATTTTGGCCTCAAGTGAGTGAAAAGTTTTGTTTTTCCTCCTTGAGAACCAGTTTTGCTTCTAATATTTATTTTTTACTCTAAAATACATGAATATTGGTGCAAAGAATGATTAACCTACTCCCACAAAAGTTATTTGTACGAAGCACATATATTTCTAATTATTGCCCCCATCTGAATAAGAATAGAATTAAACATTGAACATTTCGCTGCCAGCCATCTCTACAGACACAAACCACTGTGTTTGATCAATTCCCACAAAATTTTCGTGGTAATGTTTGGAGAAGTGCCTGGTAATACACAAATATCAATTTACCCCTCTAATCTGATAAAGTTTGGAGATTGCATTGAAATGGCAAAAGTTTCAGATGTATACACCCAAATCACAAATCCAATTGTTTGGTCTGACCTTCTAACTTATGAGCAATGAACATTTTAACTATAAGAAATATGATTTTTTCAACAAGTCTTTTTTAACATTATTTTACTTCCTTTCAGATGCAAGCCATATTTGGAATATTTAGATACTAATGACAAATGATAGATGAAGCAGTGGGGTGTAACTTTTTAAAAGTGATACAATAGTGCTTAATGCAACTCTTTGGTTACTACAATAGAAGCAATTAAAAAAAGGTTTAATGATTGCTGGTATATGAACAAATATTTTTTTAAAAGTTTAAATTAAATTTCACGAATGGTTGCTATATCAAAAAGGCAATAAAACAAAACCACTGAGCGGAAACAATTACTAATAAAAATATCACATAGTGTTTATTTATGGAAACATTTTCAACATTTCGCTGCCTCAATCAGAATCAGTCTAGCCTGAATTCATTCAAGTTTAGTAATCAAAGATATAATTTCCCTCCTTAAGCAGTACAAAATTTATAAACAAATAAGAACCATAATATCCTGGGTTAACTTTCAACATGTTATTAAAACTACTTAAAAATTATATATTTAGCTCAATGATCTTTATTTTGACACATTTAATGTGTATTGCGAGTACTTTTATAGTCGTAAGACAATCTCAAGAGTGATGCAATTTTACAATATTACTTATACATGTGCATTGAATAATATAGTTAACAAACAATTCATTAAAGAATATGACAGCAGAAAAAAAGAATAAAACCAAGGGATCATAGATTGTTTATAGTTCTCAAGGCAGCTAATTCCTTAAGACCATAGAAATTATTAAAAAATGTGTCAATGCCAATTACAATGCATTTAATAATTTCTAGACAACAATAACAATACACATTCTAACTTCACAATTTGTTTCTGCCAAACACATTTACTCTACATCTGAGATTATATTCAAATTCACTTTGAGAAAGCCCTGATATGCTACACAATGCGATTATGGAAAAAAAAAAAAAAAAAAAAATTTCCCTTTTACCACTGTTCACTATTCTCTCGGATTAAATCCAAAGAAAAAAGTGTAGCACGCATAAATGAAAATGTATTAACAATATTCAAACGAAAAATATTGAAAGTGCTTGTCAAGTAAAGACAATTATGTTCTTATTATACAATATCAACTAATGAGTCAGTAAAATTTTGCATGATCATATATTACACTAAAAGGCTATGTACATTCTTAAATGGGCCACAAATGAGGAAATGTTCCTTCAGAGGCTCTCCTTGTATTTATTTCAGAAAATATTCTGCACTTCAGAAAACTGAAGAGTTTTCTGAAAACTAGACTTGAAAAATTCTCAAGACATCAAGAGGAGAAAAATAATAATTAGAAGGAAATTCAAGTAGCGTCCAAAAAGCATCTCACAACAATTTCATTTAACACAGAAATTAATACCCTGACTGATGAATAGTTGGCATGCAAGAATAGGTGGTAGAGATTTCCCAAAACATGAATGTACACAATGACAAGAGCTTTTTGTATTCAGAGATTTTATCATTTAAAATTGCTAGCAATAAATTTTCCATCTGTTAAATATACATTTAGTCTACCTGAAAAACAAACTGAACTGATTCAGACATGGTAGAATACTTTTGTGATATAATTGGAAGAAAAGAAATAGCATTAGTAAAATATTTAAGCAACACAATACAGAATCTACATACAGTTGGAGTTGCTAACAATTAAATAAATCAGAGACTCTTACACTGCATTGAAATTGGCAAACTCCATAAATTAATTTTTATTGCTCGAGATAAAAACTCACATCACATATCAGCTTGTTCTCAAAAATAGATCAGTTATTGAAGTCAATTGTCGTTATGAATAATTAAACAAAAATTGATTTATATATTGAAACTATTTAGTGACCTACAACTGTACAAGTTACTACATTATACTAATACTTGAGTATTGAATACTCTGAAGAAGGAAATGTACAAAATAAATTACAGTTACATAATCAGTATTTCATACTGTACAATCACACATTTACATTATTTGTAAATATTTTGTAATATTTATGCCTCAATACAATGAATATATTAAATGCTGCACTGGAGATTTTAACAATATAAAAAAATTACTATGGCTAAGCCATCATTTGCTAACACACATTCAAAATGGACAAATAACAAACTTGGCATGCAGAAAAATAGTTTTCCCACTTTTTGTGACTAGCATAAAAATAGACTTTCTTTTTCACCACATGAATCATTTCTTATAACCCTACAAAAAAGAAAGAAAGAAAAACTGCAGTTTCTCAGCTAAACAACTTCTTCAATACTTGGGTTTATCCAGAATCTTCACCCAACAGAAACCAGTACAGTTTTTAGCAATCTTTTGTACTTTTGAGTTCTCTTAAATTCGCTATAAAGATTAGAGGCAAACATCTATGTGTTCCGTACCATTTCATGCATACAAATATACAATCATTTGTCTCAAATTTACATCATTTAAAAACCATTCACAGCACTGATCAAAAAACAATTCTAGAGGTAAATTCCTGGTTGAATAATTCAATAACTTAAATGTTACGAGGTAAATTATTAATCTTACATGCCAATATGGCACCATAATACATACGATTAATATTTACACACTAACTCTCTTGACCAGGAACTCAACTCTACAAAGCTTTACAAACATTACAAGAGAATCATGTTTTTCCATGTAATTTCTTACAATGAAAATTAGAATAGTAATGAGAATAATTTCAATACTTGTCTTTATACAGTATATAACATAGACATTAAAAAATCACAAATATATTCTTCTGCTTTCAGAAGTATATGATTTAGGGTCCTCTCAGTCATTAAACATTTAATAATAATTGTCATAATTGGTGATGAATAAATATTCGAGTCCAGTATTTGTAAAGAGCATATTTGGTAATACGCTTATTCAAACTAAAATATAAAATATAATAAGTCACCTAAAATGAAATACAGTGAAAGAAGAAAACTTTTAATGTACAGTAAAACCTAATTATTAAAAATCTATTTAAAAGGGCAAATTTAATTATTAATGTTATAATAGCACATATTTTTATGTGCATTAAACATTATTCCATAACATGGCAAGAAAGAAATATCCAGGGTGAAAAGTTTTAAGTTACATATGAGTGCTGATTGACAAAAAAACCACATAACATGAAATTAATGTCAATTAAAATGATATGTCAATGTAGTGATGTTGATTAGTACAGATCTGTACTTGTATGTCCAATAATGTGTTAGAGAAAAGCTATAAATTCCCTCAGATGGATGTAAACTGACATTTTCTCATTTTTTCTTGTGGCTTTATGTGCAATGCATTTTATTGAAGTTTACAATAACTTCATGAGTTTTTAATCTACTTCAATATCAGCAGATTTTTTTATTAATAATCGTTGATTCAGAATCAGTTACACCATCTGGGAGAGGGGGTTGGGATATTTGTAATTCATTCCATTCAATTCCCATTTACAAACGCATGATATACCCTGCCTTATCCAGTCTGAAGTACATGAATTTGAAACCTAGAAAATATACATAACAATTATATGCACAAACTCAAGAAAAAATATGTAAGAATAGAAAAAATAAATAAATACAAAGTAAAACATTACAGAAGAGATCTTGTGCACAGAATTGAAATAGAAAAAGAATGGGAAAAATCAGTAACAGTTTCAAGAATTAAAATAAATACAACTATTAACATCTACACAACCCACCAATATACTATAAATAATATTTATGGAACAGAAAAACATTCATTCTTGTTTCCTTAATCATTACTACTAGTTGGCTAGCTTCCACAATGAAACCAAACCCCCCTTACAGTAGCCATTCTCAAGGATTAAGAACGCTTGATTTTTTACGATGTCGTCTCCCTGGCTCAAGCAAAAATGACAAATCCAAAGGCTGTTTACTAGGCAATCGTGCCAACAGCCTCAACAGGATCACATTCAGACGCTGCTTCTGACTAGCTCTCTGCAACACAAAATTACCCAAACCACAAATTAAATAAATCTGAATAATGGGATGAATACTTGCACATTTAAAGGAAACAAACAAGAAATAGAAAAGAAGTAATTGAAGCCACCACCACAGCACAGAAGCAACGGTCACAACTATCTGCAAAAAAATTTCTTTTGAAATAATTAAAAATGAATGTCATTTGATGGAAAAATCTGTAAAAAAAACCTTCAATGAATTCCTCAGAACGACTTTACAAATTCCTTTTTATTTTTTCTTCTCATAAATGCAATTCTAAAACTACTTATTTATTAATTACAACAATCTGATAGTTTCAAAAAGCGATGTTCACAACTGGATATTACTTTATAATATGTATGTATGATTGAGTTTAGAATTCCAATGTTGATAGAGATATGCTAATTTATTGGCAGTGAAGGAAGAAAATTTTAATTGCAAGTAATTATTTAATTTTGTTTTATATTGTTCGTCAGTGTCCCAGTTAATAATGTATGCTGATAGAAAGATCCACTGGTCAACAATTCTATTTCAATATGGGTTCTTATGCAAGCAATCTTTTTCCATTAAGTGTGGATGTCCTCTCAGTTGGATGTTGGCATGCGCCCCCCCAAAGGCCTAGGCTTTTTGTTAGTTACCTTCCTTTATATGGTATAATTGATTTAAATATTTATTTATACTAAAATTATCTAATTATTTAAACAATACTAATACTGTATATTATCATATATATACAGGGTGTCCAGAAGCTCCTGTTACAAAAAAATACCACAAATTCTGTGATGCCAAACATGAAGAATGGCAGGTCCAGTTTTTCCGAAAAAAATTTTGTCTTTGAAAAAATTGAGTTTAAAAATCACTTCCGGGGAGCGAAATTCAAACCGGCCGCAACGACACTGCAGACTGCGCGGAGCATCCTTCCCCATCTTCTGCGCGGAGCATTTCCTCGTTTCTCCGCGTAAATGGTGAAACAGTCGAGTAATATTCTGGAAAGCATCGCGTTGCTTACTTAATACTTAATAGTATCAAGTATTTGCAGGTTCTATTCAATAAATATTTTAAATGTATGTACAGAATATCGAGTTTTCTTCAAAATGATAGCCACAGTACACGGCGGCGTAAACATAAATTATGAACACGATCCAACATTTATGAAAAAGATTGAATCTCCTGGAATGCTCTAATTATTATTTTTAGCACATATTAATATGAACTAGTGCTTTAGGCTTAAGATTGCCACGTAAATAATAGTCTCCTGAAGATTATTCTAAATATAGTGATATAATAAAAGCGTTTCGGAAATTAAATATTCATTTCCTGAATTCCCGTTCCATGAAAATACTGAGTTTATCTCTGGGCGCGGAATTTGAATTGATACGTTTTACAGTCACTTTGTGGTGATGCAGACCGAACAGTACATTGAAGAATCTTTGTAGGGGCACGTAGGCCATTAACCTAACCCACAGGTCAATATCAACCGAGATAAAATAGCGTCGCCACATTTGAATGCAACAATGAATACAAAATACAAAACTAGTATATTACTGGTGTGAAAGGGTAAAAGAGGGAGAAAAACTGTGATGTTGCATTGCGTGATGTACAAATACTTCTAGCAGGCAAAAGTTTGACCGTGGTTCACTGAGGTTACCGGCCCACTGCCATTCGCAGCTCGTATTATGGTCGGTGTCCTTGCATTTGTCACTTGCTAGGCCGCGTCACATCGTGGTTTATATCGTATGGCGAACCTCCCACCGCCGCCTAGTGATTCGCCCATCAGCCGCATGTCAGTTTTGCCTCAAATTGCGCAGTTCGAAACCCGACCCGCACAGTGGTCATGGCTGAAAAAGCACCTGTACGGAGTCATCTTTCCCCTTCTCTCCTCTCCGCACCACCCCCAGCGTCCCGCCGCCGGCGGCGTATACTAAAATCTAAGCGCCGTCAAGGCAAATTAGTAGAAATATCGAGTTTGAGTGCGAGAGGCCAGAATAAGTACGTTTTCAATTAATGAGTACTGCGACATGTACTTAGTCTTCGACGAGTGCCGGAGCAACGCTCGTGCGGCAGCTCGAGTGTACGCCGAGAGATACCCTAGCAGAAGACACCCTTCCCACTGCGTTTTTCTGCGCCTCGACGCAAGAATACGTGCGTCGGGGTCAGTTTTACCGGGCGGAAGTGTCGATGCAGGTGTGTCTCGCTCATCTGTCGCTACAGAGGACGCAGTATTGGAACATTTCGAACAGGAGCCTTCGAGCAGTGTGAGAAATTTTGCGCGAATGGGTTGTTTATATTAATTTTTTTCCTTACAACTAAAATAATTCAATTTTCAATGTGAAAATAATTTTATGTATTATCAGATATGTTTTGGAAAAAAATATACAGAGCAATAGAGTTGCAGTTATGATTTAATTTGCATATTGTTTATGTTTATTCCTGTTTTCCATAAAATATTCTTTTGAGTTATAAATCCCTCATAACTTATGAGTAAATAATCAACATAAAACTATGTAAAATGAGTCAAAAAATAACCAACATAAAACTATGTAATTATTAGGGTGTTTTTATGTAAAATCTACAAAAATTATCCAATTAATATTTTTCAGTTCAAAAAAGTATGCAATTATTAAATGGAAAAGTTATAAATTGATTAATTTTTTAAACAAATTAAAATATTGAACATGTAGAGATATAACTGAAAGATTTAGGACATGCATGTAAAGTATTTCTAATTAATTTAAAGTAACAAAATAAGCATGTTCTAAAATGTTTAACTAGTAAGGATACTGATTCTGCATTAAAATAAATTAAATTAAATTGAAAAAATTAAATAATTCAAAAGAAGGTTTTGGGTGAAAAATTGATTATATTGCATAAGTTTTTTTTCCTCTTTGTCAACTTTTTGTTTTACATTATGAAAATATCAAAGAAAAATATTGAAAATTAAAACACTGAAGTAGTGTAATAGTGAACTGTTTCTACTCCCTTACATTCTGTACTACATAGTAATCTCGAAGAATTAAATTGAACAAATGGTCGTTACTCTTTTGTGTACGTATCTGCTAACTACAATGCAAGCTCAAAGAAACAAAGCAACTAAAAGAATACTTCTCCCGAGTAGCTGTCAACTGCCTTATGAAATGGTTTCACGAAGTAATTCCAAGATTTGGGAGAAAGACATGCTCTCATCTTGCAATGACCATTCTACCCATAGAATGGTAGAATGGTCATTCAACTTCGAGAAATGGATTGTCGAGGCCGCTTGCCTTAACTTCGATGTTCCACGTAGAACAGTTAGCATATTTTGCAAAAGCATTTATTTCGGAACGCTTTTGCTGCGGCAGCAGGAAGTGCTCTTACTGTACCACATATTACTTAAGCTAAAATAATATTTGACGGATGGTATTGAAGTTCATGGATCTTTTACGGCACGAACAGATACTTTTATTTAGGAATTATTTGCAATATTTTTGAGGGGGGAAATATTGATATCCATCAATTAGGGCTACATCTTAGATAAACCGTCCAGCGGTTATTAAGAAGTTTAAAGCTGGCTATCTTTAGTTTGATAATTCAGAAAATGACAGCCTGGAGAATCAATTCAAATTCCAAAGATAATCAATAAACTCAGTATTTTCATTAACGAATATTTTATCTCCTAATTGCTCCTTAGTGTATCACGATATTTAGAATAATCTACAGGAGACTATTATTTACGTGGCAATCTTAAGCCTAAAGCACTAGTTCACATTAATATGTGCTAAAAATAACAATTCGAGCTTTCCAGGAGATTCAATCTTTTACATAAATGTTGGATCGTGTTCATAATTTATGTTTTCGCCGCCGTGTACTGTGGCTATTATCTTGAAGAAAACTCGATATTCTGTACATACATTTAAAATATTTATTGAATAGAACCTGTAAATACTTGATACTATTAAGTATTCTAGTGTAAGCAACGCGATGCTTTCCAGAATATTACTCGACTGTTTCACCGTTTACGCGGAGAAACGAGGAAATGCTCCGCGCAGAAGGTGGGGAAGGATGCTCCGCGCAGTCTGGTGTCGTTGCGGCCGGTTTGAATTTCGCGCCCCGGAAGTGATTTTTAAACTCAATTTTCTCAAAGACAAAATTTTTTTCGGAAAAACTGGACCTGCCATTCTTCATGTTTGGCATCACAGAATTTGTGGTATTTTTTTGTAACGGGAGCTTCTGGACACCCTGTATGTATGTGTGTGTGTATATATATATATATATATATATATATATATATATATATATATATATATACAGGGTGAGTCACGTAACTTTAGCACCTCGTGTAACTTTTGAACGGTTGAAGTTATTGCAATGCAGTTTTCACGGAAGTGCATGAGGGGAAGGGGCTAATAGACACGTGCATTCATTTCTATTTTATCACTTGTATTTTACGAGATATTTTAGGTAACTTTGTTTTTTCAAATGAAACTATACATATTTTTTCAGTCCACCATGACGAGCGTAAAAAGACAAATCCAATGATGTACATATTGTCATATGTTAGATAAGCATTTTTTTTATTAATTTTGATTTTTGCGACTGGGGTTTAACGGACATTTTGAATAGTCTACCACACAAGGTCACCCAGCGCTCCACCAGCAACGCGCGCCCGAGCAAGGGAAGGGAGATTTGAAGATACGAAACATATTCCAAATATTCACAAAACCATTGCAGTTTTTTCCTGAACTGTGCTTTCCATCCTTCCGCATTTTCAGATTTTCGACTTTCTTTGATTGAAAGAATTAAAGGATGAAAAATAAGGATTTGTCATTAGTTTGTATCGTATTAAAATTGTTTATAACTTCAACTCCATTTAATGGGGTTTCATAAGATACGTATTAATAGGATCTTGAAACAAAGCACAATAAGAATAAATAATTAAAACTACAAAAATATTGCGTATTTTGAGCAAACAATTTCAATGTTAATAAGAATATAATAATAACGTAGGGATAGAAATAATCTTATTTCAATAAATACTACTTAAGACAAATCCTTTTTTTCAATCCCTAAGAAACACAAAATATCTGAAAATGGATCAGAATGGAAAGGAGAGTTCAGGAAAAAATGCAACAGTTTTGTGCATATTTTTCGTATCCTCAAGTACTAAAATCCCTTCCCTGTTCCGACCCCGCGTTTGCTGGGGGAGCGCTGCGTGACCTTGTGGAGCTGACAGTTACAATGAAAATATCCGTTAAACACTAGTCACAAAAAAGCACAATTACTCAAAAAAATGCTTATCTAACATATGACAATATTTATATCTTTGGATTTGTCTTTTTACCACCATGACAAGCGTAAAAAGACAAATCCAAAGATATAAATATTGTACATATATACATATAATATATGTATACAATATGTACATATATACAATATAATAAATATGTTTATTAATTAATAAAAATCTATGATGGCCTCTCCCAAAATCATCAGCTGGATCCACCCCTAGCCTCAGCCACCCTACATTGCCCCACTAGACTTTTTTCTTTTCCCCCACCCCAAAACCGCCCTGAAAGAACACGATCACTGCTCAGTGAAAGCATTACAACAGACATGAGAGAGCTCAACAGCATTGCAGCTGCCATGCTGCGGATATCAAAAATTCCTCAGCCACAACTTTATTCTTAATTAATCCTGTATCTATCTAGGCATCCTTCTGTCTTTTCAGATTCATATCTGCACAAGTACCTATGCATCTACCATACGTCTTTGTTTCTATGTATAAACTATTAATTGTAACAATAAACTGTGTTCATACAATAAAGATCCTTGAGGATCTTCACAACCCACTTGGTAAGATTGCTGATTGGAAGCCCTACAATGAATTTTAAAATAATTATTTAATTAACCCTTTGTTCTATACTTTGATTTATTTACAAAGTCAGTTGATGTTTGATCAGCTTTTACAGGGCCATCCAATCAGGAGCTTACTGCCAGCCAATCACTGCTGTTTGTGTCATCCAAGCTTCCAATTGGATGACATTGTCACAGCTAATTTACGTCAACCGACTCTATGTTTAAATTGAAGTATAAGGTAAATATTTGCAAAAATGTTTCAGAAGATATTTTATTTAAAATTCCAGTACTGTGAAGATATAACCAACTCAGAAATGTAGAAATATAACAAATATAATAACACAAACTATTTCAAAATCAGAGAGAACCAACAAAAGTAGAGACGCTAGTAGTAGCGATATCAGGACAGTGCATTTGGAACAATTAAAAAGCATCATTCACACACTGAATTTTAAATTTGCTTCAAATTCTACAAATATTAAATTGAACATAGGTACACTTTTTACGGAAAGCAAACACATATGAGAATTTAACACCATTATTCTTCAAGAAATAAAGTTGTACATGCACTTAGGATTTGTAAAGGACGAAAAGGTAACAAGATTTTCATGAACAAGATTCATGAACCTAAAGCAAACATGCAGAGAGGCAAATTAATCCAAGCAGCAACATGCCTTTCGTGCCAAAGTGCCATCCCTTACTCTGGCTAATGGAACCTCCTCCTCTTCGTCGTTGCATGGAGCTGGCTGAGGGCCAGGTGCTACCTTACTGGGATCTTCTTCAGCACTTCGAGAACCCGCATTGCGCCCTCGAGCCCTTGGGGCAACTGGACCATGAGGCTGCAAACAAACACAAAAAATCTTCTTTATGACTGTTCTACCTTAATAGACCATTTGTTAATTTTTAAATATAATTACAACCTACTATTAACCCTTCCTTTAAGACAAACATATAAGGCTCAAAGAAAACTAAAAAATAAAAATTAAAAATCAGTACAGTACAATGCAAATGAAACATTGCAATAATCTGTTCTGTAATAAACTTGAAAACATAATGATATACATTTTCAGAATAAAACTTTGACACAAAAATTTGTTTTAAATCAATATCAATTCATTTTGCACAATTATGAAATATAAAAATTCATGTCCACTATGTTTTAGTTTTATTTCTGTTCACTATGGAAATCCACCATTCAATTGTGCAGTGGTATCTCTGTGATTTTGCAGGAAATGATTAAACACATTTATTTCACAGCCAAAGACAATGTGTCTATCTGTTTTACTCTAAAAACACATTAACTCCACAATTTATTTGAATGTATTTTAAATTTTCTGTATCAACAATGAAAAAATGCTAAATCAAAGAACACTAAATGCATTTAAATAATGGAGAAAATATAATTATTATGTCAGAAAATGCTACATGTGTATTTCAAAGTGCATTATGTATTGTCTTGGAGTCAATCAGGTTTGTTTGCTGTTTCTCAAATAACTTAATTGTACTTTACAATCATGTAATTAAGTGAATGAAAGTGTATTTTGAATGTCAAAGTGTATTTTTTCTTCAATGGTATTAAGTTGTAATAATAAACAAGTTTAGTTAATAATAGATTACTAATTGTATATGGCGAAGCAACTTGTTTGTGAAGCAAATACCCATTGCATCTGGATTGGCCCTGATGCTTCAGTTGCGTTGTGGCATGGGAAAAATTCCAAAAAGCTATTGTTTCATCTATATTCACCCTAATCCCTTCCCCATTATTGTAATTGTGAGAGAGATGTGTGCATCAATGAAGAACTGGCACCCTACAATCAAGCACAAAAATGAGCCCCACAGGCTACCACAGCCACAAATGTGAGGAACAGGACCACAATGGGCCTAAGGAGTACCTAACAATGATGTTTGAGGGGCATTAGAGGCCTCCTCACCAGGAAGAGTTCCTACAAAGCAGTAGTGACTACAGAGTAAATAGGTTCCCCAGGTAATAATGATAGCGGCCGGAAGGAAGTCTGATACCAAAAGGTAGCCCCGACCAAAAAGAAAAGCTACATTGATTCTCAATTAAATGATTTTTCATTATTGAACTAGTACTCTACATTGCTTTCTCACATTATTTCAAACTTTGGCAATTTTTCGCAAATCCAGAGAGCTCAATGAAAATGTGACCTGCGCCATTTCTTTATGTATCTTTTATTCTATCCAAAGCAAAAATGAACAAAAATTTGGAGTTGAGATGTTGAAAATAATTAACAATCTTGATGTTAATACAAGTGGACCTGATGGAATACCTCTCATATATTTAAAAAATTTTAAAATTAAACCTTTATTTTTGAAGCAATACTCAAAACATTGTTTGATAAATCACTGTTGGAAGACACTACCAGATCAATGAAAATCAGCATATGTTACAGCAAAACATAAAACAGGCTTAAAAAAAAATTGTATTTCAAATTATAGACCCCTCTCTATAATGAATGCCATTCCCATGCTGAGACTATTTTTACAGACTAAAGAAACAGATCTTTTCTTATCTTTTTGAAAGACAATATGGTTTTATTAGTAGCCATGGCATTGATAAAAATTTGACCTGTTACTTTTGAGTAGAATCTGAACTGAATGGAAAATACCGTAAATACTTGATTATAACCCGCATATATTTTTCAAAAATTACTAGCTGAAAATTGGGGTGCGGGTAATATTCGCATCAAGGCTGGTATCGCGAACTTGAAGCGATTTGCACACGGTTACATGAAGACATGGTTTATTCTTCGGGTTTTTATAATGTGGATCACAGCCCATCTTCACAATGGAATATGTCATGGCATTTTGCGTCTTTCTGTCATGCTGCTAGATGTCGCATGATCGTGATCCTTCTCTCTCTCTCTCTCTTAATTTTTTTTAATTTTATTTTTTAACATTACTTTTTGTAAAATTAGGGTGCGGGTAATATTCGAGGGTGGGGCTTATTCAAGAATATACAGTAACATCTAAGTGGCACTATCTATTCAAATTTCAATAAAACATAATTTTAATGAAGATCCAATCACAATATATGTATTTATACAGTAGTACAGTTCTGTGCTAAACGCCGTGACTATGACAACATGTGGGTCAGTGACTAGTGATCTGTACAGCAATCAAGAAATACTATGTGGCTTTACAATTCGTTCTCAATCTTTTACATTAAGATTCAGCATCGTTCTGCTAAATCTAACCAAAAAGTAAATGTTTTTACATATATTTTAATTTCCTCATGCACATTAATAGAACGTGAAGTAAAAGTTTTGAACAATTTTTAAGGAAAGAAATGATTTAAATCTAAAGAATGTTGTCCATTGAAATTTAATAGTGGAATCATGAAGAAGAACAAGTATTTCTATACTGTTCATGAAAATATCTAGAAATGTAAGCAACTAAGAAGTAAATCCAGAAGGTATCTAGAAGGTAATAACATTTCTGTTAGGATGTAGTAACAAATTTCCATCTTCCTCTCTAGGTCCATTGGATAAGAAAACAAAAACATTACTCAGAGTTCTCTCCTTCATTACTGCTGCTTGTAATTCCAGAACAGTGCGCTCCTTTCAACACATGCATTGTAATTAATGTGTTGACTGGAAAAATATAAGAATTGAGTTGGTGCATATCAAATATCCGATACATGTCAAATGTACTGTTAGAATATTATTTCAATGTAAATTTACATGATATTTAATGACTTGCACTTGAAATCCTAGGAATATAAAACCATAAGGTCAAAAAATAATACAAATTATCTTTTAAGTTTTAAACCAGCTCTTAATAAACACAATTTCACAAACAAATTCATACCAGTAACAGGTATCCATAGTTTTACTTGGTCTTCACCAGAATTGCTAGCTATAAGAGCATGCATCCCTAACTAGCCAAAAAAACGGGCTAAGCTGCGCTACTATATAAATATGTGTACTGCGATCTGATTATGTAAATCAAGACTGAAATGGAAAAAATCTTACTTTTTGTATAATAGATTCTTCGAGTAAAATGTTCTACATCTATTTAAACAGGGGTCTTGAAAATGTAAAATATTTATTTCTAAAGAAATTGTAGTTTTACCTGGTGTGCTCCACGGTCCTCATCTAGGTCCTTCATTGTTTGTTATATTTGTAAATGATTTGTGTGCAGTCATAAAGGATAAAGAGTTTTTAGTTTGCAGATGATTTTGTTTGCAAATTGTATGAAGTATCAGGTCTTTCTTTGGTGCTTTTATTTTACAGAATGCAATCAATGCACTTTTTCAGTGGTCTATGGATAATGACATGATGCTGAATAAAAGAAATGTAAAAAGATAACATTCTCAAGATTTAGAAAGGATATTGTTCACGCCTTCACTGTTGACTTGGAAATGGTGTAGACGATCAAGGACCTTCGAGTGATATTTGAGAGTGGAATGAACTTCAGTGATTGCATTGATGTGATAATCAGTAAGGCTTCCCAACAACTAGATTAAATTAAACAAATTTTTTGTAAATTAAAACCTCCAAGGACATTGAAAAGACTTTATCTAGTTCTAGTTAGTTTGCAACCTTACTAATATTTGCAACCTATGTCACTGTTTTGATGTTAACAACCACCACATACAAAACCATTCAACACAAATTGTTACACCGTGTTTTGGTGTAGCTGATCCTTTCATTAATCATATTTGTAGTCCAATAGCATTGTTATTCATTCCTTATATTCTCTATTCATTCCTAATGACTTGTAAAATATTTTTGTATAAACCAGTTAATTATAAAATTGATTGCCTTTTTTGTTTCAATATATAAATTTGAGGTTCTGAACATGATTACAAGATCAAATTATACTTTTGTTACTAATAACTTTAGTTCTACCATACACAATAAATAATCTATTAAATAGAATGTCTAATTATGATGATAGATTTAATGTTTTGGAAGCTGATGTAAAAGATAATGAAAGTTTGTTGCATTCTGTTCTGAGTTTTGAATAATCTTGTAATTATTTATAAGTAATCCTACATTTGTTATTTCTTTGTGCTATCGCATCTTCTATTATCCACTATGTGAGAAATCAGTTTTATAAGATTGTTTGTTGTAATGGACTAACTTCTGATAATTAAAATAAATAAATAAATAATTAGAAACAGGTTAATATCTTGAAGGAATTTGATATTTAAACAATAGGAATTACGTTCTTGGGTTCACTACTGTTCTTCGTATGACAACCTACTATTAATATATACAGAATATCATAAAAACACAACAACAACAACAACAACAATAAAACTTCCAAAAATTACTAAATTGAAAATACAGTGGAATCTTGTTAACATGTTCCCAGTTATTACTTTTTTCCACTTAGTGCATTCATATTTTCAATTCCAGCTACAATTCTGTCTAATTACTCATTTACATGTTCAACATTCTCACTTAGCACGTTCAAAGTTTGTAGGCAACTTGCTTCGAGAGACGCATGTTTTCCTGTGCACCAACACCATTTTCAATGTGTGTTGTTTTCAGGTACTTTTGGGTACCACTTTCACTTTCAGTCAGATTTTCAGTCTGATTCCAAAGTGGGAGAAACATGTGTCGCTGTACCCTCCACGGCTTCTTCATTGTGTGATCCATTTGTTTCTAGAAGTTTCTGTGTTACGTGTTTCTTTGATGTGGTACCGTGATGCATTTCTTTGTGCTTTTTTTCCATATGTAATTTAATTTTATTTCATGTTATTCATGAGTAAATTAGTTCACCCCATGGACGTTTGCATGTTAATTACGTGTACATTAGTTTTCCGTATTATAGTGGTTTTACAGATGGAAATGTGGAAAATAAGTATAATTTGCACATTTTTCGTTACAATGTTTTTTCCCGCTTACGACGTTAAAAATTTTCAGTCCCTAGAGAAATGTACCAAGATTCCACTGTATTTTGAAATCATAAAATGACACATCTTGAACTTACTGTGTATGTCCTCTGAGGTTTTAATCTTCTGTCAAAGGTTTCAAAAGCATATGCTTTGGTGCAAACAGTATGTCGAGGTTTTGCAATTTTGGTGAAGAGATGGGCACTTCTATCAACCCGATATTCACAAATATAGATATGTTCTTCAGATGCTCCCACCGGTCGTCCTTTACAAAACGTATTCAAATCCAGGACCCAACAATGACCCATTATGAGATCAAGGGGAACTACCTCATATAAAGGAACCCTCATCACTTCATTAGGGAAAAACTTCCGAGATGGTTCATGATATGTTTCATGAGGTCGTAGGTAATGATGTCCAAAGGCAAATCTTTCACCCCTAAAGAAAAGTGAAGAAGATCAGTATTAAAAAATTACCTTTTACATTAATCACTTCATTGTATAAAATTTTAAAGGTTGTTATTGTAAATATGGCTGTTGATATCATAATAATATTAACAATAAAATAATGATAATATCTTACTTTTCATCCTTCCATAGTCGCTCAATCCTAAAGATATCAAAATCTGTATACTTGTAGTCCTTGATTGTTTTGTAAGTGTGTTTTGTTGGAGGAGAAGTTTTGGGAGCATTTTCCTCTATCATGTCACGTAAACGTAAACTGTGTCACCTAAAAAATTGATATAACAAAATAAAGTTTTTTTAAAAAGAACTACTCCACTAAAGTTTAGAAATCAAGCATGTAATGCTATGCAAAAATTAACTGCTTAAATGCATTCACAAGAGCACAAGAAAACAATGAAGATACCTTGACGTAATTGCAATTCTCCTCGAAGCAGAGTTATAAAGTATGTTAATCCAGGAGTGGCATAATGAGGTTGTGGAGACATAATGATTTCCAAATCCACTTCCCTGGGGCTGCACTGTTCACAAAGATAATGTTCTATGCCTTCATCTGCTCTAACACAATCACAATGTTGCCAAACTAAACATCGTTCACATTGTATCATCATGCCTTCATCTTTGTATAAACCACATATACATCTAATTACATCTTCTTCCTCACCACCTGTTTTACAAAGCATATTAATGTAAATATACATATTAAATAAAAAATGACAAACAGTTGGTCTTACTTTTGAGAAAAACTGAAACACATTACCTGGATCATGTTCAGGAATAAAAGATGATGGTGGACTTTCTCCCAGTATTTCTTCCAACTGACCCAAGAAATCCAATTTAGCTTCATTATAAACTTTTCTTAAACGAGTAGCAGTGATTCCCAATTCTGATGTTCTTCCAAAGAAGCGCACATTATTCGAAAACAATCGCACCATGTCTTGATCAAATGATTCCACTGTTTTGTAAAAACCTGTCACAATGTTTTGTTCCAAAGTACCAAGATCAATTGGCTCGCTTATTCGTTGAAAATACTGAGGTAATTTTCGTTTTGAAGGAAGAGTCAAAAAGGAGCACCAAGCATTTCACCATTTTCATCTGCAAGAACACAGAAATAAATGTAATAAGTATAAAATCATATTTATGACACTTATCAAGAAAATGCTGTTACTGTTATTATAAAATAAGTAAGTAAAAGTCGTATAAAATTACCTTTTGCAGCCACAACAACATTATATAAATCTCTAAACACATAGGCAAGTCTTGCAGTCCTTGTGAGTTCTGGATTATCTTCTGCTTGCGCCAATCGTCTGGTGCGTATATTTCGTGGAGTAGATAGTGCATTCAGCTGAGTCAAGAAAACATCCGACTGTTTTACTTGTGGACGGGGATAACTGCAAGATACTGGCTGCTCCCGACGTGACGCCTGTTTCAATCTGTCCCTCAAACGCTTCACCTATATCCAAAAAAATTATAAAACTTAGATGACATTTATATAAGTTACATGTAAATCTTCTACACAAAAAAGTCCACGTTTCTTTATTTAACTTCACAGATATTTCATGCTGATTAATACAAAATACAGTACATATACAGGCAACTCCACACATTAGGCATTTGGCAAATGGGGAGAAACTGCTCGTCCAAACCGAGTAGCCAAGTTGATCAATGAATGTTTGCTTCCTTTGATGTAACCAAAAGACCAACAGACTGTGGGTAGGGTGAGCACCAAATGTTTAGCGCTCGACACACAGCAAGTAACCCATCCACACTTCTCATAATTCTGCATGCGGTTATTCCTACTCGCCAAATTCCGAATGTGTGAAGCTGCCCTGAGGTAATGCCCCTACAATAGGTAATTATTTATAATAAATCACCCTTTATAAATACAAAAAGGCCAAGGTTTTTCTTCTCCTTACAAAGGTGTCTAACGAAAATGCAGGCCTGAAAACCTGAAAAACTATATTTACGGACTTGGTTCTCGTGATAACTTTGAATATATTCTAAGTTATCACGAGAACCAAGTCCGTAAATATAGTTTTTCAGCTTTTTTAAACACAAACTTTATTACATTTATAATATTAACAATTAAATAGAAACAAAGGTTTAATCATTTTAATTGCTTAATATATCAGTACTGCAAAAACAAATAAATAAATAAATAAAAAAAAAAAAAAAAAAAAAAAAAAAAAAAAAAAAAAAAAAAAAAAAAAAAAAAACGACGAAGGGGGAAAAAAACCAACAAAAAAACAACTATATTCAAACTACTACATTCAGAACAATTTAATTTTGAACAGAAGCACTCCACAATGTCAGTTTATTTGAATTAATATTTGACCAATGGCAGAAAAAAAAATAGCCTGGAGACAAACTAAAATTAATAATGTAGTCAAAACAAAATGTGGAAAAGATCAATTAATACAATAGTTCAATCAGCTGCATCTATCAATGAACAAATGTCCTTCTCCAGTTCTGTTGTTTCCGATCTCAAGAGAAGCAACAAGGAAGAATTGACAAGTCGACATCTATACTGATTTTTAAAGAATTTACTTTCATAGAATTCACATGAATATGTGCTTCCAATCATTGAAGTCGTATTTAGTCCAAATTGTCTTAAGTATAGATATTTATCGCTACATAGAAGATTTAAAAAATGAGATCTCTTTTCTTGAACGGTTTGTACAAATATACTGGCTTGTCAATCATACAGCGTAAGTTGTAGGTGTGATTCTTGTTCCTCAAACTAGTTGGTCTTGACTATTCTTTTTCAACTTTGTTGGCTCATTTTTGCTATTATAAAATACATACATTTTTAAATGTGTAAAAAATATATTTCCTACTTTTCTTCTTCAGAAAAAAAAAGAGTGTTTCAAAAGGCTACAGAAAATGACATTGCAGGTTGCATGCGACCTGCGGGTCAATAATTGGAAACCCATTGCATGTATATACAAGAAAGTAAAACTACTTAAAAGTTGTGAGTAAAAAACACAAGTAAAAAAATCAATTAGATTTATTAAAATTATACATGCATACCTAGAATGAATTATAGTGCTATTAACATTATAAGAGTAGTATAAGCTTGATAACTGTGACACAATAAAGCATACATATTAGTAAGTAGGTTCATACTGAAATTTAACATTTCAGCTTTACAGTTCATTGGGGAGCTGGTCGAAGTTTGGAGTAAATAGTGAGCACAGGGTAAAATAGTGGTGCAGTATAGGTAAAATACGAGGCACTTATATTTTTCATTTTTAAGAAACTTAATGTTTAATGTTTAAATGTTTGTAGATCATTTTTCTGATTGGTTAAATAAATAAACATCAGCAGGCAGACAAATTATTTACACTGTTGGCTTCAAGTTGAGATGTTACCATAATTGAAATAACCTTAAGAGGTGAGAAGAACAAATTAAACAAATATTAAATGCAAATAAAAATATTATTTTCCTCTTACCTTTTCTAAATTTCGAAGCAAAAAACAGTGGTGCATTTGGGCAAAACACCTTTGCTGGTGAGACATGGGCTTCACAGGAGTAATGTAGCTATGCTTTTGACTGGAACTGCCCTCTCCCAGCCTCTTCTTGTACTTCAGCTTGTTGCTGCTACTACTACTAGTGGTACTGGTCTTACGAACATTCTTGCGAGGACGCCCAACAAGCCTCCGTTCACTTTTTTCTTCCTTTTCAATAGGTAGAGATCCATTTATTCGTTGGGACTTGCCCCCAATGACGCCCCTACAATTTGCTGCTCCACACTTACACGGCTATAAAAACAATTAAATTTAATTAATTTTTATGAATTATTACGGTAGTTTAAAAAAAATGTTAAATAACGAAAAGTAAATTAGAAATTTCATAATTTCAATGGATAAGAAAAAAATTTAATGAATAAGATAAATATTGACATTCTCAAAAACAATATTAAAACAGGGGAATATCTGAACAGTATGTCTTTTAAGTCTTATAAAAATACACCTTCATGAGTGACAATTTCTCATTGTGTACTAACTATATATTTGGTAAGATGGATGATTCAAGTATTACAGCTAGAGCTAGATCTACTGTGTGTATTCTTGATTTGACTGATCGGGTGACAGTAATTAAGTTAAATAAATCTAATACAGTATTATAACAAAAGATAGTAGACTACTCAAAACTGGCAGACATTATAAGTAACGTGAACTGGAATTTCATTTATGTGGGTACATGTACAGAATCTATACTTATTAACTTTATTTTCAGGATAAAGGATGCACTTGAAAAATCTAAGAAAAACATTAGAAGGAAATGTAGAAACAAACCTAAAAAAAGCTGGATAACAGAGGGTTTAATTAGATGGAATGTAAAATAACTTATTTAAGAAAATGAAAGCTAATCTCTTAAATAGTGAAATTAGAGATAAATACAAAACTTAATAACATATAGGGACATATGTTAAATATAGCTTACAAAAAACCTTATAATGATTTATTATTGACACTTAATGGAAACAATAAATCTGTATTGGAAAACATTAGTTTGAGGAAAAATAGAACAAAGAATATCTATTAAAAGATTATTCCCTGAATGAACTAAAACTTATTAATGATGAAACTGAAATTGCTAATTATTTGAATACTTTTTTTGAAGAAAGGGCAACAACGGCAGGTAAAATTGAGATCACTACTCTTAATAATGCTCAATATTAAAATGATAATTGTACATTCTTATTTTCTATATCTTTCTAATGCACACAAAATTAAAAAGATTATAGACACTTCAAATACTATAAAACCATCTGATATAGTTGAGTAATTAAACGTATTGCAAAATATAACATATATAAACAACTAACTTTCAGGTTTAACCTAATTATGGAAACAGGAAATTTTCTTTATCATTTTAAAAAACGCTGAAGAGATGCCATGCTTAAAAATGGGGATGAGGATAATGCTACACATTATAGACTGATATTCATCAAAAATTTTATGAAAATTTTGAAAATCAGATTTCAGAGTTTAATAGACAAACATAACATAAATGCTTATCAGTTTGGGTTTCATGAAGGGAAAACTACTACAGATTCTGCTGTTTATATTACAGATGAAATGAGTAAATTAATAGATGAAAATATCTAGTCCATTTCTGTTTTCTTAGGCTGTGAAAAAGCTTTTGTTACAATAAATCATGAAATCTTATTAAAAAAGCTGTCATCTTATGGGTTCTAAATAATCAGTAGACAAATATTGTTGACATACTATGCTTTATTCTGGACAGTTACAACTTATGGTATATTAGCTTGGGGCGGAATTCATGATTTGACACTATAATCACTAAATATCATTAAAAAAATTATCAAAATTATTTGTAAAAGGTATGTATTACACTCAACAATGTCTTTATATATAGAAAATAATGGGATGGCTATAAAATGTTATTTTACTGAAAAATTGCTGTTATATAATTGTGAGGCTACAAGATCAATATTTATGTATCAGGATCACCAAGAGAATACCCTCCAGGGTCAACAAGCAAGTAAGTTGGAGAATGTAGAGGGAATTAAAAGTGGTTAATGTGATAAATGTTTCATATATTTAAAACATCAAATGTATAAAAGTTAATAAATAACATTACTGAGAATGTTTTTGATAAATTTGGATAATAACATGGAGGATTCGTTTCTTCTGTAATAGAACACTATATTTTCTTTTAACTTTCATTTTAGTTTTTATCTGTTTCTTTCTTTCTTTATAAATTTTTTTATGTTCATAAGGAGGGAAAAGTCCTTATCAAATGATTTAATGTTTTATAAAACGAAGGACCTTTCAGGACTGTGCGCAGGCACTGCCACCAGCAGAATTTTTTAAAACTGCATTTATTACACTTGAAAGAAAAACTGAATTGAAACTGAATTATGTAACTTCCACAATTCATCACCATTCTTTTATTACTTTAACTTTTAGAGATTAAATTTACAATTCTGAAGGAGCAATATTACAATTACTAGGCACAAGCAAACCAAGATCAATTTTGGCATCTACCCAATGGTACTTTTGAAAAAGAAACAATTTTTCTTTTCATTAAACCTTAGATACTTATTTTTGAATCTTTAAAACTCATTAAAAGCTGTCATGTTATGAAAGAAATCATTTTAAACCATTCAGGATCAGACATGGGATTTCATTGAAAAATTCAATTCATATTTCCAACAAATTTGCATAAAAAACGTTCGACAAATTTCAACAGCAATACTGAATATTATCAGGCCTAAAATTTACCAAAAACATGGCGTAAATACAAAGAAAAATTTGTTTGAGATAATTATGCGTTCACTCGTATCACCTCGGCCAAAATTTTGCATTTGCACAGTTTCACTATGTTTAACCCGGAAACAAGTGGAATCAGATACAATTATTAGCACAAATAAATCATAAACATTTTTTAACAGAATTATCATTACCTGGCCTTCGGCAGGGTTGAAAAGAGAGAAGTTATAATCATATGATAATTCTTCATGAGGTTGAATATCTCTCAGAGCAAAGAGGGCCATTCTGAACAAACCATTTACGCTCCACTTCTGCATTTCACAATTAGGATCACAGGAATGATTTACAAAACGCCCTACAAAATAAAACAAAGATAAGAATTCTAATCACATTTTAAGGTAATTTTCATCTTCAAATTATCTTCCTACGAACCTTCTCCACCCATTCGATGTCCATCAATTACCAATCCACCATCCAAATTGAGGCAATAGTGATGTGTGTCGTTTATGTAGCGTGATGCCATTCTATCCTTAAATTCCTTTTCACTTACCACTTCTCCAACATACTCCAGAATAAATTCTCCTGATTTAATTGCGTATTTCGTTTTCACACCCCAGCCCTGAAACAGTAATTAGTAAGATAATTCACTGAACAAAATCATAAAAATGGCAATGATTCCACATTCATTCAATCTCAAATTGAGACTAAGCATATTCAGAAGGGAAACAATCCAATCAACTTAAGGGAACAGAAGACAACAAACCAATAAACATTCAACAGTTTTGCATTCATATACATCATTTCTTATGAGGACGGATGAAAAGGTACAATAAACAAGAATTTTGTCAGAATTCCCCAAAAGAAACATATCCCTATTTCTCATGCATATCTTTTTTTAACTCAATGAAAAATTAAGAAATATTTTGTTTTGAAAAATAAAAGATGCAGAAAACTATTTGTTTCCTATTAATGAAAATAATATTAATGATAGTAATAACAATAACAATAATAATAAAAATTTATTTTATAAAATCTATAAAATTGACAATAAATAATCTTTAATTTCAGCTTTTAGGAATGGTATCCACTGTGACCCATTTCTAACAATCTTCAAATTTAATATTGTTCAATATTCAAAACAATATTAATTCTTTTTCTACAAAAGGGTATTAGGCTCTGTATTTCAATTTGAATTAGAACTCCAAGTTCGGTCAAATTAAGGATGCATTGGAGAAATGATACAAATAAGTAAATGAGCAATTTTTAAAGCCTTGTATATACAATCAGACATGCAGACAGTACATTATGTACACTGGTACACACTTCAACAGATTTCAAACACATTAAATTAATACATTTTGGCTGAACATAACACCACTTGTACCATTGTCACAAAATATTGATTTAGGCCATTTATGTTCTTTTAAGAACGTGTCTCGTGTGGTTTTGAGAAAATAATAATACTGGTATATAACTCATTCACTGGTACAAAAGATTTAATAAGGTGTAGCCAATACATTGCTGATCAAGACTCTCCTGTTTGTAATAAACTTATTTATTACAAACTTATTACATATTAAGTAACTAAATATGAACAACTGACATTAGTTACACCTTGAACGTTTCTGAGGATCAGTCAGAAAGAAATGCCTCCAATCTTCTTCTCACCTAGCTAGTTTCTCAATAAAGGCAAGCTGGTGACCACCTAGGAAAGGCTTCAGGTTGTTTTGATGGTATATTCAGCAGAAGTGCATGCAATATGTTTTTGTCATTGAAAAATTAAAACATCTATGGTTTCTCCATTGATGCAATCTATTAAGAACAAGTTGAAACTTCGTTTCAATGATGGTTAGGTTTCTGGACAAACATGATATAGCACAATGGTTCACAAATATTGATGCTTTAACTGGTTCGTGTACAACAGAGGCAAAGGAGTTAATGGGCACAGCAAAAGTAGTGACTCTTAGGATGTATCGCTGAGGTATACCATTTTCGAAGAGGATACCTCGTCACCCAGGCGTACATGAAAAAATTTATAGGACAAAAAACTGGGGAACAGGAGAAGCCGTCCCACACTTGTAATGTATGTAATACACCATGGTTTCAGGTGGTATCATAGGCATTTTGTACGTTGAAGATACCTACTAATATAAAATGTTGTCTGAACATAAAAGAGGAGATCTGAGTTGCTAAAATAATCAAGTGATCCAAGGTTGGCCAGTGTTTTCTGAATCCACATTGAATAGAAGTTAACCAGCTCCTCAAATCTAGGAACCAGGTCAGATGGTGGTAATTTAAGCAGTAACTTAAAGGTAATGATTGATCTTTACCTTACCAAGAGATCAGAATGATTTTTGCTTCCAACCATATTTATTAAATGGCGTGTTTGTACGAGATTCAATTGAGAAGATTAAGGAGGAACTGTTTACCGTGTTCTAGCAGACGTTTCAACATCCCATTATATATCTAGTATAGTCCAAAAGAAGTGTTTTTTGATAACGATATCGTGGAAGTATGCTTGTGCATAGTAAAAGTGGCAAGCTTTTTTCCACATGACCCCAAAAACCAAGGGAAGACTTCATTCTTCTTTTGATAGAAATAAAAGGTGGGGAATGGCCCATTCAACACCTCATGATGGAGGCAAATTCCTAGTTATTATATTTGAAGATTCTGGCAGAAGCCCATTCACCGAAAATCTAGGCTTTTAGTGAGGACAGAGTTCATTTAATTTTTCATAAATTTTATCCAGTCGGCATTCGGAGGGGTCTAATGACAGAAGCAGATTTGCTAACATGTACGAATTTTCTCCTTCAAACTCATGACTGCTTATATTCTACAAAGTTTTCAATGGCTGGATAATTGTTCAAACTTGCTACTGCCTCCTGGGCCTTGATCATTTTCACACCATCTGGGTTCCACCATCATACTAGGTGGTGAATCAGTCCACCAGTAGATCTAGAAACAGAGGAGACCCTTGGTGGATTGTAGACATTGGAGTGTCCAACAATGAGGCAAGTTTGCAGCAGTTGAGAGATTACATTTGAAAATACTTTGTCCAATACTGCCTAACCAGGTGGGAAGTAAATATTGCAAACTCAGGACAGAGATGAAAGGTTGTCATACGTACATGATTTGGAAACTGGAGTGGGCTGTGATTATACATCCAGTCTCCCAGCACAATTGCATACAGTAACATGTCCAGAGGTGCTCAGGCACAGAAACTTTTTATGTGTCAACACTCAAAAGCAGTGTTAATTCTTCATTTTCTACTGAGAAATCCTAATGATCCAGAGCACCTTTGGTCAAATCGAGGCTTTGGTGGGTTAACCTAGAGGGTGGTAATCTCCTTGGTTTTCCAATAATTTTTCTATTTGTCTGTTAGTGCAAGTTTTGAAGAGAATAGTACCATTTCTCTAATAAACCACTGCCAAAAGCTTCACGAAATCATAGATGGCGCAAGCCAAATGCACAGGTCTGATGTTTGTTCAGTACACTACATTAAGAAACCATGGCTTACTTGGCTTACCAAGTCTCTGAAGAATTGGAAGAGATCTACTTTACTTTTTTCTTGGCCTTCAAAATGTCTCACCTTCCTCTGGGAAAAGAGAGGGCAGGGGACCTAGGAATCCATAGAGAGGATTTCAATTATACATATTATCCCCACTCTCCAAGGAGTCCAACAAGGGGAATTCTGTTGGAGTGCCAGGGTTGCCACGGGGGAGTCGCATGGCTTCTTCCCCACTGCACATTCACAAGGAAACATTATGACATCTCTCACTCACACAGGAGTTCGGTCACAGACTTAGTCTGAACCCACTCATCAGGAGTGAGTAAGCTCCACTAGCCTGTCTAGAAGAGTCTGAGGCCAAAGGTTGAGAGTTCAGCATTCGGACCAGGTCAGTGAGGAAGAAAAAAAGGTGATAAAATAATGTAGGTGTCATATGAAATGAAAAGCAAGAGATGAAGCATGGAAACATAGGCAAAGGCACACAAGAGCCTACTCTGCATCCCACCATACAGATGTGGAAATACACACAGAAGAGATTTTGTTAAAGACTCACGATGGTGAATGGGGATAAAACAGGGGATGTCAGTACTGTCAGACATTGGGTTTGTCACTGCATAAAAGCTGAAAGTGAAACATCATTGGTTAATAAAAAGAAGAGCAGCCGACTCATCAATGATGGCTGTGATCCTACACATCAAGCAAGTTGACAAGAGCATTCAGAATTACTACCAGGTAACATCAGATAAATTATGTTGCAAACTTTCCATCAGCAAAAGCAATGTAATGTCCATTATTAATAAATTGAATTACCCTAAATTTGTGCACATTGAGTACAGAAAGTTTTCAATCAGAATAAAAGAGGTAAAAAAAGTATAGTGCCTGTTCTGTTGCAGCAGTTCACTGTAGAGGTAGATGTTCTCGGCAAAAATTGTGACAGTAGATGAGGGCCACTAAAAGAATCTCTTTAAAGACATCACATTGAAGTTGTGGATGTCCTAAAAAATTTCATGTGTCAACGGCAGAGGAATCAGACCTGCGAGTTTTAGCTCTATGTAAAACACACTCTTGTTAAGGTGCACAGAAACTGTGGAAAACGATGAAGACAAATAGCAAAATGATTGCAACAGTTTATTTGTAAACTGCATTTAATTTACTTGTAAATAAAAAGAGAAAAGAAATAGGAGGCATTTCTTTTTGACTGACCATCGTACATTATTATATTTAAAATTGATATGAACAAAATATTAGCAAACACATTTTCAAGACACCAAATTAGACAGTGCCTTTTCACTTTTCTCAGAAAATTAGTTTACATATCATCTTTATAAAGCAAGTGCACGGTTATATAAAATTAGATTCCATTAAAAAGTTAAATGAAAATATGAGTAAAATTCATATATACTTGTGCCCAGATACATCATATGCCCACTGTATCTCCTTCCATTACAGTACTGTTTTGAAAAATTAGTTTTAAACTGTCAGAAAATTGATACCTTATCTTTAGTCATGAACTTATCAAGACCAGGAGCCCATTCATGTTTCTGGATTCGTTGATTGGAGCACAATTCCTTGCAAGGACAAAGTTGTGGAGAGCATTCCAAAAACACCATGCGATTGATGCATTCTTCACCACATCCTTTTTTATCAACCTCAGTAGGACAAACACAATTGCAAGCTTGTGCTTCATAGGTTAATGTAGGTTTCACATCATAGTACACATCTGGATAAAGATTACATACATCTGATTCAGAACAATTCTAATTGAGAAATTAAGTACTTTGAAACTGCCTTAGAACTCATATTAAAAACAATTCAACTTTGAAAAAATATAAACAAGTAATGCCTTTTGTCATTGCCATACTTACTTGTACGTATTTTTTTGTAATTCCAGGATGGAACTCTATCCCGTCCAGGAAGTTGACTATGTGTATGCAACCACCACAGATCATATGGCAATTTAAATTCTACACGACGTTGTCTTAGATATTTTCCACAGTGATAAGGTGGAGGTAATAGACCATGCTGATGTTCTTCAGGTCTATATATCAATCGAGACTTGCCTGAATCATTCTGAGGTTTTCGTGGCCTGAAATACCAAATAAATGTAATAAATCTGCCTTATTCTGTATGTTCTTATTCTGTCTGTCTCTGTATGTTTTTGTCTTTATGTATGCATTTTTTAATTTTTGTACAGGGTTCATTCCGTTTATTTGGAAATAAAATAAAATTCTCTGACCAATCAATGAAAATATTTGATACTCACTCATCTTCCTTATAATAATCAGAAAATAAGCCGGCAGCCAAGAATTTTTTTCTCCATCTTGGCTGTTTTTTACGTCTGCAAGACCTGGTAGATTCATCACCTGATGGGGCATCACTGCAGTGAATTGATTCATAAGGCAAAACACAATCGCTCCTGAAAAAAATTCAGCTGTGATTAAACTCTGCCCTAAAAAAACATAAAAATTTCCATCAACACACTTCAACCGGAATACAACACAAATGTTACATTTGGAGGGAATGAATAAGCTAGGAGAAGGATAAACAATAAAGGCTAAGAGCAATGGAAAAATACCCATAAAAAGGTGATAGAAACACATGTGGCCACTCAGAGAGATTCCCTGTTCAACTGAAATAGAAAAGCTGTGTAATGCTTTAAAATATGACACAGAAGATATACTGACCCATTCTTATGAGTAAACCAAGCAAACATATCCTCCACTCCCAAGAACAATTTCCCAAAACAACAGTGCAACACTCAAAAAATTTACTTTTACTGTTGATTTATAGGATGTTAGGTAAAACTGCCTGCCAAAGATATAATTCTGTGAAGAATGGAAAATAAAAACAAATAACAAAACAATTATCAGAGGAGAGGGGTATCTTTCCTCATGCATCAATTTTTCATTAGAATGAATACAGTAAAACCCCGCTATAAGAGAATCCCGCTTATAGGAGACAAAATTCACGGTCCCGAGGTCAGTTGTATGTAAACAATGCATTTATTTCCCGCTTTTAAGAGACCCCATTATAAGAGATTCCCGGGTATAGTGGACAAGATTTTATTCTCCGCCATGCGTGTCTTCTCACTTGTAAGAGACAAAGCGCCAAATTTTCCTTCAGGTGACTCAGGAATTTCCTCAGCATGGTAAGGGTTTGGACACGTACTTAAAATGGGCTGGAGCAAGGGTTCGCAACACCAGTGTCCTTTAGTGTTCTGTGGTGCCACCTGTGGAGGTGGGGGAGGTGTGCGAAATTCTTGTGAAGAAAGCTCACTCGGTAAGCTTCGTGTCTTTTGGCAACAAGAAAGACGCCTATAGTGCGACTTTTGTAACCGTGTCTCTAGAAGGTATCAGCTGTTTACGGTTTCATCCAATCGGAAGCTTCTGTGTCGCTAGTGACGTCACGATGGTGATTTTCAAGCTCCCGATTGGATGATACCGTCAGCAGCTGATACTTGCCAGAGGTAGAGTTGAAAAAATCACATTTTGCTTTTAGTGTTTTGACCAGAGTTAACAATTGTTACTTTCTCGTATACGTAATATAGAGAAAGTAATGTAATGCTGCTGAAAATCGACTTCGAGATTTTAACAGAATGCATGTTTTTGGGGTCCCCTGATACCGAAAAAGGTTTGCTTTTTCTTTCAAAACTTCCCTTCGTCCGTGAATAACACTAGCGCCAAAACTATTGGTACATTTTTTCCAAAATGAATATTCCGCGATCGATCTGTTTCCATTCGGAAATCTGCGGTTTTGAAAAACATTCTAAATTTTTGTGGGTACTGTACACGAAGCCTGTGGGACATTTTCAAAATTTCCCCAAAAATGGCTCCAAATTTTTTCTTTAAATTTCTTGTAAGAATAGAGTGAAATTCACTGATAGAGGTGGCATTGTTAGGATTGTCACTGTTAACTCTAAATTTTCGAAAATTGAAAAAGTTTGCAGTTTTTTCAAGGGTTTTTCTACAGCTACAAAAATGAAGATAGAAATTTTTTTATAATAAAAATGTTTCTCTATAATTAGGTCTTTCATTAACGTTATGTACTAAAAAAAAAAGATTTCACGTAATATCGAGTGAAATAATGAACATTTACAAAAACAAGATTTTCTCAAAAACGGCTCCAAATTTTTTCTTTAAACTTTTGGTAGTGACAGTTATAAGGGTACTTTATAAGACTCTTAACATCATTTTACTCTATTCATTTGTTTTTTCAAAAATTACACAAATGTAATTTTTTTATAACTCTCGTGTCAATATTTACATTAGAGGCAATTTGTTCACATTTATGAGCACATGTGCTTTAAATGTAATTAAGTTCACTCAATAGATCTGGTTAAATGGGCTCTGGAATCAACTAATTTGTGTTGGATCCTCAAGTTTAAAATAAATGTACAAATCATACTAATCCACTAAAAATATGGTAACATCTCATTAAACATGTCAAAAACGCATTTCCCACTTATAAGAGTTCCCGCTTATAAGAGACAAAATTCCATTCCCCCAGGTGTCTCTTATAAAGGGGTTTTACTGTATGTGAATTTGTTGGGCCAATCAAATATAAATAGATCTTAAATCACAAGTACATAGCAGAATAATCCACATTTACAACAGGAGGCTACACCAGAAAAGTGAAGAGGGCATCACAATGGCGCTATCTTTTTCTAAGATCCTTCAGAAACAAACACCCCTAACGCTTCATAACATTTCCATTACTTACATCAGCTCTCTTTTGAAATTGTGCTTGGTCATACTTTAGAAAGGACTTCCATCTTCTACAGAATGCATTTCTTTATGTTATAATTATGTATGCTGTATATTATAGAGAAGAATGTAAAGGGGTCAACAAAGCAAACAATTCTTTCAAACTTGCGTTGATGCAAGAAAAATGTTGGGAATCCCTGGTTATATAATTGAATGATAAAAATCAACTGAATGAGTATCTGGAAATATTGAATAAAGCAGAATCCGAGGATATCCTGACATGTATCACATGTCAAGCAACATATCACTCTAGTTTTGTTAAGGGGAAGTGGAAAAGCTGATGCTGAAATATTTGATTACTGCTCTTCCATCTGTTAGACGGCTACAAATTGAAAGAAAGATTCTTTGAGAAGAGGTACTTAAAATTACTAAGGAGTTGAGTGAGACTCGTTAAACTTGAAGACAATCTTAACAAGACACCAAAAGCAGGACAGAGCAAGTATCAAGAATGATGTAAACAAAATTGCAAACACAGTATGTAAATTTTCAACAGATATTCAATCTTGCAAGGAAGTGCAGAAGAAACTTGAGAAAAGGTGTGACAAGATTGAACCTTCTCAAGTAACCACTGCAAAACAAGTACGTTAAATGAAGACTCATGGAGCAAACCACAGAATTCACTCCAAAACATCAATGACAGAAGAGGAGTGTTATTCTTTAATCATTGACTGATGAAGCTGAAACACGAAACTCTCATGACTGACAGTCATTAAAGGAATATTGAGAAGACTGGATATTCAAGCCATGGATAATGTTGAATGTATTATCAAGAACGTGAAAACAGTATCTGCATAGAATATAGATAATCTTGGAAGACTCCAACTTTACCAAAAACATTCTGAAAAAAACACAAATTTCCTTGTGGAATTAAAGCTGGAAACGACCTTATCTCAACACAGAGAAATAAGTGAAAGATCTTAATGAAGAACTAAAAAAACAGACAAGAAACAAACCCAAAACCTTATTATTAAATACATTAGGGGAGTTCTCCAGGTTATAGATGGGAAGGAGCTGTTTTTAAGAAAATAGTGTTAAAGCACTACTAAAAATGCAAATGCAAACTTTGAAGCCCTTTTTTCAAGACAATTTTTGAGTTTTCGAAAAACTTCATTTGTAGTCATTTGAAGCACATTAACTCACAAATACAATAGTGTTTACTAGTGGCTGGTAATGTGTGTATTAAAGGTGTGACAGATCTTTTAAAAAAATTACATTTGTGTAATTTTTGAAAAAACAAAAATATACCCCAAATTGAACTTAATGTCATGTCATGTAAAAGAGTGCAATTTGCACTTTGTTCGAAAAGTTTGAAGGAAAAATCTGGAGCCATTTCTGAGAAAATGGTATTTGAGCATTTCTGGAAACGCGGAATTTTGGGCTAGTTTTCACAGAAAACTTCTGAATTTTCGAGAAACTTTATATGACATTATTTAAAGCACATATAGTCATAAATATAATAATGTGAACAATTCACCGCTAATGTAAATATTAACGACGTGAGATACAAGTAAAAAGAAAAAAAAATCATTTTTGTAATTTTTGAAAACATAAAAGAATAGAGTAACATGACATTTATGTCATCTCATAGAGTACATTTAGCACTATCCCTATCAAAAGTTTAAAGAAAATATTTGGAGCTGTTTTGAGAAAATTTTGTTTTTGAAACTTTTTTTAAATTCCACATATTGCACGCAATATTGTGCGAAAACTACTAAACATTTTTAAAAAAAAGTACATGACCTTAAAGAAAGAACTCACTTTGGAGAAGAAATTTTATTTGAAGGAAAAATCTCTATCTTCAATTTTGTAGTTGGAAGAAGAGGCCAAAAAAAATTCAAACTTTTGCACTTTTAGAAAACCATAAAAATCGGACCTATGCTAACTTAATAAGTGTATTTTACTCCATTCGTACAACAAATTTAAAGAAAAAAGTTGGAGTCGTTTTTGAGAAAAGTTTGAAAATGTCTGAGGGGCTTCATGTGAAGTACCCCTAAATTTTGAAGAAAATTTTTCAAAATCTCAAAGCTTCAACTAGAGCCAGATGGATGGATGTTTCTTCAATTTGGGAAATACCTTATGAGTGGTTTAGGCGCTAGTGGTGTTCACAGACAAACGTTTTCATTTCAATTGGTTTTTCGGTATCAAAGACGTGCAAAACTGGGATTCTGGCTACATCACATGTTAGGGGATTTTCCCCCTTAATTTAGCAACTGGTTTTATCCACTTTTTCATTGTCAGGGCCTGGCAATGAATTTTTTTCTGCCGAAAATTTGCCGTTTTTACTTCACGTGGTAATTATCACATCATTAAGCATAGAATCGTTTATGAGTAATAGTATTTCTTATAAATCCTTCTCCAAATGGAATATCTTTTGAGCAGACTGTTCAACAATAACAAGACACTAGTCTGAACATTATGCATCACAATCATGGATAATAATGAAGACAACGAAAATAATAATTTGGAAACTAATTATGAGAACTTTTGTGACATATCTAAACATCTTTTAAATACTCACTGACCAGATGCCATGAAGAGACAAACTTTAAATAAACATTGGATTAATCATGAGGTCATGAAACAAAGCAGATTTAAAAATTGAGCATGAGCAATTTAGAGAACTGTAACAGATGAAAGTTACACCTACATCAGAATACTGCAAACAATATCGCCTCCAATATGAAACAGGGTATACAAAAACACAAAGATCAAATTGTTCAGGATGGTGGTAAAAAATGTCTCCTGTATACACAGTCAAACTAACTGCACAATTGGTCTCCTTAGAATTGTTCTCAATGAAAATTCTGTAATAACTGAACCAGATAAAATCGTAAATGCTTTTCAGACAATCTTGAAGAAACATATACTGTTGAACCTGAAGGACCATTACCAACTACTGAAGAGAGATGTACTGGAATCATGGAAGACAGAATTTTCAGATACTGAAACTGCCCAGATGTTTGGATTAAATGCAAGCTCATCCACTGGTCCTGATGGTATTCCAATTGTGTACCTGAAACACTGCAGATTATAATTAGCCCATCTGCTGAACAGAATCTTCAAACAATCATTTGAATCAGGAATGTTGCCATTTGAGTCATTAAAATGCTGCCATTACACCTGATTGCAAGAAAGGAGACAAAAAGATGCCAATAAACTACAGACCAATAAATCTGACAAGTACAGACAGTAAAATTATAGAAAGGAGAGTTGTGCACCAGCTTTCAGATCAAGAACTTACAAATATCATTTCTAAACAACAGCACGGTTTCATACAAGGAAGATCAACATCTACAAATTTATTCTAGTCGTTAGATGTTCGGACTAAAGAACTGGATAAGAAACAACCAGTTGATGTCATTTTTCTATACAATGCTAAAGCTTTTGATAAAGTTAAACATAAATGTCTAATTTATGTTCTTTCATCCTTGGGCATGCACGGAAAAGTACTGAGGTGGATTCAGGTATATTTATCAGACAGAACATTCCAGGTAGTGACTGGAAACATTCTATCAAGATTCCGAACCATTGCAAATGGTGTCCCTAAAGGTTCCTTTCTATGCCTGATGTTATTCACCCTATATATCTTCAACCTTGGTGATCATGTCTGCTGGTTGGACCTGCAATGGGGATCACACCAAATGATTCTCGAATCCACTAAAGAATATTCAGATGCTGCAAAATGATACCAACAAAGTGGTAAGATTGCCACAATCTTTGTTGCTTCCCTTAAACTCCAATAAGTGTACAGTCCTCCAATGGACTGGTTGGAAAGAATAACCCAAATCTTGACTATACTGTAGGAAATAACATCCTCACTTCTAAGATAGAACAAAGTGATCTCAAGAGTTTTCATCACTTGAAATTTGAAATGGGATAACTCAGTTACTGCTGTTACCAAATGAGCCAATAGAGTACTATACCCGATCAGAAAGGCATTCTCTCCATAAGAGTCCCTCCACAGTAAAACTGATCTATACAGCATTCATAAGGTATGTATGTTAATGTGATTTGATCTTCCTACTGATAGTAGGAAAATAAAAAGTATTAGTTTTTTTTTATAAAAAAAATAAAATAAAAGTTTTGTCTTTCCAATAAAAAGACAAAAATCACATTGAAAATTTGCAACGGCAGATAATTAAGATCCCTTGGGAACTACATCAATTGAATTATGATGGAAGATGCCAAGAAATATCACTTTTGATTGGAACAGAGAAGAAATAGGAGAGATATTACAGTAACTTTTAAAATTTTGAATAAATTTCAATAATATTCTTGAATTTAAATTTTTTTTAAAAGAGCCTAGGCTTAGAGGACATACGATGAAGTTGATAATAGAAAGAACAAAGATAGGGTAACACTCTTACTTTATTGTAAACTGGAATGTAAATGCATTGAATGCACTTCCAGCTGACTGCATACAAAGGGAAACTCTGAATGCCTTTAAGAATAGCCTGGTTAGTCATAATTTTGTGATTCACTAAATAATATTAAATATATATACATGTTTGTGTGTATATATATGTACATGTACAATCTGTTGTCTGTAATTGTGATTCAAATTAAAAAATTGTTACTCTATTACACTGAATTACTGTGTAACTTGTTACACAATTGTAAGACAATTGTACAACAGCTTGTTGCTGACATAATATTATACTAAGTGTATGTCCCAGGAGGAAATGTCAAAAATTCAAAAATAAGCTCTTAAGACAATTTTAAGCATGTTTTGTCTAATAAACTACTAGGATATTCTGAATAGTTGAGCCACAATAAGCACTCAAAAGTTGGTTTGAAAAAATGGTTTCTATGCAAAATTTTGCATTGTAGAAGCATTACAGAAGAATATCCTAGTAGTTTATTGGACAAAATATGCTTAAAATTACCTTAAGAACTTATTTTCCAATTTTTTATGTTTCCTCACCAGACAACTGTATATTAAAGATCACCTTAAGTGCTTTATATATGAACAAAGATCAGCCAAGATAACAAATTTCATTGCTGAGGGAATCCTAGGAACTTCTAAAATTCTTCATGGACATTACATCACCAATCTGAACATTCCACTGACTTGGCTGCTCCACAACTGAGAGGTCTTTCTATGAATGTATTAAAAACAAAGCTTGGTCTATTGTAATATAAAAACTGAGTAAGAGGGTGGATCTTTGGAACTATCTACCAAAAACCCTGGTCTTGGCATCTTCAATTGAATATTGATATTCACAGAATCTACTACTATATTAATAGATAAATTTGATTTGAATTATAAGTGTAGTCAATGAAAATATATTTTGTGAATAATGTAAATGTGCATTAAAGAAAATTTAATGTATTTTTTCATTCATATAGCACATAAAACCTCAAAGTGGATTTCAAGCATTAGAATGAATTATAATGCTACAAAATAAAGCAAGGAACCATATGTAAGCGAAAACAATACTTACACATCATCTTTATCCGTATCATCATCACGGCATTTCTTCAATCTTTTTGTAAGTAACTGTGCTTGGCTAAATTCATCATGTGAAGAATCTCTCTTTCTCTTTCCTTTTACTTTGCTTTCTAGCATGGGCAGAGTACTAGATTCCTCAGTAGCATCCATGCTCATTTCTTCATCAGTTCTGTCCTCAGTGAGATGTCCTCTGTACTTCTTGTAGGTGCCAAGAGGCCTAGATTCCAAAGCATCAGATTCAGTATCTGTATCGTCATCCTCCCTCCGATTTTGCTCATATGTTGAACTGCCAGACCTGTCACGTTTTTCTTTGATCTTAATATCAGTTGGAGATGAAGATTCTTCTTTCAGGTTCTGTGCTTTACGACCCCTTGATTTGGAAGAATTTTCTGGTGTTTGGTCATTCTTGCAATTACTTTTACACTCTGTTTCAGATATAGGTTCAATATTATCAGATGGATCACTTGCCCTGGTAGAAATCAGTTTAGGAAAAGATTCTACGTTTGATGATTCATTTGGGGGAGAAGAGGCAATCTTTTCCAAATCAGGGTTAGACAAACTAGCACTGTTTGAATGATTTTCAAGGTGATCAAGAATGGGCGACCGTTTTTTCTTCTTCTTCTTGATAGGAAAACCAGTCCTGTTTATACTTTTTTTCCGACGAGCTCTCTCTTTGACAGCACCAACAGCTTTTTTCAAGAGATCCATTGGTGTCAATTTTGTAACATGAACCCGAACATCACGAATTAATTTTTTCTTTTTATTCACAGAACGTTTCAAACCGAAGTCACCCCTCTCAACAGACCCATTTGATCGCTTTCCTCTTAAATTATGTAAGGCAGAAGACACATCATTGACAGAATCAGCCAAAGAATTAAGTTTTGAAGACAGAGCAAGAGGTTTTGAGAGACTGTTTTTGCTGGTGGTGGAAGTTTTAGACAAAACACTTGGACTTCTTCGGTGTGAAATAATTCTACTGTGTGACACTGTTACTTTCTTAGATGACACTTTAGCTTTATTGGGAGATGTAATTTTATTTCCTGAAGTCTTGCCAGACACTCCTTGTTTGTTATTGCCTGAAGATTTCTCCAATGGAACAGTTCCTTTACAGCCTTGAACCAGATTCTTACTTACAGGTGATTTAGAATTAGGTGATAATTTATTATGACTTTGATTCACTTTATTTGGAAGAGGTGAGGTTTTGCTTATAGGTGTCTTTGATGAAACAGGAGAAGACAATTTACTTGCTGTGACGGTCTTGGTACAAGGTGAATTTAACTTACTCGGAGTAGTGATTTTGTTAGGGGATGAACAGATTTTAGGTGTGGAGGGTGACGCGGGTTTAACAACAGGACTGGTTGAGAGGGAAGAATCAATATCCAGAGACTTTGGTGATGAATCCAATGCAACAGTAATTGTCTTTATATCAGGCATGGGAACCGGAGATAATGTTATAGACACATTTGTTGAATTTGTTGAAGGAGAATTCAAACTAGCACTCCTAGATCCAGCCCTTTTGCCAGGTGGAGGTGAACTGTTCAGAGGTACCACACCTTTAATACTATTGTTGTTACTGTTACTACTAGATGTATTTCCACCTTCTGATGAATTATCTTTTCCTTTACAGGAAGCAATACATGATGTCCTGTGACTAAACGCATTAACATTTTCTAACCTATGCCGCTTTTTAGGAGTAACAATAACCGATCTTGTAGAAGAGGGACCTTTCTCTAGAGGAGATATTGTTGTATAACGGGTTATACAAGCTTCAATAGCTTCATCAATGGAATCTCTAGGTGGATCTGATGTATTTCTTGATTTCACATCAGTAACAGTACTTTTACTTACGTTGTTTAAACAGCTACTTTTATCACTAGGCTTTTCTTTTGAAGTAATTAGGGTTTTTTCACTTGGTTTTGACTGGTTCTTATTGCCAGGACCAGATGTATTTGTCCCACAAAGTTTATCACCGAATTTTTCCTTATCAACACAAGAAATCCTATCCACGCTATTTGTCTTCTTGATGGTGTCTGATGATAATTCAGTTCTAGGAGCATCACAGACAGAATTAGAAGTCAAAAGACTAGCTGCTGTTGAAATGTGATAATGGCGTTTTTTTAATGGAAGTCGCTGTTCATTACTTGCAGCTTCGGATCGATCGTGGCCCTAGAAACAAACAATAAGGTATTAAACAGTGATTAAATCACAGTAGGGATCATCACTACAAAATAAATGTTAAGAACAATACATAAGGCAGAATTTGAATTTTTGCACGTATTCAAGATCATGCAAAAAGCAAAAGAAAATAAATATTTATGTCAGATTACCATACAATGATTTTATATAACAATGAAAACAACTCATTTATAATAATAAATTGAAATGTTTGCATGTGATTTCAAAAGCATGTATTTTATATGATCATACGGTTCTTTACACAACAACAACAACAACAACAAAAAAAAGAGAGAGAGAGAGAGAGCAAATTTTTACAAATTTTTTGTCTGTCCAACTTTGTCTAAGCCAACCTAAAAACACTACTAAATTGAATTCAAGGGAAAGTAATTTCTTAGAATAAAGACTACTTTTTTCAGCCTTGGATCTACTTACGACACTAAGTGAGTCAATGATTTCAAAATGACTGTCTTCTTTTAAGCTTGTTTAGTTATTTTCATGGTACAAAAAAGTATTCAATTGTTTTTACATTTTTGTCTACCTATTGGTCCAGACAAATTTTGGAAAAGTACTGGAAATCAATTTCCAGTACTTTTCACTGAAATTCATAATCTGCTTTCTGGTGCACATAATTTAGGCTATACATTTTTCAGATTATTTTCTATTGTATAAAGAAGAGCTATTTGTTTTGTTTTTTCCCCTTACTAATCTAGTTCGATTCCAATTTTAATGAAATACTATACCTATGACCTTCACAACAAGAGAAAAGGTTTCTGTCTACATGAGATTTTGTAAAACCTACCCATCCTTGTTTCCCCAATCTCTTACAATGTAACTGAAGGGTTCATTCAGTCAGTTTTTCGCAAATACCTCAAAAACACTCAGGAAATACAACAAAATTGATAACAATGTTTTGAACGCTTCCATTTTACACCAAGATAGTGCGATGGATGCTCTTGGAGTTTCAAAACAATCCATCATAAAAAGTTTAATCACAAAGGAATATATCATGAAAGTAACAATGGATGTCAACATTAACAATGTGATGAAAATATAATCAAAGAAAGAATAATGGGAAGTAATCATTATAATAAAACAACAGAAAATACAGTATTAATTTTGGTATCTATTTTAGTTATGGAGATGTGAGGAATTTTCATGGATAAAAAATATAATTAATAAATATCAAAAGAGACCAATGTCAAAGAGTAAATACTAGCATAACTGTAACAAAAAGTAAATAACTAACATAACAAAGAGTAAATATAGCTAAACTAGTAGCTAGCCAATCGGGAGGAACATGACATAAGACGATTGGCATGCATATATGATACAGTTGGTATGCATGGATCACTTCAGACTGGGGGGAAGTTTGCTTCTCAATTCTAAAAAAGTGCTTTTAATCTGGCAGATTTCCCTGAGAATTATATAATTAATTAAGAGCCTTGAATATCAGACTTTCATGTAGCAGAAATGAATAATAACTGAACGATATATCAATGGACTTTTGGAAATGGAGATAGTTTACAAAATGAAACGACTTCAATTTTTGAATTTATCATACAGAAAGAAAATTTCAAATCAATTTATAACAAAGTACCTCAGTTCATTTATTTAAAAGTTATAGATAAGTTTTTGTCAAAAAAATTCCCTCTTTTAAGCAACTACCCCTCTCAAAGCCCACATTTTCATGGAAGCAAAACTGAGCGCTTAATAGAGATTTCAATGTATTCGAAACAGGGCATTGTTACCATCGGAAATCGTTATTAGAGACACATTAGTCATTGAAGATACAGAATAGCAACAAAAGAAAATCCTAGAGAAAATTGTGCTCTCAGTTTGAAATGAGGAGATTTAGAGGAGAGGAAATGAGGAGAAAAGGAAATCACAAGAATTATATCAATCTGAAAACATTTCTGCAACCAACAAGAAACAACAATTAAAATTTATTGTCTTTTTCTCAGAATGAACAATCCAAATTGACCGAAAGGATTCTTAATTTTGTCAGATCAATAAAAGCCAAGAACAACTAATTAAAATCCTAAAAGTCTTCAGGAAATCAAATTTCACTGATGATATTATACACAGAACAAAAAAACAAATAAAAATAACTGTTTAAAAAAAATTAAAAATCAGAACCAAGAGAACTTTAATGGAAGAACAGTGAATGGATAAAAATATTTTTAGGAGAAGAAAAAAGTTCATTTGTAATCCTCAAAGGACACTACAATTCAATAACAACATAATTATAAGGAAATTACAGTGGTGTAGTGATGATGTCACTACAGAGTTACAGACGTTTACTAAGAAACAAATGAAATCTATTAGCGCAAAGCATCTGAAAATTGAAGAGCGCTGAGCGCCAAGAGGAGCGCCATAACTTGTTTGGTTATGTGCCATGTGTGCGGTTGTGTCGTCTAGTGTCAAAGGCTTACTTAAAAGCTGACACTTACTTAGTGTTAACGGCTGATGTACATATGACACAATGTATATGTACATCTACCTTAAAGGACATTTGCAATTTTCATCTTTACGCCAATGCATTCAAAAGAACACCTCTTTGAAAACCTTGTAAATAACAGGTAAAATCAGTAACTTGGAAAAGTCCTGCAATTTTTTTATAAATTGTGAACATTCTGTGAAAAGTATGTACTCAAACCAAGAATGTCTTGTGTTTAGATACTTCTCTCTTATAAAACTTTCATAATAAATACTATGCATCTTCCTTCTTAAAACGCGTCTCGCTGAACTTACTTTTTATCTGCTTTGCACATGTTATGCAAAAATGTTTCGTTACTCCTTGCATTGGCGGGATTAGTGTAAGGGACTGCAATAAATTTGTGGAACAGTATTTGATCAAATAAACTAGTGTCATTATTACAATTCTACCAAAAATACTAAAAGTTGGACATGTACGCCTGAACAGCTGATCTGATGCAAGAACAACCACGTTTCTGCCACCCAAGTAAGTAGCAACATCGCTCTCCCCCACTCCCGGCTGTCAAGTCGGCAGAAGTGTTATTCGCAGTATATTAATGCTTTTATGAAATTGTTTTAAAAAGGAATCAAAACTAAGACGAAACCATAGAAAGCAAGCATGAATCAACCCTTTAAGGAGAATGTCCTCAAAATTCCATATAAATGAATTCTAAATGTCACATCACATGATCAAAAATTTCTTAAACAGTAATCATTTTCTATTGAATGTTTTAAAATTGACTACAAAATCTTTTGCCTGGTAATCTTTCTCTAATAAAAAAATGTTACATGCTTATGAAATTAAAAGCAACTGAACTGTTTTAAAGTATTATAATAATTGTGAATTTTGCCAGCACATACCTTGCTACATACCTTTGGAACTTCAACTGCACTCTTCTTTGGTCTGCGTTGACGACTTTTTTCCTTCCCTCCATCACCTTCTGTACCCGATTCTCTGTCACTAGCTCTCGACTTTTCACTGCCTTTTCTCTTCTTTACAATTCTCTTCACTCTAAATATGGAGGGTAGAGCCACTTCGCCAATTTTACTTGAAGTCACTCCTGCACCACCCTTAGTAATTGTACAACATCGAGAAAATTCCTGGGTTAATTTCTCTAAATCAGAGAGAAATGTGGGGTCAATTATAACTTTCTCTTGTCTTGGCAACTTAATCCTCTTTTTCCGCTTTTTGTGTTTATGATGAGAGATTCCAGAAGGTAATGCTAACATTCTAGGGAGGTGCTGGAGGACAGGTTTGCGAGCTGCCGGAACAGGAGCTCCAGCTGCTGCAGCTGTTGCTGCTGCTTGGGGCCTCTGCCTTTGCACTGGCACAGGGCCTGAACACCCATTTTCATCCTTCTCTCTTCTCTTCCTTCCTTTATTAGCCTTCACTTCTGGGGATAATTCACTTTTTTTATAAAAATGTTCTTTGTTAGATTTTGATTTTGAGCATTTGGTTGGTAATCTTTTAATGTCTGTGGTAGGCAACAAATTAATTGATTGGTCCAGTCGCTTACTTACCCTCTCACAAATGTCACTAAGAATAACACTACTTTTATATGGCGTCTTGGTCAATGGCACATCAGAAAGTACGCCACTACTGTAAAGTCTTGTTTCTGAAACTGGAGGTTCTTCACTGCCCTTAATAACATTTGACTTTTTCCTACCAGATATTTTACTCTCAGTGTCCCTTTTCTTTTGTTCGGGTACAGGTAAAGGAAGATTTGGCTCAAGAACCGGGGGAGCTTTCTTAGGCCTCCCTGGCCCTCTTTTAACAGGAGCTATAGGGACAGGAGAGGGAGTTGGAGGAATTTCATCACAACTGTCAGTTCCACTAATAGCTGCCACAGTTCCCCCATTGTCACTACCAGGATCATTCTTGGTGGTTGTGGCAGAAACTTGTTCACACTTTGCTTTCTTGCCAGAACCCTTCGGTCTGCCCGGCCCTCTCCGATCTGCCTGGCATTTGGAGCCTCTAGGCGGTCGCCCAGGACCTCGCTTGGCAGGCTCCTGTTTCTCCTCCCCAGGGAAAAGCTGCGGAGGAGGCGGAGTCACCTCCCTCAAACTGTGGGGACTGGAAACAGGAGAAACCGCTTTATGAGCAGACAAACTGGGCGAGTGAACAGCAGTATGTGAAGCAGGTGAACAAGCCTGATGTACAGGTGATCCAGCTACAGATTGAATTCCGCTGTCAGGAGAAACATTCGAAACTGAACAATCAAGTCTCATGTAAGCTTCAAGTTCAGGCATACACTTCACTGAAGAACTTGACCCTTCTGGATGATTCGAATTTTCAGGAACTTCATCTGTTGTTTTGCCAGAAACTTTTGGAGGTCTTCCTCTTTTTTTCCTTCGAGGTTCTTCCCTTTTAACTCGGGACACAGAACTTACCTTCCCTGGGTCTTGTGAGCAACTAGACTGAGAAGAAAGCATTTCTGTCTTTTCAACAAATTGTTGAAGCAGATTCGAAGAATAACCTGGCCCTGTTACTACTTCGCCAACACCTTCCTCCTCACTGGAGTCCCCAGAAGATGAGTCCCCTCTGGTCTCCTCAACATCTTCACTGTCAATATGAATCCTCTTGATAGCCTCACTGACAACTTGCTCTGGCAACTCCATGTCGCTGCTAGATTCAGTCCCACCATGCTGATGACAAGAAGTGTTGTTTTCTGCTGTAACTTTTCCACTTTCTGAACTCATATCTTCAAATCCATCAAACGGTGGTCCTCCTTCATCCCCATTGTTGTCAGTTGTCACTACATCAGGTAGAATTGCGGCCAGATCTTCCTGGTTTATTTCCTGCAATTTACAAAGAAAAGTAATGCGTAGATAGATCAGAAATAGCCAATTCAACAATCACAATATAATGGAAAGAAATAAACATATTTTGATTGATTACCTGTAAATGCTCTGATATGGCCATGTTTTCTTGTTCCATATCTCCTAACTCGTGGGCCAGCTGTGAGATCTCTTCCACTCGCTCCTCATCATCTTCAGCATCAGAGTCATCACTGTTTGAGTGATTTTGAGCACAAGGAGTTTGTGCACTACTTCTACCCAAATTCCCATAAGGCGTTGGCGATGTTGATACCCGCATATTGCATAAACCACGACTCGATGCATTTGACATCTGAAAGCAAAGAATTCATGCATAAATAACATTTATTTCTCATTTTCATCCTCAATGTACACAATACATCAGAGGTGAAACTGATTCATACACAGAATAATCATGTTGAATAACCACGTGAATGTTGCAGCAGCTTCAGTGTAAAATCTTTAAATACAGTGATAAATTACATTTTCCTATAAATGAACCAAACTCATAAAATCGCAATTTGTGATTCTTTTAAAATTCTCCCAACCCATCCTTATCAACTATTTTCGTCAGCGTAAATAAAAAAGGTATATCTAATACGAGGATGGAAATTGAAGAGAGCAAAAGCCACACGAGTACGTTGCGTTGCGCGAAGGCGAGGACTGCACGCCGAGTGAAGGCGACGCGACGCGGCCGGCATAAGGCAGTGCGTTCCCTTCAGTTCCCGCCCAATTCAAACGAGGCATAGCCGTGTCCCGTACCCCCTCTCTTCCGCTCGCGCCCTAATTAATCGGCGGCGGCGGCCGGCCCCTCGCACTCGCCCGCTCACGCATACCCAATGCGCCGCGCCGCGCCACCTGCCCCCACCCCCTCCACCCGCCGTCGCCGCACGCGCCTTCCTGCCTTCATCGCCCCGCACCCCGCGCTGCAACGCGCAAGACGCTTACTCGGATGGCACCACCAACCGTAACAAGCATATCATCGTAGTAAGGCGTATATTTAGACAAATCTATCTACAACCGCCCACACTATATGGGTTTTCCATATTTGTCAAATCCTAAAATTTCGCTAGTGTAGCTTTCATTAATTTACAGTCGCCGCTACCGAATTGCGTACGATAGCTAGGCCCCGACAGGTCACCGAGATTACGCAAATTCCTTGGTTCTTGGACGGGTACTAAAGGCACAGAGCCCCAGGCAGGGATAAAAGGCAAATAAAATTTGTATTATTTTTTTTAAAATGTTTATTAATATTTATATTAAACCCAACTATGCTTAAAATCAAGTAAACAAGTTTTAAGAAACGGAGCTGCGAGAGAAGTACCAGACACTTCATAATCAAACAACACTGCAGGTGATAATATGGAAAACCTCGATGGATATTGAAGATCAGCTTGTGAGGAGAACTGAGTAGTCTCCAAGTTTTGCTCCCCAGTGTAACGAAAGTACAACCGTTTCAAATATTTTCAATTCTTAATATTTATTCGATTCTGAACTTACGGCGACATGATCCCAGAATATGTCACAACAAGAAATTACTGTCAGAGGAAAGGAAGTTAAATCAGTATCAACTACTTCGAGAAACAAAACTCAAATGAGAACTAGTCAAGCTACAAAAACACATACTTTCTCGCGTTTTGCCATTTTCGAAAATTCAACGAGAGTTCAACAAAAATAAGACATGAGCCCTTCCTTAAAGCGTTCCGTGCAAAAAATTTGTTCCATCCGGGGGAAAAAATGTAAGAGAAAAATTTGAAACAGCTTTTTTTTAGGTAAAAAGACCCGCGTGATACGGGGCAATATGATAACCCTGACTTCCGACACTGATATTTTCCGTGCCAGATGTTCTTACAGGAAGGTAAGGAAGAGTTAGTAAAGTTCAGTCCTTTCGTCCAGTAAAATGCGAATTCGGCTCTGTTAATTCAAAGAATAACCGTTAGGTCACACTCATACCCGTCACATTGAAAGAAATGAATCTGAAATGACGCGAGCAGCCGTGATTTCATATTAGTGGCCAAGGTTACTTGATTCCCGGAATCTTCTCGCCCTCCGTATTAGTCGTGGATGAAGCTGAGGCACAGGACATGTCGCGCGAATGGATGTTACGTCGCCAATTTTCATTTAAACTACTACTGAAAATTCGTTGTGCTCTACACTAACACATTTTCCTGGAAGTGGTCTCCAAAAAGGGGTTGCTGATCGTCGGTTGATGGTCGGGGAGAGGGGTGGTCTTAACAGGAATGTAATTTACATGCAAAACATGGATGTCAAGAAAAAGAAAAAAGAAAAAAAAGTCGTTGATAGGGGGTGGTCTCTCAGAGAAGTTTCACTGTCACAATTATTGAATATATGATAGTATTCATAAAGAGGAGTAATTATCACAAATTTGGCAAATGATCATACAATTCTTCGTTAAATTAAATAAAGATTACGCATCTTTCCCGCTCCGCTTCATGGTAATTATGGTAAAATATGAACAGATTTATTTTTCAGTATATAGGACTGAGGGTTGTTCATGTGTGTCAAGATATGCCATGTTTGCCATGACCTTTTCGTCTGGACGAGTGTAAATTAACTTTTGTTGACAGGAAATTCACTTTTCACGCACTCATTTTCTATAAGTAATTACAGTTAAAAAGCATGATAAATGTCACACGACAGTAATTTAAACGCCCACAAGTGGTACACATGCAACGAGCTGCGGCAGTCTCCCCCGTAACACTGACGAAATCACGCTTTCTCTTCTATGAACTATGGCTGCACGGTCAACACAGCTGTGATGATATACATGGGTCACGTAACTGTCTCCTCCCACTGAAGTCGAGAGCTTCCCCGAGTTCACTAATGTTACTACTAACAAGAAAATTCCTCGGTACGTCAATGTTGCCAAAATCTTAGTAGTACCGCATCGACGCCGCATGAGGTCACGATAACCGCTATATCTAACAACTATAATACCTAGCACCTTCTATAAGCCTATCCATAGCACTTACTGGGTATGAACAACATGGACGGAACGAACGGGATTTTTGAGAAGTTAATTACGTTGTTTCCCATAAGGGAGGGCGCACTTGGCCGTCACGGTCGGGAAGGGACGATCCGCATCTTCCGCCGCTTGCAAAAAGTCCGAAGAGGCGATCTTCTGGGCATTCCGACGTGCCGTTCCGTCCATACCGATGGCGTCATTGTCACGTGCATCACAACGGAACGACCATCCCGCTGTTTTCGTTATGCGGTTATGAAAAGCGAATATGGATGAATCCAATTTAATTATGAGATTCAGAATTACCCCCATGATGAACAACATGATGTTAAGTTTTATTTAATATAACTACACGACTTTGAAGTGAAATTTCGTTAGCTAAATTATCTGCATAACTACGTAATATTTGCCAAATTTAAAATACTCTTTATAAGAAGTTGTGCAATTTGTTGTGAAACTGGAAACAATTGTGCACGATGTATATATTGTACCATATTTTGGAATGATAAATTGGTTTATTAATGAATGTGAATTACTTTTGGGTCTTATTTGCATCCATTATTGCCATGTCTGTGTCGATTATTTTCTCAAGTTTTCAAATAAATTAATGCAATTATGTTTCTGCCCACTAGTTCATTATGTTGTACGCACTGACAGTATTTACCAAAATATTTATGTATAGTTTTCAAAATATGAAATTGAGCTTCAAATTTATCGTGAGAAGTCGTTAAGTATTGAAATAATTTTTCATCTTCCAAGTCGGGATAAAATATGCGAAATTCTCCTTTTGTTGTTTTCTTCTTTTTATGTAATGACCCTGGAATCGGTTTTCTTCGATTTTTTTTTTTTTTTCGCTATTAAAAATCACACACAAAACGATTGCTTATTTACGTTAATTATGAAGCCGTCGCACACAAGCAACACGGAGCAAGGAGCCAAACTAACTCCAAAGTGTCCGTTCCGACCCGTCGTCCGCCCTTTCCGACCTTTTTTTTTTAAAGAAAACTAAATTCAAGTACATGTAATTTATCTCTGTGCGTGAATAGTGCCTGAGTCGCCCGTAACTAACCCTCCCTCACCACACACAAATAAGATACAAAAAGACATTCTAAATTAATTTAACGCCTTCTTCGGGGTTAAACGATGTTATTAGAAGATTTGTCATGTTCTCAGGGTCTCAGTTTAGCCAGATCGACTGTGAAGTATCCTTTTCAGAGAGAGAAAAAAATAATAATTAAGATTAAGAGTAAGGATTGTTCACAGACAGACTCTATTTCGGTATCAAAACGTAAACTGACGTTAAAATATCTAGATGGACATTAAATATTATGGCCAGAATTTTACTTCTAACTGTAACAGCCCACTATGAAATTGTTCCGCTACCGATATGCAAGTGCCTCTTCGCAGCTTTATGGTGGACTAGCTCGTGCAACTCTGCGATGGCCCGGGCTTTATTTGCCGCAATCACCTATTAGTCAGAGAAAGGAATCGTTTCTATTCTAGCGAAAAATGGCAGTAATTTTATTCACTCTCCGTCACGCCCGCCCGCCCCGCCTAGGCGCATTGCGGGTTGCGTTAAACAAAACGTACACAACTAGGGATGAGACATAGATGTTTTGAAAATTTCAAAGTTTTATAAATCATCAATATATTTCACATCGATATTTAAAAGTTATTGCTTTTTAACATCAACGATTTTTTACATGATTGATATTTCATTTCTGAACGAAAAAAGAATAATAAAACTTGTAATCTTTTTGAGATTTCCGTAAATTGGACATTTCCCACACCAAAGCTAAAAATTATTAAAATAGTTTTCGCGCATAGATGAACTCTATATTATTTTTGATTTACTCAAAATATTTGTTACCTGTCCTGATCATCTTTTGACTTAATTTTGTCAGTTAAATCTCAATTAAAGTTAATAAACGCCCACCGTCAAATTACTCCTCCTGTGAGTATTAGTGGTTATTAACGCGATTTAAAAACATCGATGTTTTTAAACATCGACGATTTTGGCGCGATATTTTATCAACAACGATGTTTTTCTGGCGATGTCTCGTCCCTATACACAACACCATTTCTGTCTCTTCAAAAGATGGATTTTGTGGTTATGAACCTTTATTAGAATTTCAAGTTTTTAGCATCAGCAGTTCTTACGTCAGTTTTTTCTCTTACATGATTAGAATAATGAGATTTTAGATATTAGGAAATACGTTAAGAGCACAAAAGCGAAAACAAAATCAGGATACATGTATTGACGACTTTGTCGCAAAAGTGCCAACGAATTGCTGCGATCACACCTTTTAACAGCGTCTCCCAAGCTGGGAGATTCAAAACACTTCCGCGAAGCTTTCCCATTCTCCCTCAATGGAGGAACACGAGCGCAACCAACCAAAAAAATACCAAAAGCCAATTACCACCGTACAGGAGACAAAGAAACAGCGAATACTAAATAGAAAGATGCATTCTAAATAAAAACATTAAAATGTTCCTACGCTTAAAGCAATTCGCATACCTGCATATTATTAGGAGAAATCTTAATAAGCACAAAATTAATACTGCGTGAACCCGCTCCCAACTTTATTTCTTTGAATAATTTGAAATATTTGAGTAACAAATGAAGGGCTCACCAGAACCACATTGACCTAATTCTGAGATGAGGATGTTATTACAATTTTTACAATATAACTCAGTACACTTTAAAACACTGTATAAGGACTTGCATATAAGTCCATACTGAATTTAAATAACATATTACACTAAAAGAATAATATTTGAAGTTCTATTTCATGCTAACAACTCAAATTCATAAAAATATGGGATAGTCCCTTGCTGAGTACATCAAATGTTTTCACGTTAACAGCGAAACGTTTCTCTCTTTGGTAATTGTAGGTTTTGGTGATTATTAAGTAGTTATATATTTATTACATAGGTTTCGGTTGATATTAATTCATTAAGTAATTTCTCTCCCGAGTATTTAGATTTTCATTCCGTCCACTTTCCGATAGGAGAGAGACGATCTGCGCGTGGCCAACAGAGGAAACGGCGTACGAAGTCCAAAATTCGAGTTGCTTCAATATTCAGTTAGTCCGTTGCTCTGTCAAATAAGACAGCCCAAGGGTGCACCTGATTTCACGGGTCAATGTTCTCCTTAGGCGCCCACACATGTCTTTTCCCGCCCCTTTTCCACCGACCTTCACCTCGCAAATCTGATATACTGCATCTAATCTGTTTGCTGCAATCGGGCGAGTGCCTTTCGGCAGGCGGTTCTCTAACTTAGGCTCATTAGAAAACGCGCCGACGTTTCAGTTCAGCGGCAATCGGATTGAGGGGACTCCTTGTTTTACCTCTTGTTAGTATGCAACGTTCTGGAGCTAGAAAACGCCTCATTTGAACTCTTTTTCTTTTTCTTTCTTAAAACGTTTCATGATTCAAAACTGCAGCTTTAATCACGAGAAAAACTTCCCAAAATATCTTCCAATTTTCTCAATCAAATGTTGAAATATAAATAGCGCACCAAAATAAGTCACCACAGCCCTAATCCTAATTTCGGAAAGTATCTTTTATATCTCCACTCCGAATCTCATGTTTTGAGCTACACTTATTACAAATTCAATCTTTTTTTATTTCATTCTCTGCCTTTTCTAATGTTTTTGTTGAAAGTTTTAGACTAGGAGGTTAAAATTAAAAATGTTGTTATTGTTGTCAAATCATGTCTCACTATCGGTTGATAGAGTCTCTAGATTATCAGCAATCACACGTGTTCTCCAAACTCTATTTTATTTATATTCCACGAAACGTTTAACTATCCAGACATATTTTCATTTATATTCGAAATTTACGGGTAATCCAATTTAGAGAGAGCCACTGCACTTGGCAAAAAGTAAATGAAAGAATACCAGAGAACAATTTCGTGTAATTTGGTAAATTGCTTAATTTTTATATAGTATGATGTTTCGCACACAGAAGAAGTCTTCTGAGTCGTTATTTTAATTTAAGAAAATAACGATAAAATGTCCAGTTAGAAGTTAAAATGGAGCTCCTATTTCTGGTCCGACGGCAATATCATTTGCTTTATGTTCTAAAATTGGCGATGTTTCTCCTGCATAACTGCAAGTGCAGCCTCTGGGGTGACGCGGGGCAGGCAGGGTGCATGGATGGCAAGCACGTGCGGGAGGGGCATGGCGGGGCGGCTGGCTCCAGGCGGCGCGGCGCGGCGAGGCGAGGCGAGCCTTTCCGACATTACCGCCAAAGTCAACACGACCTTGGATGTGAGGTAGCCGCCGATGCGACAACACTGTAACGTGCGAAACCGTCGGCAGAATTCGAGTCTCCGTCGCGACGCCTCGCGCCGGCGTTCACGGCGCCCTTGGATCCCGCCCCGCCCCCCGCCGCCCCGCCCCGTCCCGCGCCGCGCCGCGCCGCGCACACGCTCGCCACAACAAGCACGTTGGCCTCAACGGCGTTCGAATCTCTTGCGTGCAACCCACAATTCAAAGGAATCTTTTCAGGAAACGGCGCGATCTAAGCACTGGGTCAGCTCTGCCCATTCCATTCGGCCGACGCAAACATTAAACCTCGAACATGAATCACTTCCACTGTCCGGATTAGGTCATCAACAGAGGCACTCTGAAGACCATTTTCACAAAGCCATGTTTCCCTAGCGCGTATAATGTCCCTGAAATATATTTAATAATAGAATGAGAGAGAGAAATCAGCGGTGTGAGAAATCATTGGATTTTCATGCCATGGACGAACTTCTTCCTTGGGCTCACAAAATTATATGAATTGCCGATGTTCACAAAAGCAGTCATTTGACATACGAGTCTGCTCTAAACGCTTTGGTCGGCTAGATGGTTTCCGGTTTTTTAGTGTCGCAATTAATATTGCCTAATGTGTCCAGGAACTGTCTAATTCAGTAAAAGACACTTCCCATGTAAAAGAGTACATTAAGTTGCATCACCTTCCAAAATACAATGGCATTGGGAAAAATTCAAAATACATAACAAAGAAGGTATATGTAAATAAATGCTCAGACAGATGTCCACGGATTTCGGCGCTCACTGTAAATTAAGAAGTCTGCACGGACAGTTAAAACGCTGCGCCAACAACAAGAACATCTTGAAATGTTAAAACAAAACTAATATTATTCAGTTTGAAGCAGGAATTGACACAAATAATCGGAGTGCGCACGCCTAAGCAAATTTGTAATGTCCCGCGAAGATACCATTGGTAAACGTATATATTCAACTTATTTATCATTCATTTCTTTACTTTGAGAACTCGTGAGAACTAGGAGTATAAACACCGAATGACATTTTTTCTATGATCAACCGCGACACAAACATTACGGAAATGAGTTCTAACGAAATCTTTCTAAAGTCGAAAGTTAAAGATAATCGAAATATTTCTATTGGAATAAATGTGCTAAGAAAGGCGTATATAGGTATTATTATTATTATTATTATTATTATTATTATTATATTTACAATACAGAGATTATTTGATTGATTTATATTTAGTATTTTGTTTTATAATATAATTTTCAGTCATCAATGTAAACTTCATTCCCAAATCAATTGGCTAAATTCAATCACCTATGATGCAAGTTTAGATCTGTCAATGACGTTTTTTCAAACATTCTCATTTCAATCATGAAACCCACGTCCCCGGATAATGGAGGTTGTACTGTGCTTATGGCTTGTTTGAGGAGGAGGATCCTCGTGTTTAGAGGAAGAGTCGTGCGTCAACGCTGGCCGGTGCACGTGGAGGGCCATCCCAGCCCCTTCCCTTCCCCTCCCTTCTTGCACGTCCTCCCGCCGCGCAGCGCACACTCTCCGCGTTCCTTCGTCTCCCGCGGGAGAGGAATCGCAGCTCGCACATCGACGGTCCCAACCCAAAGAGCAACAGCAGGCGTCGAAGGGCGGGCGCGCTCTCACCTGCTGGTAGCTTTTCAGGAGATGATTCACAATTTCCCACACATCCATGGTTCTCGCGAGCCGCTTCCCGCCGATGCACTCGGGGCGCCAACAAATCGCCGAACGGGTCAACGCCTCGTCGCCCCGGCACACCTCACCGCACCCCACGACACGCTCTTCGCTTCACTTGCATCCACACGCGGTGTTTCCGGCGGAGGAGGAGGCGGCTGCTGCTGCTGCTGCGCCGGCGGGCTGGCTGGCACGCCGCGGGCCTCGCCGGCCGGCCGGCCCGCGCCGCCCATCGCCGCAGCACAGAGCACGTGGCGGCGCAGCAACAATGCCCGGCGCACGCACCGGCGCCACCGCCCACGTCACCACGCCGCGCCCATCACACGCACGAGCAACGCGGGAAGGAGGCGAGGCGAAGCGCGGCGCGAGGCCTAGTGACTGAGTTGGGCAGCCGCTCTAGCGTCGCTCGCCGCCGCCGCCGCCGCCGCCGCCGCGCGCGCGCGCCACGGAGAAGAAGGCGAAGGCGAGGGCGAAGGCCGTAGAGAGTAGTCGCGCCGCGCCGCGCCGCGCCACGCCACGCCGCGCCACGCCGCGCCGCCGCGTAGAGGCCAAGGTTTGGCGGCCACTTGATCTGCATACACAATGTACGGGAACGGTCCTACTGCCGGCCGACGACGCACGCATTACACTTCAAATTAACGTTCATCCACCTCGGGGGCAATTGCACGCAAAAAATACGACAGTTCACGATCACAAGTTGACCTTTCGATTTTTCCCAAGATTCCCTAGCATTTTATAGCGTTCCGATGAAATCCCTGTCGGGGGCAGAGGAGCGAAGCGCGCCACCTGCTTTCGCCCTCCAGTCCCTCTGCACATCACGCCCTTTCAATGCGAGGTCTGTTCGCTTTTTAGCTTCTTGATTCACTCGAGGTATTTACTGATTTGATTCTTCATATAATATAATGCTCAACAATCATATATATATTTCTATCATTCCCACATTACCATTTTTCATACGCGAAAACTTGGATTACGTATCGTACGGATGGCCTTGCCACCATGCGGGATGGTGGTTGTTTTTTTTTGTTTTTTTCCCCTCCATCTCCTTATGATGTCTTTGTAAACTCTTACCTTCTGTCGAAATAGGGCCATGCGATTCAGAACGGGGTGCTACATGAAATACATCCTCTGAATAGATTCTGCGCGAAGGGGCGAAAAATCCATTTGCGTAATCAGAGATTGTTGCAAAGCGTCATGTCACATATCGAATACACTAAACAACAACTTCCCAGATTGCCCTTCTCCAATTCTCCATGCGAGATACTCCACGTGATTTATCTGATCCTGAAGCGTACACGATAAACCTTGCGATAATGGAAGCGTTTCCAACGTCTAACGCCAGTGTCTACTACTATCGCTAATCAGTCCCATACGCAAACAAATATGAAATGAAATGTGTGCTCCACACCTATAGAATGGACAGTTCTGAACATTTTTCAATGTCTGTGGTACAGTGTGTCATACATTTCAGAACTTAAAAGGAAAATTATGCCCAAACGCTAAATAGTGACGTGTGTTGCTCTTTAGTGGCTTCACACTACAATAAGTATTATCTCTTCGTTTCGCGAGGCAGCACCCACTCGCCTGATGCACCAGACGCTACTAACATGCCCCCATACACTGTGCAGGAAAAACGTCAGTAATAACCGTTCATAATAAACAGAAACTGTATTACTGTTGCTCTTGTTGCAAAACGTTTCCAGCGTCATTGAGATGTCACATTTAGAACGACGATTTTTCAGGACAATGGCAATTATGTCAGTTTTACAAGCCATAAATATTTGCGCAGCAAATATTCGACATAAAATTGTGAGCGGGAGCGATTACAATGTCTGTACGTATGTAGGAAATGGTTTCTATTGCACTTGTACGGACGGACATTATTGTGCTTTTACTCATTTTCAATATCTATGAAAATGTACACGCATATACATTGTCCGCACTGATATCCCACAAAAGCAATATTTTCTCAAAGTTACCTGTAACAAAATGAAAGAATTCATTGATGTCATTCTTGTCTACTGTAACTGAAAGCAAGAAGGTGGGGCATTAAAAAAAATACGTCAAACGACTGGTCTAATGAACTATAATTTCCACCATTCCGATAGTAGCGTTCTTACTAGCTCGATGCAGCACTTCTAACGATCAGGGGAAAGTAATTAGTAACCAATTACTATCGATGTCTGATGGAGCATTAGAAAGGAGGCAGCTTCAGACAACAACCTCTTCGATTCGCGATCGCCGAAGACAGTTCGCGGTAGAATTCGAGAAACAAACGAATCACTCGTATCTATTCTGAAGAAAATAGTCAAACGTTAGTTCTGTACATTGAATACCTAGCTTAGATCTGATGAATGTTTCGATGGCGTGATGTGGGCAGCTTCAAACGAAGGGTGACAGAAATATTCACCCCAAGATGACAACTGGAGCACTGACCCTATGGCCCATAGCTTAACAGAATGTCATACCGCCATCCGAGCTTGTTTAATGAAGTGATCATAGAAATATTTTGTTAACCATACAGTCATGCGAAAGAGCAAGATTGATGGTCCGAGTCACTAATAAGGCCTTGTAGTAGTAGTTGTTGTTATTATTATTACTACTATTATATTTCGTGTAGAAAGATAATCTTCCGCAATGAAGTCGCATACTCTAGTATTCATTAACTGTGACCTTCCGATATGTTAGATTATCATGTACTGTGTGTCCCTGTGGCATCTTTGTTGTTCAACTTCGTACTACAAATTACTTCACGTTTTAACAACCTAAATAACTCGTAGAACCGAACCAAATCTTAACGACTGTTCACACCCGAGTGCAGAAGGGAGTCACGTATCACCAGCAAACAACGCCAAGTCCAGATTCGCAATTCTAACTATGTGAACATGACATTGACGAGTAGTAAATCTCATCGACTCCAAAATCCTGTCTAGTTTGAAAAGAGTTGAAATAATTCGGGACCGCGGCCGCCGTCTCATTATCTGAATGCGAAGCGTCAAGTGCCAGCGATCGCGGCGGGCGCGACGGCGCGGCGCGGTGCGGCGCGGCGCGGCGGGGCGGGGCGGGGAGGGGCGGGCGCGGGAAGCGGCGGGGCGAGAGACGAAGCGAGGCGAGAGGCGAGGCGAGGCGAGCGAACCGGATAGCGCGGGAGAGGCGCAGAAAAGGAGAGTGAATCCAAGTGCTACGTTCGCCCTTGAACTGTCCCTGAAGAAACTTGTTGGCTCGCCTTGTGCTGCCCCCAGACGCTTCCAGCACGAGCGCTCCCAGCGCCGCCACGCGACGCCCCACCGACCACAATTAAACACTTACACATTTTGGGTGCACGATCGTCACTCGGCCCTCGGCCACAAGTTCACTTTTTGCGCTTTTGCAACGTCAGTTTTGTGCTAATATATCCCAAGCTTCTCAAAGTATACATGCCAACATTTTTATAGTTTTCTTAAAAATCAAAATCTCACTTTAATAATGAACATAATAATAATAATAATAATAATAATAATAATATAACAATAAGTACGGACATCTACCCCGCGCTTTGACTGGCTCCCGAATTGATATAGAAATCCTTCTCATTGGTAGAAAATTTGCGCGGCTAATTTAAAATTCATTTACGCTCCAGCCGCATTAGCCACGAAAACGTATCCATTTAGAGCTAATACATCAACACAAGTTCGGCATTCCAAAACTGCGTTCCATACATCCAGAAACACCACCCAAAATCGCGCGGCCATTGGCAGTTATATACTTGGCACGATATGCAAATTTTAGTTGAAAAATGTCGAGCTATTTTTGATAAAATGTCGTATGAGACTTTCAGGAAATGCGCAAATTTTGAGCTCATTTTCACAGAAGAGAAACTTCAGTGGAAATCATGTGAATCACTACTACTCACCAATGCAATAATGCCTAACGCCAGGTACATATTAACGACGTGAGAGGTATTTAAAAGAAAATGAACTCATTTTTTGGAAAAAACGAAAGTTTACATCAACTTGACATGACATGTTTTTCAGTGCATTGAGCTCTATCTATAAAATGAAAATTTTGTCGCAGTTTTTGACAAGATGTCCACTGAGCATTTCTTCTAAAAGGCGAAATTTTGAGCTCGTTTTCACTGAAAATGAGTTTTCGATCAATTTTATCAGACATCATATGAAGCACGTGTACATACACATAAAACAAAGAATACAAATCGCCCTTAATATAAATATTACTCAGAACAGATTTCATTTAACAAAAAAAATCTCTATCAATATTGTACTTTTACAATGTTAATTTCCTTTCGTGGTTTTCAATTTTCGAAAATACAGTAATCCCTCAACATTCGCGAGAGTTAGCCTCCCAAAAAGTACCGCGAATGTCAAATTCGCGAATATTGAGTATATATTTTAATAAAGAAAGGTAGGATAGGTTCCTGGATATCGAAAAACTGTTTAAAAAAGAAAGAAAAATATCTGACAAATAATTACAATACAACTGAGTAAGCGCTAATACAAACAGAATTCACAATTAATATCCCAAAGAGAAGAAATAAAACAATATTTGAAACTTATTTCAAAGTTGACAGGGATTGGTTATATGATTTGGTTATTTTTTTGTCTCGTTGTTTTCATATCCAAGTATGGAAGAGTTGCTGGTTCTATTTCACTCTTACATTTCGAAGTTATTTCCATGTTCGGATCACATTTGAATGCCCTTTCCACCAGAGATGGATGATGAAGTTAGAGCACCATTATCCGTTTTGATATTGAAATTGCTCCAGGACGCCATTTCGCCATTCCGTTACTTCATTGCGATCGAGGTTTTCTTCGCTGATGATTCCCCGAAGATCCTCTTGAGTGGGGTATTAAAATGAGCGCTGCACAAATCTGAATGGATTTACTGTTCTTGTGGCCAAAACCCTTACCTCCAATTTGTAGCAACTGAATTGAATTAATTTACAAATGTGTTATTCTATTATTGTGAATTGACATTCCATCTTCGACATTTTTGTCGAACGTGACACTTTCAGCTCCGGTGTCTGCCGAGTTCGTTTCCCTGGTGATGCTGATAAAGGAAAGGAAATGTGCTTGCTTTAAAAAAAAAAAGAAAAGGTAGTACGCCCAAAAGACACACTCGCGAATACTGAAGTCACGAATGTTAAAACCGATAGCATTTCCCTAATCGCGAATGTTCGGAATCCGCGAATAGCGAATTCGAGGATGTCCAGGAATACAGAGAGTTCGTCGAATTTAGGACCAGCACCACTCTCTTTACCGTTCATTGCTTCATAAAAATTAAAGAAAAAAATTGGAACCGTTTGTGAGAAAATAATTGTTTAAAAATTTTTGTTCCAAGAAAAATTAGCCAAAACTACATATTCGAATTTTCGAAAAATTGTACATGACCTTATTTCAAGATCGGCCTTTAAGCAACAGATCTCATTTTAAAAAATCTCTACCTTCGATTTGGTCGTTGTGGGATGACGTCGAAAAAAATTTTGAACACTGGCCATTTTCGAAAAATGAGGAATGTCAACGAAAATCAGACCCCACTACATTTTTTAAGAGATATTTACACTATCCGAGGACAAAGTTTGATTTAATAATTTGCTGCAATTTTTTAGAAAAAAATTGAAAATATTGATGCTTCATGTAAAGTATCCCTAAAAATAAAAGTTTCCGTTTCACAGTCCCAGGGCCTCGAGTTTGTTCAGATTGATCAAGGGAATCTTAATTTTGGAGAAAACCGGCTGAACGGTTTAGGTGCTAGCGTTGACAGATGTTTTAGGACACACAAAACATGGATTGAGACTACACGAGTTAGATGAAGTAATCTACTACACAAAGATTAATCAACAATTTTGTTTTGTGGCCCGGCAAACAAAAGATATCCTGTCGAAAAACCGTTTCTCTAGCCGCATTACAATACATTCTATTTACTGCGTACCCGGAACGCAGGGAAGTAAAATTTGGAGCCATTTGCGAGAAAATGTGGAAAATGTCCCAGGGACTTCATGTAAAGTACCCCAAAATTAAAAGATGATTAAAGTGTATGAGCGCTTCAACATCTAACGTCGTTGGCGCCACAGTCAAATTATTTTAAGAACACTAGAAGAGACAGAGCCAAGCTAAAAACATTTGTAAAAAATGTGAAGAAAGAAGCGGTATACGAACGTGACCAATGGTAACTTGTGGTGTTACAAAAATGGTACGTACGTACTTTCTCGAACTAGTGAAGTTTCCTTATCCCTTCTATCTGGACTATCTTTACAGTTTTGCCCGAGCGTCTTCTCACCTGCTATCTACTGGCTCCTCTAAAACAATTTTTCAAGTTCTCTGATTTTTTTAATCCCTAGCAGTAGAATTGAAATATGAATTTACGAATATTATAGAAGATTAAAACCTGATCCGACATACAATATTTGGAGCCGTTTAAGAAAATTTCGTTTGAGCGTTTATGAAAATGCGCATTTCAACCTATTTTCACAGTAAACTTTTGAGTTTTCGAGCAACATATTTGGAAATCATTTTAATCATTTCTACTCATAAATACAAGCAAGCCGCCGGTAATGTAAATATTATCGATGAGAGAGATAATTTCAAAAAAATTACATTTGTGTAATTTTTGGATAATCAAATAAATACCTCAAAATTATTTTTCAGACGTTATTCAGTGCGTATAGCACTATCCATACAATATAATTCAAGAAAAAATTGGAGCTGTTTTCGAGAAAAAAGCGTTTCAGTGTTTCTGAAAATGGGGAATTTTTAGCACATTTTTACAGAAAAGTTTTCGAAAAACTTTGTAAGACATCATTTGAAGTTTTTGAACTGGAAAATACATTAATGTGTACAAGCCGCCAGTAATGTAAATATTAACCGACGCGAAAAACATAAAAAAATTACTTTAGTGAAATTTTTAAAAAGCAAGCTAATATTGTGCACTTAGCATTTTAGCACAGTGCATTTAGCATTATCCATACAACCATTTTTGAGAAATTCTTATTTTTAATTGTGTTATTTCACTTTACATAAACTTCTAAAATTAAAAAAAAGTACATGACGTTAATGAAAAAATTGATTATGAAGAACAAATTTCCAAATTTCATTTGAAGAAAAAATCAATATCATCAACATTGTAGTTGCAGGAAAACGAAGAAAAATAAAATTTTCAAGCTTAAATTTCTGACAATCCAGAGTTCACAGAGAAAATCCTATCCATGCCATCTTTATACGTGTATTTTACTCTATTCTTATAAGACACGTATCTTTTTCGCTTTTCCTCTAATCCCACTCCTTTCAAAAATATAACCATTATTTAATTCAGAAGAATCCTACGCATTCCAATGTCTAAACATTTTTTTAATATCTACCTTTTCCTACAGAAAAATACAACTACACTTTAATTAAACCTAAACAGATGTACTTTTTCCTCTGATGAGAATACGCATTTTGTACGCATATTTAAGAATTTAGAATATACTTTTATTTTTAATATACACATTTCACATTACACTTGAATTTAAAAAATACTCATGTCTTTTAAGAGAAATGTTGCATCTGTCTGCCAAATTTCAAAAGGAGCACAAATAAATAACAATTGAAATAAATAGTTTGACCGGGTCATGAAGGCCGCCCGCCCACCCGACTGGCCGTTCGCCCCACGGGACTTTCCCGACGTTCCGCATGTAAAACGCCAGAGTGAGGTGTTAACACAGAACCAAGCCTACAGCACAGATATATAGAACTAGATTGGCAGTGCTGCCCGTACAAGTGAAGCCAAGCGGGAGAAGGTAAGATGGCGGCGCGCGCAACTCTTGACTTCATTTATAGGGGCAACAATGCTAATATATTCTTAAAGAACTTAATGTATATCTTTTACTTGATCTGAATTTGTTAGCCAACCGCAATGCTTTTATTCTGCAAAATGAAAATGTCAATAAATAATTTATTACTGTAATAATTACTGTAAATTACTCTTTATCAGCTAGGAAATGATTTAGTATAAACACGTAACAAATGACCTTTAGTATTAATTACATTTTTCATTCACCGCACTGAGATGAAAAAGTAAAATTTTAAATGCCACTTTTTTGTCAAATTTGCTCCTCCTAAGTAAATCGCCTTACTGGCGATGCTTAGAAATTGTAAATTGTTAGAAAGAGATCGTTCATCTAATTTTGATCATTAAAGTATTTAATGCTTGAACTAATTAAGTCAGCTCCAATGAAGTCGTTTCTATAGCGCTCAATAATGTGTGATTTTTCAGGTATTATTTAGAAAGTAATTGAGATTATAGAGGTGCAAAGCTTACGAATGCAGAGAAATATTTCGAATGTCATTCGCGAAAGGACTATTAAAATATTTAAAATTAAACTCATGTATCAGACAGTGGTTCACTTTGTTAAGATTATTACTCGTTATTCTAAAACAAATAGGAGCATACAACTAATATACTTTGCGGTTATGTACAACGCCTCAGATCGGGGTGATAGTAAGATGGCGTCACGCGCAGTTTCTTGGCTTCAGTGCTACCCTAGCGCCCAGTATAGGCATTGCCAATCTATTTACTATATATCTGTGGCCTACAGTCGCCGATGGACGAGTTTTGACAAAACTCTACTGTTGGGTTCATTTACAAACAATTGCTATTGCTAGGGTTCCCCGAAACGGGGCGCAGCCTTTTTTCTGATATAAGGAGTGAGTTGTACACAAGTATCCGAGAAACACAAGCACTGTTCTGCGAAGTTAGTGACCGTAAACAGCTTTACAAAAATGTCAATACTATCCTTAGTTTCACCACCTGAATATAAAAACCCCTAGATACAGAAGTGTACTACGTTTACCAGAATTCTTGACAAGTTGAAAATTTACTGTACACCTTAAAATAATTATATGTATCGGAAAAAGGCCAAAATTCCTTCTCGTGACGAGTCAACTGAAGTTTTTACAATAAAATGAAAATCGTCAAAATTTGGGAATGCCACAAATATATTGGGCCTTGACACTGATGAATAAACGAGCACAGCTGGGCCCTAGTAGGGAGTGCTCAATCTACTGTGTCATTAGAAAGGTTACTAAATACAATGGGTGCCGTCCCCAGGGCCTCCAAGAATGTAAGGTGGGAGTAATGCCTTACCTCCAGGTGGTGTCGCACGTTTTCTTTATATTGAGAGAAAACTGTTACCAGATGTTATAGCACGAAGGAAGTGGAGCTGTGTAGCAAGGGTCACTAGGTGATCCACGGTTCATCTATGCTTGCTGAAACCATTGAATAGATGTGCGCAGATTTCTTTGCTCCAGAAGTCAGGCCGGACGGGTCTTTAACATTCGCACTAAATGCTTGAGAAAATAGCATGAGGGCGAGATTGGGCGGTAACTTGACGGGACTGTTCTCTCCTTTCCTTCCTTCGGAATTGGGATAACAATAGCTTCGCGCCAAATCCCAGGCTCGAACCAAATCTGGTTGAAAATACGGAGGATTTATAAGTGATTCCGCTAGCATCAACTGCTAAGGACATTTGTCCCGAAAGTTTGATGAATGTGTTTCCTCGTGAGGTGGAAGATGGTGAGATCCGGCGCCGACCTATCGTCGGCTAGCGGTGTTTTCCCCTACCAGGTATCTCCCACCAGCGGGACACCTCCCCAGCCGAGACAAGCTCTAAGCTCCCGCTCAGTCTCCCGGCATGTGTAGTAGTGTAGTGCATGTTAGTGTGTGTGTGTGTGTAAGGGGTGAGTATAGGACAAGTAAGAGGACGGAAAAATCGCACGCGGTCCGGGGTCCGTTTGGTACTGCTCCGGCAATAGCCTGGTTTTGATCGGAGAAACCACAGAAAACTACCGATCCGGTCGCTAGAATTATTTTCATCTTCACATCTTCTGATGCCCTGAGCTACCTCCCCCAGTGAAAACGAGGAGGAAAAACCGTGCCTTTTCCGTTTCAGCAATTGTTTATGTATGTGGTCTGGCCCTGGAGCAGAATCTTTCGCGTAAGCGAGGGCGAAGGAAAATTCGTGTATGGAGAAAGGAGCATTATAATATTTCTCCAGGTGATTCGAAAAATCCAATCTGCATTTCTCCAAGTGTATGTGATCAGAAAGCTACGTGGGTAGTGTTAGGAACTGGAGAATTGCTCGAAGTGAGTGGCCAATTCCTCAACCATGTCTTTGGGGAGATGAGATTTGCATTTACCAGAGGCCCCGAGACAGACGGAGGGGCGTCCGATCTGTCGCCATACTATGTTAGGGGGTGGGGCGGTCAGAAAGTGAAGAAATATAGACTCTCCACGAAATAGCCTTACTTTCTCGTATGACCAGCCCATCTCCGGCCCGGGTTCTTTTAATAATTGATCAAATTCGCGGTGATGGGAAACCTAATGAGCCGCGCCAGTAACAGCTTTCGATCATACCTCGCGGTGGCACCAAGGCAAATGGGGAGTCATGGCAGGCTTCGGGATTGCAATGGAGGCTGCGCGAAGAAGGGTGTCGGTGAAATGGCCCATGACATCGATGTCATTTGAACAATTGCCAGATATTCGTATTTACTTCCTCACTGTATCCCAGTCAGCTTGATGGGTTAGCCAGCACGATGGGTGGGCGTTTAAAACAGGAATATCAAAGAGGACCAAAGTATGGAAATGATCACTTCCATGTAAGTCGTCGAGAACAAAGTTGGTAGATAAGTGTCAACCAAAGAGCGCCACATCGATGGACGAGAAAGTGTTTGAAGCCACGGAAAAGTCAACACAATTTCCAGAATTCCTGTTCGTCAAGAATATTCGTCGGGCAAGATCTCGTACCACCTCAGGCGGGACTGTGGGCATTAAGGTCACCTAAAATAAACTAGTGGTGGTTCAAAAGCAAATATTTTCTCGCATTATATCCAATTGTTTCGCTATATTAAACTACTACATAAACCTACAAAAGCTTTTTCAACCAGCAAAGATTTTTTTCCGCTCTGACACCCGACCTCAATTAATTCGCCGTCGCTCACACCTACCTCACAGAAGCGCCGCATGGATCCAACTCGGGCCGAGGCTTAAAAACGTAAATGTTCGCTTCATGCAAAGTACCTTCAAACATCAGAATATCCGTTTCAAACGCCCAAAACCTCGCGTTCATTCAGATCGGTCGAGGAATATCAATTTTGGAGAAAATCGGCTGATCGGCCTTGGCGCTAGCGTTGACCACAGACGGTAGACGTTTTGCCGTCTATCGATTTTTTGGTATTAAGGATCCACAAAACTTGAATTTTGCCTACACGTTTTAGAGGATTTTTTTCCTATATTTAGCTATTATCTACTTTTTCTTTACTAGTGCCCTGAAATAAGATTTTCTGCCGAAAAAAGTGTTCCGGCGCACAATTACATAACTTTCTCTTTTAACGAAGTACCTTCGTAAGAGCGAGAAAGTAAAAAAAAGCAGAAGCAGCAAATCAAGTTGTTCCTGTGACATGACTTGTGCAGAAGGAATATACATATTGTGCACAGCGTAAATGATGATAGGTTCACCCGTACGCACAGAATCTGCAGGGCAGTTCGGATGAACAAGGAATCACGGATAAATACTGCGACACCATCAGCGCCAAGCCCGTCGTCTTGGTCGAACAGATAGACACGAAAACCGCGGAGAAGCGATTTTGAGGGAAGATGAGCTTCCTGCAAGCACATAATAAATGGGCGTGGTGAGAGATTATTAACCTTGGTTCTTCTGATTGGGAACGAAGATGTTTTACCCATGACAGCCATGGATGTAATTTAGTTGTTTCTTCTTTTCCCTTTCTAAAAAGTGCTCTGAGCACTCGCAGGTGGTTCCTCGTCCCCTGCAGAGAGGTCCTCAGAGAGGGCGGCCAGCAATGAAAGGGAATCCTCACCCCAGCAATGGGTGAACGAAATCTAGAAATATATCGTTTTGGGCCTGGTTTCGTTGGCACACGGATTTGAGTAGTTTTTGTCACATTACAGTTCTCCCTATCATGCATGTTCCTACGGAAGAAGGTGCGTTACAAGGGGGAGAGGGGGTATTGAAAATACTCGAAATTTGCGTTAAGTAATTTATGGACGGCCCCAAAAATAAGTTCCTCCTCAGTTTTAGGTTGGAAGTCATAATTGACCACTCCCCTTACAAAATTTTATTGGATAAAAATGTCCCTTCAATGAATAATGTAGTCGTGAGATGGGATCCAAAAAAATTCACTTTTTTCACAAATAAAAAATTAAGAAAATTCACATTTAACGGTGAAAATCGGACCTATTCTATCTTTATTAGTGTATTTCACTCTATTCCATCAAGAAATGTAATGAAAAAATTGGATTAATGTTTTAAATGTCTCAGATGCTTCACGTGACCTAGCCTCCAAAATTTCATTTTTTCCCCTCTTTTTCTCCCAAGAGTTTCTAGTCGGGCTAGTTCTACCACAGAACACTCATTTTGGAAAAGGTACTACGAATACTTTACGAGGCAGTGTCGTTCACATACTGGTGGCCGCACAGACTCATGCACGTTTTGAAAAATTTCTAATTTTCGGTCGCAGAATCTGTGTTTAAGTTACTTTTGAGCAGTAACTTTGCTCACACGTCAGTATTACGGTCTATTAACGAATTTACCCGAATATAAGACGAGTTTTTTTTCTAAAAATCTCATTCGAAAAATACAAGTTAATTTTACGTATATTTGCAGATTAAGATTAAAAATAGTGCTTCAATACGTTTCCCTTGGCCTCCACCTCTTGCAAACGTCGGGAGGTAACCTACTCCCGATCGATCGGCTCGGACCAAGTTAGGTCTTTGACTAAACTCCAGGGTGAGCGGTGGCAGCTACAGCGGGGCATCGCTGTGACATTCCGTCCATTGTACCTCCGTGACAACGCGGACACCCCAACGGAGTGCCCTTTTGTTGGACTCCATGGTGGGTGGGGAATTCGGAGATAACAGAACTTCCATCTTATGGATTCTAAACCCAACCTCTTGCCATCTTCCGATGGACGAAGCGATATTTGAACGGAGCGTGGATATGAATAGTTTTTGTTGTTGTTGTTGTTGTTTTGTTTTGTTTGGGTTCCCACCCTCCAAAAGAGGGCATACCGAAGAAATCACATTTCCTTCTTGGCATGCGCCGAGTAAGGTAAAACATACAAAAGTGTGAATGCAGTCCACTTCGCGCGAGTTATAGAAGATATGTTTGGAAAGTTCCAAGCGGTCATGCAGCAAAGGAATGGTAACATTCTCTTTGAGACGCGCACCAACAAGCAGATCGCAAGTATCTTAAAAACTAAGCAGATTACCGGCCTCCACGTGGAAATGACCACTCCCATTCATCATAAGGGACTTCCTATCTGTTAAAATATATTTTAAATACTTAATCATGTTTAAAAAATTATATTCACAGCATATGAAAGAACATCTTTTTAGATTTAATTGACGTATAGTTGTATTTTTCAGTAGGAAAAGATAGGAGTTGAAAAGTTTAAACTTCAGAATGTGTAGGAGTCTTCTAAATAAAATACTTGGTTATATTTCTGAAAGGAGTGGGATTACAGAAAAACTACCCTTGTGTCACCCATTTTTAACCCTAAAATTCGCCCCCCCCACACACACACACAAAATTCAAGGCACAAAAAAATAGTGATGTTTTATGAGTGTGATTTGTCTTGGAATAACTCATGTACTTCAGAGAAATACATGCTACTGGAGGCATAGCCAGTTTTTTTAATCAATGTCATTATGGGAAGTAACGATCAGCTGTGATTCCAAAGCTCTCTTGAATCCATTGCTTCCTTGTGACACTATATTCTTGATGATTAACTTATTATTCCCAGACAACATGATTTTGTCCGAGGCAGATCTACAACTACAAATTTGTTTAGTTTGATTTGAGAACAAGAGATTGAATGTCATCTACTTAAGATTTTGTCAGTGTTTGCCAGGGCACCATATGAATGATTAATTTATACTCTTGTCCTTGGGTAGAGGACAACCTATGTACATGAATGAGGAATATCTCACTAGCAGAACATTCTGACTGATCATTGGAAATACAGTATCAACACCTATATCAGTCACAAGTTGAGTCCCACAAGGTTTGGCATTGTGCCTATCCCAACAATCTTATATACAAGTGATCTAGGGCATAGTGTATCATCAGGTTGGAACTGTTAGGCAGTCAATATCAAATTCTTCACAAACCTTCTCACAAATTATTGTGCCTCATAAGATGGCCTAAATTCAGTGAATAATTAGTCAAAACTCTGGTTTAGATCCCAGCAAATGCATTGTGCTTGCCAAGGTTTGATTTAATTTTGATTTATTTGGTCAAAAAACAGTGAGAACTGTATATGACGTATAAGGGAGAAGATTATTTGCACACGTTTTGGTACGTTCCACAATCCCTTCCCAACATTTGAACAATAAATATGATGGTTGAAAGACAAATAAATATAAAAAAGATATAATAATAAAATTTTGAAAAGTGTGAGATTCGCAACATTTGGAAAACTAGATACTTCTTTCCCAAGTTACAGAAAACGTACTTACAATGGTAAACGAAACGCAGATGCAATTTTTCTGCATTGCTAACAAAATAGTAACTCACCCTCAGCTCTACTCCTACCACTAAAAGCACAAGGAGTGCTCAACAAAGCATGCGCATAGTGAAGTTACATAGTGAAGGTCTAGCAAGACGAAAGCCAAACAACCTGCGAGTATTGTATATTTTGTTACGTACATATGACTGAATAAAATGTATTTGTAATTTACATTCATATTTTTTTTGAGTCATTAACCCTTCAGTGGACGCATGGAGTACTGGTGTACTCCACATCATTTTAAACCTTCATTTCTTTTGTATAAGTTAATTCTTGGAGCTGTCATTTCCGCTAGCTGACTTTGCAACTGTAACGAAGCGAATGTCAGAAATTGATGCCATCAAAATCGCTTATCTCTCTCGCGATAACAGATTTGTTTCGAATGGAGCACCGTCGTACTCCACGTGCCCACTGACGTCTCTCATTTACCACTTGTGTCAGCAACAGTGCAGTTCGTCCGTCCGTCGTGTCTTTCGCTCCTTTGGTGTTTATCTGAGTATATAATCTGTGTTATACTTCTGTGACTAGCTATGTGAAAGAAACTCATATTTGTAGGCACGTTGAGCAAAAACAAAATAGAAATCCCACCGTAGTTTTTGCAACAAAGACACAGCACTCATCAAATTTTGGGTTTCAAAAGGATTGTACATTAGGTTCGTACTGTACTAGAAGGAATAAGTCAGTAAGTCTTATTTCTACAATGCACCATGATGATGCAATAGATGCCAACTCCAGAGAAAATACGCCAGAAATTGTAACATTTTACAACAGAACTAAGATTGGTGTGGGTTTAGTTGATCAGCGTATTCAAAAGTACAACATAGCAAAAAATACAAGACGCAGGCATTTGCTTCTATTTTACAATTTGGTAAATATGTCAGCTATAAATGCCTTTTTAGTATACAAATCTAATCTAACACCAGTACAATTGATTTCATTGAAGAAATTGCTTGGGGCTTAGTTAAACCACAAATTTTTAGGAGTAATATATCTAATGTATCGAAAGACATAAGAAGTTGACCGAAACTACTGTTAGGAGGAGATGAAGACCAGAGTCATGAAAGAAAGCGGCCATGGCCGCTATGATGACTGTGGCAGAAGTCGCAATAGCTCTACTCATAGATGTGAGAAATGCAATAAATGGATGTGCAAAGATCATTTGAATGATATTTGTATTTCTTGTTATGAAACTTTTAACATTTGAGCCATTTATAAAATTTCCAAAGTGATTAGTGACAAAACAGGTATTTTTTTCTGGATTCTTAAAAATTTCTTTTTACAACTGAATTGACTCGTTCATATCAGTTTATTTGTGTTAGAATGAAAAGAACAATAGCAATATGTTATAAAAATAATAATTTAAGAGTCAAAATTCCATACTCATTCAACTGGAGTACGGGTGTATGCCACGCACCCACTGGCGGGATGAAAAGTCACGCGCCCACTGAAGGGTTAATATACTTTAATTTTAATGTATCAGGCTTTGGTTTAAATTATTTGAGAGATTATTTTGGTCTCAAACTGAATGTATTAGCTCTCAATCTCATAGTGTTTATTGTCAAGCTGAGTGTGTTTAGACCCACATGAAAGCGCTTGTCATCAATTTGCTTGTGTTTGATCTGAATTTGGAGTTGAAAAGGAATAGCTGACACATTAATTTTGCAAACATCTGTTTCTAGTCACACTGTGATCAAAGTTTGAATACGCACATATGTAAATAAGTAACCAAGTGGTGTTGTGATGTTGTGATTGTAATTTTAATACATTTTCATCAGGGCTCATAATTTACAACACCACAGAACGGTACTTTTCAACTACCTAAATACAACTCATTTTTACTGACTAATGAAACGCGTAGTTAAGAGTGGGCCAACAATAGAATATTTAGAATTGCAGTTTTGAAAATAAGTAAAACTACAAAGATGATCAAATTGCTCTCGAGGTGCTGAAGCGGTTAATAGTGTGCCAATCAATTCCTTTTCCCAAATACTGGCGAGTACAGGTTAGGAACTCAACAGGGCTCACTCGGCCATAGTTCACTACTGCAATGTGCCGGGCTTTCTGCACATTTGAATGTATTTTGTTCAAAGATCATTCTTTCAATAACAGCCTTATGATAAAATCACTGACACCAAAGACCAACATTTTCATTTTTGCTTGTATGTGTATAGTGTCCACACCACAATTTGACATTTCAACCCACTTTATGAAAAATATTATTTTCCTGATTTTCTTAGAAGTGAATTTCTCCAAAATGTCACTAAAAATAAATCAGCTGACACTAAGTGTGCTCAGCAACATGGACTGGAAGAAAAACAATTAGCAGAAAACAAGGTCCCAAAGAGGTTCGAAGCACACTCGGAGACAATAAACAGATATCTACTAAAGAATTAATAGTTAAAAAGATACATTCCTCTTTATCCCAATAAAAAATATTAAATCTGTACTGTACCTTATCTTTCGGCGGAGGATGACCCACTCTTGCCTTTTTTCGTACAGTTTCTGGCTTCTTTGGCCCAACTGCCTTGGCAGAAGCACTTTTCATGTTGGAAGACTGAGCCGAGCTTGGAGCCTGATTTGGAGATTTCTCAAATTTGACCGTCTTTTCTTTGCATGATTTTGCACTAGATAAAGGTCCTTTTTTCACTTCGATCTCCTTTGAGGGGCCTTTCTTTGTAACAATCTTTAATTTCAGGCCTCCCTGAAAGCAGATATAAAATAAATAATGTAGATGAAAGGAATTACACTCATTACATCTCCAATAATTGTAAACAATTATTGTTTAAGCAAGAACAAGACAAGGAAACAAAATCTGAAATCAAAACAACGCACTTACTTTACATTTGCATGTATGTATAAAATACAAGTGTTGGAATTTTAATAGTGCCAACTATTTATTTAAAACTGATACAGAATAGATATGTTTCAAAATTTTACCATCCTCCAAGCAGTTACTAGAATTGTCTATGTAATTGCCTACACTGCTATTGCAGTTACTAGAATTGTCTACGCTGCTCGAATTGCTACCCGTGTCAGTAATTCGAAGGTCATGGAATGTCTTCAGCAGCACCTGTGGAGTTGATAGTCTGAATGGGATGGTTTACATGCCTGAAGAATCTCTGGAAGAGCCTTGAAATGAATGCCACATAGTGGCTCCTTTGTTTTGCAAGGAAGGAGAATAGAAAATATCAGAGGCATCATTTCAAAACATTGAAATTTTGTAGACATAATGTGACATGTTTCCAGAAACCCGTAAAATAAAATTAGCTGCTAGTTTCCACTGAAATGCATTGAATTAATCATATAAGTACTAGCAAAAAAATAGTGGCCTCTACCAGTGTGTTTGGAGAAACCTTACAGTGGGCAAGCTGCCGACATTAGGGACTTAACCATTCAGAGCCGCTCAGTCAGCAGCTCTACAATGAGTAAACAGCTGGGTTCATTTGCATCTTGTACAGCTTTCTGCATTACGGAAAAGGAAGAATGTTCACAATGTGTTCCCCACAGCAAATTGTTTTATACCTCCTTAACACAGAGAACGTCACTGTTTTTTGTTTGCTTTTTTCAAAACAAAGGTTTAACATTGTTGGGAAGTCTAAACGCAAAAGATAAGGAAATGAATCAATGCATTATTGAATTGATAGAAAATAATTGGGCAGGAATAGAGAAGTATGAGGATATAACCCTCAAAGTACATGACAGAAGCAATTGTGAACCATGTGATAGTGATACCAACTGAGATCCATTCTTCTATCAGAAGATAAGGGCATGTGTTCACAATTAGAATCCTTGGTCAATGAGTCCCTAAAATCTAGAGATTCCAAATGTCTGCTGTTCAGTTTATTTTCCAAGACATGAAACATATAAGTGTAGATATTACCACTAGATACAAGAAAAAACTAGAATTCTGATTGAATGAGGGTGGTAGGAAACTACATTCAATATCATCCACAAAAATCAGAATGAAAATTATACTTTTGAAAGTGGAAAACATGGCAGCAAATCCTAATGACCATAAAAAAACTTATGAACGCTTTCAGTATGAAAATGCAAGAACAAAGTAAAATGTGAATGATGAAGATTTGCAACAGTGAATCTTGGAAATTTCAAATGAACTTAGCAGGGAAAATATGAATTTTTCCACATCCCAACAATTATTTTTTTAAATCTTACCTACTCGTTTACAATGAAGCAAAAAAATATGATTACAGAGGAATTTCTGGAAAATGAAATGAATGATTTTCACACTACATAGTTTTGTGTCTACACCATGATCCCATATTGATCTGACTGTGACTGTTGAATCTGAGGAGTATGGTAGAAGGTACATCACTTCTTAGCCCCATCATTCGAACATATCAGCCAGAGTTTGTACTGTATAAAGCCAAGCATTGTCTAGAAAATTTATGAGCACATTCTACAAAAGTGTTGCCACTTCTTTCCCAAACCTGGTTCCAGGTTGTGTTCCAAAAATTAATAGTAATACTGCGCTCTGATACTGGCATCAGGGGAATGGTTTGCATTAGGATAATACCTATCACAGTCTTTCACAAAAATCACATTCCAATTATCACATTCTGGGGTTCAGGCGAACTTTCAATTTTCATGAACTGTAATGATACCATTTGTTCAATAGCATTTCATTTGTGGCTCATAGAACATGGCATACTTCTCATCCTGCATAATATGGTGTAAGAAAGTATCTCCTTCATGCTTGAAGTGATTTTGAGCACTGTTGCACTGTAGCCATCCCTGCATTTCCTTCAAATCATGCAGAACCTTTTGTGATGTAATTTTACTCCGATCCAAGCATTCCTTTACAAAGTGCAACTCAATTGTGCAGTTGTGTGCACCAATCCTTTCAAATGAGACAACTGACAAATCATATGGTGTCAATCAAGGTCCAAAAACATGGTGATACTGAATTCACTGAATGAAGTAGATGTAAACATTGCCACATAGGTAGACAGTCACTGATTGGCTGCAAGTTTGTGATACATGTTCCTCTTTGGACTTAATTAAGTACATGTGTAATAAAATTGTTTCATAAAATTGAAGTATATGCCTGCAATATACAGTAGAAAACCATATGTAAACATGGCATGTAAGTATAAATTTACTTTAAGTGATATATGTTACTCCAAACAAGAGGGGGTAAATAAATATAATACCGAGAGTACAAGTAGTTTCAATGGAATGGCGAAACACATTACACCTGTGCTTATTGTGTAGTGAAACTATTTGAATTGTGCAGAATGAATTAATATAAATGAATATCTGAAATATAAAAATAAAAGGATAAAAAAACTCATTTATAATTTTTTTTAAAACCAATAGTCAAAATGTTGGTATATGCAACTTTGGGACCTTAGGGCAAATTTATAATATATGAATAATTTTTCTCAAATATATATATATATACACACACAACATTTTGATGTACATGTACATAAATATAAATAAAATATTTTAATAAATATAAAAAATGTTGATGTTCTTTATTACATGTGGAAGGAATATATTCTCCGGAAAATAATAAACATACTTCAGTAAAAGAAGCTAGAAATCAAAGAAAAAATACATTCAAAATAATTATAAACAGGGTTTCACAAAATAAATTTTCGTGTTGTCCAATGATGATAATGTAATTTACCATGGCCATGACAACAGTTCTGCCTGAAAATGCAACACTGTGTATGCAGTTGCAAAGACTGCAAACCAACTAACTAGAACCTTTTTTGTCTTTGGATTGCAAACTCAGGCTCTAGAATAATCAGGAATTAGAGCGCTTCTTGAAGAGTCAGATGTTGATGAAGCAGATGTGCTGGTCCATAGCCCACTAGTATGCATACTAGCGGGCTATGGCTGGTCAAACCCACTAAAGTTGACAAGCTGAGTAACATAAGACAAAGTGACGAGGCCATCTGTCTTAACCCCTCTGTTTGGGGTCTTTTTTGACCCCAGAGCCAAATAATATTTCGCAACATTCTGAAAATTATTCACATGAACTTCTCCTTTTAGATATGCTATTTACGTCCAGTGTTAGATATGTTGGAATCTTTTCATTTTTCTAAGTTGATTTCTTTGTTGGAAATAATTTGATATTCATGCAGTTGGAGTCAAAAATGCCACATTTGACATCTAAATTACAAGAAAAATTCTAAAAATGTATCCATTTCTGTTTAGTAACATTAAAATGTGGTTTCTGAGTGATAATTTGGTGTATTTGTCTATTACGATTTGCTAGCTCTGTTTCAAACATTCTCATGCTGGTAAGATAGCACCTATGTAAGTAATGATGATATGCTAGAATGCATTTCTTGGAAATAACATTCTTCTTTGTTATTATTACAATATAGTAAATAAAGCAAATAAATAGCATCATTTTCTCAATTAATAATTCCAAATAATATTAATGCATAAAATAATGCTGGGGGAACAAGGAGAACAGCTAAGAAAAGGAGTCTCACATCTAACAAAGCTCAATGGAAGAGAGTATAGTCAGCTTAAAGTAAATTCAGAGATTTAAACACAAACTGTGATAATTTGATCCAAACATTGAAAGAAAAGTACTGATTCACCCTCAGAATTCTTGAAGAAACACGTACTGAACAAATTTTGACAATTGTTACAAAAGAAACAGTGCTCTATCCATCAAATAAAAATGAAGGGCAATAGAAATGATTCATGAAAATCGCTTGCAGAAATGCCCCATTGAGAATCCAAAAGTCCTATAAGAAGAAAAGAGAGATTCAATTGACTTTAATTTCAATGAGAATTGTGAGATTTGTTGTGAAGTGGAAAGACAACAGGTGTGTCGCTGTGGCTAGTAATGTTGTTGGAGTTTCTCCCAAAAATTTTGTCCTTTGGTATATGAAACAAGAATAGAAAAAAAATAGCTTTATTAAAAAATTAGCTCCTCAACCAAAATTGACACAGGAAAACAACACAGAAATGGGCAGTGTAAGATCTACATGACTGGTAGGTTGGAAAATATCAAACTAACATCAGGGGTAAAAAGTGGTATCTTGGACCCATCTTTGTAAGACTTGTAGACATGACTTCAGTAATTTGCTGGTTCCTGTACAAGTAGAAACCCTGGCTGCGTAGCTCAAAACTCTCTTGCTGCTGGAATACAGAAGACGTGTCATGACTGCACTACTGAAAGTCAGTCCCCGATGAACTCATGTTCCAAATAACTCAAATGCAGTTCTCAATAGCAGATATGACGGTACTAACCGTTTCATCACAAAAAGGAAAACAACAGCACAGGTGCCAAATAGGGAACTGCAAGAAGACACCATGCACATATTGCATGAAATACAAAGTCACGTTGAGCATGTTTTCATTGTTACCATAGGTCTAAAATCAATTAACACATTTGATTATGAATTTTTTCAGTTCTTCTTAACCTAACCATATCAAAAAACGTTGTTGTTGTTTTATTTGTTTTTTAAAGAATATTGTTTGAAATCATACATCATAGTGCAAATTTCCTGAAATGTTGTTAAGGTGCTAATGATACTCCATCTGCCCAATGTTGTCATATGACGACAGGCTTTTCTGAACCAATAAAATATCGTTGGACTAAAATTACATTAAATTATCATTTCTACGATAAAAAATAAATAAATTTTGTGTGTTAACAGGTGGATAACCCCTTGCCAAGAAAAGGAACATGTGCTTATTTTAATTCTAAAAAGACACTGCATACAGCATGATTAATAGTTCATCAGCAATGTAGGTAAATTTGTAACCAACACAGTCCTCTAAGAGAACAACATTAAATAAAATCACTATCACATGAAGCACTGAAATAGAGCTGTGGCATTTAAGATTGCCCAACTATTGGCACAAACTTCTGCAATTTCATTTTCAAATCATACTGACCATTTTATTTCTCTTAAGACTGTTTTGGTTTTGAAAAAGAGAAAAGGCAGTATTCTGCTTACCTGATCTCGAATTGAAAAAGTTTGGCGACTATGAGATGAATGACTTGAATGACCACTATGAGATGAACATGAACTACTTTCAGAATCAGAATCAGAGTCACTCCAACATGACTCGCTTTCAGATCCCTAAAACAAAATGTGTCCATTGAAATAAATCATTCTTGAAATACAATCATCACTTTCAAAATCACAGATAGATAACCAAAAATAGAAAATTAGTAAATAGACAAAATAATTTCTAAGAACATAAATAATAAAATTTACAATATATATAAGAGGAAATGTGTTAACAGGAATTCTCAATAAGTAAATACCTCTGAATCACTTCCAGATTCATTTAGAGATCCAGAATCATCAGAATCCACATCTTCTGATTCTTGACTATCACTTTCACTGTCAGTATTACTAACTTCTCCATCATCTTCATCATCATCATCATCGTCATCCTCATCATCATCGTCATCGTCATCTTCATCATCCACACTCTTCTCGCCTTGCTTACTTCCATCCACCCTCCCTGACATCCATCCATCAACTTCCATGGAGGAAGATCCCTTCGATGTAGTCATAGGTGTGGATGGAGAACCCTGCAAATTTTCATATTTTGCAAAGAAACTATTTCTCTAACACACCAGCAATAAAGCAAAACAAAATTAAATCACATATCTATTTAGAAAATTTTAGAACATTTAGAAAACTATTCAATTGTATAATATAAATATTCAGTCAATACATTCAAGAACTGATTCGCCATCTGTTTCATGTTTACCAACAGGTTTCAAGCAGTATCATACATTTTACAAATACATACTTTACATTTTGACTTTGAATATGAAAAGTTTCATAACAGATACAACACAGATTTTATGCTCTATAAGAAAGAAACCAAAAAGAAAATTTCAACTAAATCACTGCAGTCATTGCTAAATCACTGTTCACTAAATCAGTGTAAATTCCAAATAACAAAAAAGTACAACCATTCACCTAGTGTAGAAATGAAAATTCTGGTTTTGTGAAGGAAAGCATATTTTTGGAATCCCATGGCTAAAAAATGATGAAGTCTATAGGCATAGAATAAAATGGAAATGAGGAAGAGGCCCCAAAAATTAGAAGGGAAGTCATTTTTAAGAGCATATAACACTGAAAAGCAACTGGAAAATCAGTGGAATCAAAAGTGCTCAAAACTATTATTATTGAAAGTAAAACGAATGATGGTTAGTAGTAGCCCCCCTGAAATCAATATCAAAACACAAAAATCTGAACATTACAATTATAAACAATTTAAAGTGAAACAAACATTGATTTAACACAGTGAAAATGCAATAAACCACTGTACCAAAGTAGAAAAGTCGATTTTAAACATTACCCCTAATTTGTTTCCTAAAAAGGTACAAAAGTTATGTAAGACCTCTCCTAGACTGTGGACCAACCTTATTTTGTTAGAGGCATAGACAGTCTTGAAAGAAACAGAAAAGCAACTAAAATTTCATGTAAAAAAAATGTGAAACACAACATCCACTAAATTTACTTTTTAGTCAAAATAAAAGTACTTTTTCCTGCAGCATTATATAACTTTCAGAGGATTTGAGTATGTAAAAATACTTGTTCAGTATCAGGAATACAAAAAATATTTATAAAATATAGTTTACAAATATTGCTCACATGAGCAGACAACATTGGCACCTATTTCTTAATGCAATGGCTGCAGAAATCAATTTTACAGGAGCAATTTTGCAGGAGAGGATGCAAGACAAGTATGAAGGCAGTCACTTCATACATGTTACTATCCTGAGAATACCACTGCCCTACTAAATACAAACCTGGCTATTCTTTTATTTATTTATCTTATTATTTTTATTTCTTATTGATTTTGTGTTCATTTTAAAAAATTTAATAAATAATTTAATTGTCTATTGGTTGTCATTTTATTCATTTCTACCTTATGGTTTTTAACAGATAAATAAGCAGATAAATTAGGAACAGGTAATATCCAAGAATAGTGTGATATTTCATACAAAATTAATTGTTTTAGACTAAAGGGCATCGAAATTATTTTTTCTTCTACAGGGTACATAAATCAATAGATTGAATGTGTGCCATTAACATACTGGCATATTTATCGTTAATAGGGAGAGGAATTTCATGCCCTAAAAAATCTTAAAACATGCTTTTAAGAATATGCATTTATGACCTAAAAATTCTTAAATATGCACTTTAATACACAATTAAAATTACCAATATATTATTTCTAGAATAAACTTTTCTTGATAAAATTCTGGAGAAGCATTCTTGGAATGAAAAGATATATAAATGGTACAAAATGATTTAATACAATGTAGAACAGTATTTTATTGAGCCATTTAGTACCTCGGTTATCAATACAAATTATTTTAGATGATTTTTCTTCATGAAGACTAACTCAAAAACACAAAATATTGAATATCAGCAACAGCTTTTTGATAAATTGCTAATACATTTTTTATACTATGAAATAACTAACACAATGAATCTGCCATGTGATGATTACACAGTAATAAATTGCTCTCAATTATTGTACAAAGCAAATTCTGAAAACCAACAAAAACTAAAGCCTAAACAAGTACATACGGAGCGTCAGATCTTTGAGGTTCAAGATCATACAATGACCAACTTTAAGTTAAAAGTGTATTTCCTACTCAGATTTTACTTGTAAGAAATCATTTCTGGAAATCAGTCCTAGTTCTTGTTGACTGTCACTGAGGGGAAGATAAGAAGCTAAGAAAAACTTTCTCTTCACTTGCATTAATAAGAGGAGCTGTGATGGGCATAAGTGCAAGGAGAAAGTAATAGTGTCAAGGTGGTCCTTCTTCCTGGAACAAATTTCCCCTACTTCACCTGGTTCTTCAGTGTCTATTTATTAATTTTCGTGGATAAGATTTTCAGAGTATTTGGAATGACAAACAAAATATTAACTAAAAGTAAGGCTTGTAACTAATTTGCTAACTCCCTGACTTACTTGCTTAACAAATAAAAAGTGTGCCAAGTTACACTGTACCAATGTTTTTTGAGAAATATCTTGTTCTAAAGTTATCGTAAAAATTTCCATCTTCCAAAGATTCCTTCACTAATTTCAAAGTGTATTAAAATTGACCAATTTCAAAATAGATAAAATGGTAGATAAAGTTATTTAATTCTAATTGTGAATTAACTTTGTAATACCCTAGAGTAATTTGTTTAGCAGAAAATATTCTTTCAAAATAAAATTAAAAACTGTAATGAAATATTAAAAAAACAAATGAATGGAAATGAAAAATAATCACGAACTTTAATGAAACCTTGAATACTGATTTGCAGAGTCAAATGATCATGTACTCGAAACTAGTAACTTGATGTTCACACAATGATATAGTTTACAGGGTTGGGTACTCAAAACAAAAACCTTTATATCACTTTTTTTATGCTGAAAAGATTTTCATGTGAAATGGTAAAATAAATAGAATAGAAACGAAGGCTCCCAGGGTTAATACTCCTTCTAAGATATAAGAAATCAATAGATTGAATGTGTGCCATTAACATACTGGCATATTTATCGTTAATAGGGAGAGGATTTTCATGCCCTAAAAAATTTTAAAATATGCTCTTAAGAATATGCATTTATGACCTAAAAATTCTTAAATATGCACTTTAATATGCAATTAAAATTACCAATATATTATTTCTAGTATAAACTTTTCTTGACAAAATTCTGGAGAAGCATTCTTGGAATTAAAAGATATATAAATGGTACAAACATAATATAATCTATCTAAATTCACGGGAGAAATAAATGAAGTAAATATTCACCTAGTATGTCTAGTTGCATTTCTTCTGCCTAATTTAAAAAATATGTCAAGAACCTACGTTTACACAAGTATTTTACCATCTGTAGAAAAGAAGAAAAACAAATGCAAACTGTGACCAACTCTTTCAAATTAATGAACGCTTACAAATAAGATTCTATGAAAATATTAAATGTTTTAGAGAAAGCCTCTATTTTAACGAAATATGCGATTATAAATACACGAATATGCAGCAACAGGAAAAATCAGCCAAATATGTGCTAACATAGCATCCAATTCCAAACAAATGTAAAGAAATTTCACTTATCTAAGCCCCGAAGCAACGAGAAAAAATATACAAAATCATACAAATCCACTCCCTAATCATTAAAGTAACATTCGTACCATCAATAACCGCACTAATGTTAACACTTTGTTATATGAGTAAATATTTGTTATATTACTACTAGCAAGACAACTCTGTAATAAGTGTTGTGATTTTTAAATATTCTTTAATTTTGTTGTATAATGGACTATATGTCCGCAAATGTTGAAATAAATAAATAAAAAATAATTATGAAATTGTGCACTGAGTAACAAGTTGTTCCAACATGTCAAAATATGATTCACTTGATGAAATTAATTTTTTTTATCAATGTTACTTCTAGATATGAAACAACACACCTTTCAAAACCCTGAGGGGAAAATCTGTTTTAATTATTAACTTTCAAAAATTTGCAATTTGAACACAATAAAAAAACTGAATCATCTATTTCCGATGTTTAAGAATGAAGATGAAAATTCATTCCAGCAATTTCTGAAGTTATGAGTAAAAGGTCGATATTTTAATTGCAATGGGACACAGTAATGTTCAAGTGCTCACCTTGATGGCATCCATATCCACAGTTGAAGGGAGGTCATCAGGTTCTGAGTCATCCTCAGCTGGGCGATGGATGACAGCATTCCATGCAGAACTTGTCAGCAAGGGTAAGGCATCGCTGGGCACTGCTGCAAACTGCAATTGCAAATACAAGCTATTTTAATGTCTTAAATATTTTAGGAAATACAAATAGCATAGATTCTTGCAGTCAGAAAAACCTTGGACATTTTTATTAAATCTGGACAATTAAGTTTAAATATTTTAGGAAATACACTTCTACACTATGTATGATGTGTTTAACTTGGTTACCTAATTATTAAGCTAATTATTTGCCTATTTGTTTTCTTCAATGGAAAATGCAATCTTTTAGGCTACATATTCATTTTGACGCATTAGGAGTATTATATGTGAATTTTATAGTGCCTATAAATACCTATTTCACTAATAAATGCCTATTTTGTGTTTAAATGCCTAAATGTTGCCTATTCTCTTATTTATTAATCAAAATGCAATTATCCTTAATCAATTTTTTTTATTGTAAGCTTTTTCGTTTTTATTCTGCAGAGTCAGAGAAATCAAACAACTATTGATAAATTTATATTCCGTTTTACTGACACTACAGTACAGATATTTTGTGTTATGAAACATGCAAAATCACTGGTGGTGGTCGAGTTATTTTTTACTTCAAATTTTTAAACTTTTTTTTTTTTCAAAAACATCTCCATTTTTTCTTAAAATTTTCTCATATTTATCCAAAGATGCTATAAAAATTGGTGCCAATTTCATTTTTCATTAACTCTGTATTTTAGAAATAGCAAAAATAAAATATTTGAATACAGAAATTTTTGTCGTACATGAAATCTATTAAAAAATCAGAACTTTAAAAACAATCATGTATAATTTTTTTGAAATTGAGTTGTTTTTGTAGATTTCTGCTTGAAATTAATGCAAATTATAAAAAGAATCCCAAGATAGAATAAGAAAAATTACAGTACCTTTTAAATGCCTATTTTGCCTGCCTATTTCTCCAGTATTTCGTGCCTATAAATCCGCAGCTTACTAATTATTTGTTTTTCCGGAAAAGATTTTCTAACATAAAATCTGATAAGCTTTCTTCAACACTTCAATCCATTATTGCCTGACTTATGCTGTTTCATCACAATGTACAATTTTATGAATTGATGGACAACACATGTGTAAGTAATGGTTGTGTTCAGAAAACAACCATAACAAACTTTATTGTTGGAATTATGATATTTAACAATAATAATATTGCCACACTAACACAGCGATATTTGTCTTGATAAATTAAATAATAATTTTCTCTCACATTTATTGATTCTGAAGTGATATCTTGTTCAGAAAATGTAAAATAAATCCTAATAATTTATCATGACAGCTTTATGTAGAATTATCCCTTGAAAGAGAAAACAAAACAATTTAAAAAGTCAGTTTTTGCCTACTTTTATATAAATATCAGAGCTCTGGATATCAAATGGCACCACACCACATTAATGTTCAACAAGTGAGAAGAGAAAAAAGAAAAGAAAGCTAAAATGCCCTTTGCTGTCCAACAATACAGCATTAATCTAGAAACCATGTAGAAGCAATTGCTATTACTACTAAGCAACTAAAACTATCTACACTATTCTAATTATTTTCTATTTAAGCAATTAAAACTATAAACCCTAGCAAGTCACTCATTGAAATTAGTTGTCAGTAAAGTGACAAGTCCAACAATGAATTGGTGTATTGTGAGTCTTGCATTATAGACATTTGGAAAGTAATCAGATAAAGAAACATACATCTGAGCAGATGCAGCATTGTTAATGAATTTCAAGATGACTTCATCATCATAGACAAAGTGAGTATAATTATTTAGAGAGAAAGGTTGTCTAATAGAAAGATCCGTAATTCAAATAAAGAATCATATTTGACTTTAAAGGAATTTTAACTTCATTATCTATGCATGTGTTCCAAAATTCTGTGGGAAATATAGTTATTCAAATCATTGTTCTCGATGTTGTCGCGGCATCTGTAGCACATCATGGATGAATTGTCCTTCCTTCCCGAAGGACATGATGAGGAATAAGAGCCCAAATTTATAGCTAATTTACCCTTGAAAGTACAGACGTGTTCAAATTATTAGACTAAAGACATTTTCTGCAAAATATTTACATTTATTGCAAGATTACATCTGCATACATGTTACATTGATACGTTTAATACTTGGTGTGTATGCCTTTATTCTTAATCAACAACTTTATCCAGTTTGGCATGTTTTTTACCAACTTTCACATGAGTTTTTAACTTCATTGTCGCGGTACCAAATTTCCTCTAGTTTGTTGACGAGTTCTTGTTAGATAGTCATTTATATTTCCTTATCCTTCGGTTGATAGTACCCCATCAATTTTCTAAGAGGGTCATGTCAGGGCTATTTCTTCACCAGGGTAACACTTTCAACTGCTTTCCTACCAAATATTTTGAGACCCTTTTGGCTTTGTGGCACTGTTCCATCATGCATAAAAATGGCATCTTCTTTGGGGAACCACTCTCTAATTTGGGAAAATAGTTCCCTTTCAAGGATATTTTTTGTATTGATCTTGCCTCATTGTCCCTTCAACAATGTGCAATCTGTCAGCACCTTTCACAGACATTACACTCCATACCTTAATGGATGTTGAATGCTTCATAAATGGTTGCACGCATTCAGACTTTAAAGCTTCTCCTGGTCTCCTACAAACACTGACTCATTTTTGCCACCACGGTGAATACCGATTCGTCGCTGAAGCATACTTGAAGGATCTCAGAGAATTCCAAATTAAATAAAGCTGTGTATATTTTTTTTTGCAAAAAATTCTGACCTGGCACAGACCTCAACAACTCGAAAATTAAAATGTGCATTTATTCCATACCAATAAAGCATCACAAGCTGCAACACAAAATTTTATTTTGCAATACATTTCCTCTAGAATTTTGTCATGGAATTGTATATACCTTTGCCCAGCCCTCACTCGTCCGCTTTAGATGTTGTTTGGCCCATTGTAGTCTCTTGTGTTTCATTGATACAGTGAGTTTCTGCTTTTTCTTTGGTCGGCATGCTTTTAAACCTTATTCACACAACCTCCTCCTCACTGTCACGGGAGACACAGCAACTCCAAAACCAACCAGCTGATGACTCAAGTCATTAGACTTTAGTTTACGGTTCAATATTGCCATCATCATCAATTTTCTCGTTGTACTAGCACTGATTTTTCTCTTACGTCCACATTTTCCTGCTCTCTTTGGCTTGCATTCACTAATTTTTTGCATTGAGATTTTGATTCTGTAAACAGGTTTCTGCAATATTTTCATTCTGTTAGCTATTTCCTGCAGTGTATCACAGTTTTCAGCAATAAGTGCTACCACAACAGCGGTTTTCCGGGGTGAAATGTCCTTTTTCTTTCCCACAGCCTTACTTTACACCGCACTCTTCAATATTTCTCCCTATATTAATTATAATCAAGTTCCCAGACTTTATAATATCAGCAGAATATAGCAAGAGATATGGAAAACGAAAACCAATCTGAATGTCACTATAGGAATATCCAATCACACTGTAGACAGAATTGCAAAGCACATGTGCCGCAAGCTTACACACACAAACTTAGGATGGAAACTGACAAATGTTGCCAACAGTGAAAAATTAAGTGAATTGGGAGTTCCATAAAAGAGAAATTTCTTAAAAACAATCAAGGATGAGGTAACCAGTAAAATATATAAGATATTAAGCATTTCTCTTCTATTTTTATATCATTGAAACAAGAACATTAAAAACACGTTCTTTAGTCTAATAATTTGAACACGTCTGTAGATTTTATTTCATTGAAGGGAATGTTTTGTTAACAATGCTGGCAAAAATATCCTAATTTCTTTCTGTTTTCCAATTTCAACTAGTACATATATGACTTAGAGTAGGGATCACAGTATTATGAAAACATGCACAGAATTAAATTCTCCCCGTAGCACATCACACACAGTTTTTAATTGTTTTTGATGTAAAATAAGTAAATAAATAAGAAATTTTGAAAATAACATATAGCCCAAGCATGGAAGGCAGGTATGAGAAGATTAAGAAGTTACTGGCATGATGCTATGTCAATTGCTCAGTAAAATGCCTCGAAACATTTGATTGGAATTGCAGAGGGTCATCTGAATATGAGACAAGATAAATCATACAAATCTCTCACGAAAATACATAAATCTGGAGAAGCAAAAAAGTGATCTTTCCTGAGGTGTTCTAACAATTTCCAATGTTGCAATTTTTTTCAGCTGCAAAAAATGGTTACTACTGTAAGTGACATATTAATGGACAGAACTCAAACTTTTCCTAATGCTCTTAGTGCTAAAAATCTGGATCCTCACACTACCTCTGCCAAATTGTAAGAGATTATCATGGTTCTTCTAGTTTTTTAACAGGAAACTAATTTCATTTGGATTAATTTCAAAAATGTTAAAACATCAGTCGTCGTAATTTCAATGGATACTAAACATAATCACTTTTAATGTTTGGGTGAAGACTGAATAATAATGGTGAACACCTGATTTCCAATTTCAACTTTTAATTACAAAGAGTGAGCCGGTCCCATCAAGAATTTGGGTTATCTCTTAATCTATTAAGAGCCAGTTAAAAGAACACGGAATAAACTCGGGATAAATTTTATCATGGGGTTAGCGCTTAAATTGGTTGTACAAACTCGGGATACAAGTTAAATGAGGCATAACAAGGTGTAAAGTTATCCTGTGATCTTGCCCGTAGTTAATGGGTGGTGAATAGTGGGTTAACCTTTACACACAGCATATTGCTGGCTGACAAAAAGCAAACTCTGTAACGCATCACGGCTGAAATGTACAAAATTCTGGAGTATTTGTTTTCTGTCGAGAGTGAAGAAGAAATAATTCCAATTTATTTAAAAAGTTAAAAGTTTAGGAGAGTGTGGAGAAGGCAAGACTTGCTGAATACTCATTCGTGATTTTGTTGCAAGATTAAAATTAAAAAGGAAAAGGTACTTGAATTGTCAATGCTAATAAATGACGACATTTAACACAATACAAACAAGAAAAGTCCACGAAATATTAATTTTTGTATCAAATATGTTCTATCACTTATTATATTTGGAACTTACAAATATACAAATGCTTGGCTTGGTGCAGCATAAAAATGTAAAGTTGAAGTTATGAGTGCCTTACAGGAATCAGCCTGTAATTCCTATGATCCAGCTCCTACTGACATTGAGATATTAAGCTACTGGAGCATTTGTAATTTGCATTGGACATTTTTATGGGCTGGATAAAGTACCGCAAGTAGGATAAATAAAAAAACTAGCCAGGCTGTAGCCAAATTAGCCCCAAAATGTATGTACTTCCCCAAATGTGCACTGGAAAGGAATTGTGTGCGACAAGGGTTTTTTTGAAAAAGCAGCTTTCCCAAGAGTAATTGGTGCTACCTGGACATTAAAATAAAATGCCCAGGTAGAGACAGTTCAGAAGATTAGAGGGAGAGATGGCACATTCTGTTGAATTTACAAACTGTGTGAAGTACTAATTTGAAAATTCAGAATACTATTGCTCACTGACCAGGAGCAGTACATGACCAAACCATTTTTAATTATTCAACTCAAACCACAATTTTTATCTTTCAGGTCGGCTCTGTCAGGTCACCATAAGAGCCCATGTTAAATTAATGTTCTTCCTTGAAAACTAGACGATAAATTAATCAATTCAACCTCGACCCATACATAGTAGATCCCTCATCTTTTTTAGTACATTAAAAAGGCATGTTAAATATAACAAGTATTTCGCTCAAATGAAACATCGGAGAAAATAAAGATTTTGCTTCCACAAATGGCAATGGCCAGTTTTGCCAACAAACCTTCATTTCGCTTATTCGATAGTTATGTAACACAGGTGAAGGAAAGTGTCATACAATTGGTTGATGAATTTAACCCAGGGTTAAGCAATACTTGAGGGTTACTAACCAGAGTAGCCTTCATTCATAGAACTGGCCCTAAAAGTTAGTCATTAATGAAAAAATTCGAAGTTTTATTTATTTTATTATGAAAGATAACAAAAAAATGGATGACAATGGTGACCTTGGATGAAGATCAACCCATGGACATAACCTACCTAGATTATACAAAGCGTCTGACGAAGTCCTACTCAACCAACTACTTCATAAGCTCAAATCCCTGGGAAAACAAGGAAAATTGCTTCAATGGATCCAAAGAAATCTTTCTGTCAAAACTGCCCATGTCAGCATTGGCAGTAAACTCTAATGGCAGTTTACTAGGGGAGTTCTTCAAGGATCAGTCCTCAGGCCCCTACGATTTGTATTATACACAAGTGATACCAGACATGGATACATTCTGACTGAAACAGTTATAATGATGGCAGCACATTATTTGTTAAACCACTAAAACATTACAGGCACTAAAATGACCTTAAACTTGTACATAAGTGGTCAGACATAGAATGGCTACTTCCTCTCAACATCAAGTACAAAATTCCACATCTTGGGAGAAAAGAATAATCCATGGTACAATGACACCAATGAAAATTGGCCTCTTAACAAAACATCACAACAAAACGACCTTGTTACATCCAATTTCCTTGCCTCCCAAACAAACACCATGACATAAATAGAAAAGCTTTTTCTACCTTGCAAACATCACAAAAATCCCAAGAGAATATCATCAATTGTCATATGAAGAAAGGTTTTACAAGAGGTCTCTTGAAGTTACAGCAGACAAAAAGAGATATGGTGGAGACTTTCAAGAGCATGCATGGGCTACACAATGTATCCCTATCTGAGAGTCTATTGGCAAGAGCATTAGAGCTGATACTTAAGAGGACAGAATATAAAAATGCAAAAAGGAAGTGATAAGGATTACTTTATTGTAGATAGTCATAAATGAGTGGAATGCTCTCCCTACCAGCTGTGATAACACAGGGACCTTTCTACAATAGTGGACCATTAATGCTACAGTCAAATAAATAAAGGAACAAGTTATGTGAAACTGTGATTCGACTTATTGGTGATCAATTATGATTTGGATAACATAACAACTATGAAAATGTGACAAATTGAATAGCATTTGATACATTAATTGCAAGATAGATGTACATCAGTTAGTTTGCTGTTACCATTATTTAGTACAAAATAAATGTAATTTAATGTAATAAAAAGTAATTTTTTGCTTTTACTTTTTTTATAATATCTCTTACTAAAATCAAACATTAGAAAACACTAAAGCTATTTCTGGTCTGTTTTACATTTTCCAAATTTGTTCAGTTTTTTCGAAGCAAGTTTGCACAATGGCAATTGCAATAGGCTGTAAATCCGATGATCAACGATAGTTGGGGATTACAATTTACCCAAATTATAATGGATCTTACTTTATATATTCTCCTCAGCCAAAATTGGGACACCTGAGGGTGAATGTTGAAAAGGCACAAATCATATTGAATTAGCTACTCATTTATTTAAAGTCAGTCAGTTATTCAAAATAAAACATAAAAATGTAGACATTAGTGTTTTTCGACTGACATAAATTTTCAGATAAGTGAAACTATCAACTAAATTATTGTGTGCAATAAATGACATCCAGTTTCACATATTGAAATTAATAGAATTAATAAAATAGAACAATGTGTAATGAGCGGAAAACCAATTTTTTATTTTCTTCTGGCTAACAATGAAATGACATTATATAGATAGTCGAGCAAAAATTGGCTTGTTTTCTCTCATTCAACGTACATGCATAATTAAGCTCTTATTTTATAATTTATTGAGGTAATTTACAGGCAACAGTATTTATATTTGACATAGCCCAAATCAGTATTTATATTATTATTATAATTATCATTTTATTTAAAATATTACAATATTTTTTATTATATTTATCCACAATCAATAACATTAATGAACCAAAGGAACAGTATGAAGGTTACGTCGATCACTGGCGTCCATGGCCTGATCCGCTGAAGAAACAATCGTCAGCCCTTTAAAAATTTTGAAGATTAGGTGCGGTCACTGCATTCTGAAGTAATATGTTGTTTCCCAGAAAATTCTTGCATTGCATGAGATTATGTCTGGAATGTTCGTGCATCAATACACTGTCTCCTGAACCAAGTATCATTAGTCGCTGATTGTAATTCATGGTGTTGAAGTTTGTACGGATACACGTTGCTCTTCTTCCTACATTTTCCAACAGGTTTATATCTTTAAGGAGATAAGGATTCCAAATCACAGTACCAAATTCAATTATCAGGAGAATTCAGGTCTTATATAGTGAGGTAAATATGAGTATAGCCTTGTTAGCCTTTTTTGCAATGTAACACGTGATTTTCCCACTTGAGACTTTTAGTGATCATGATCCCTAAATCCTTCATTACCTCAGTTTCAGCCTCTTCTTTCTTTTTTTTCATTTTGTAATACATCTTGAAGAGAATTAATGGTGATGAAAAGGTGAGTTTCAATCTGCTTTACAAAAACTCGAGATAATTGAAGACAAGGTAAGGAAAGGAAAGCATTTTGCAAACATCAATTCTCAAAGTCATTGACTGATTACATGGAATTCTCCAAACTAAGTGCAGTATAAAAATGATAATTTGTATGAAGGAGAGGGAACACATCAGTACCCATGACAGTGAAATTAAGAATGTAGAAAAAACTTCTTGGAATTATGTCAAGAAACATCCCCCCTCTCCTCTTTTTGAGTGCCAGCAGAATGCATTCGGTGAAGCCTGCAGGGGGATGCTCAGCTCAGGCAGTGTTTTGCTTCTCAGCTCTGAAAACGTGTAATAATCTGAAAGTGCAATGCATCTTCAGAATAATATGGAAAATTGGGAAATGGGAAATAAAAATTACATTATAAAAAGTTGATTCACATCAATATCATTATACATTTACATCAAAGACTATACAATAAGAAAATGCTTATAGCTATCAGCACTTATATAAGCACACATTTGGGCTACATCAGATGTAAATACTGTTGCCTGGAAATTACTTAAATAAATAAAAAAAGCAAAAATTCACTATAACTCATGCTAATTAGAACCCAGCATCTGTGAATTGCTCATGGCAAATGAGAAGAAATAGGCCTTGTGACTTCATGGGTTGCACAAATCACAAACAAGTTGGCTTTGGTATATATGCAAATTATTTACATACATACATGTGAGCCATACCATTTACTGTCAGAGTATTCACTCCCTGTTAGCTTCTGCTAACTACCAAACACACAGTTCAACATAAGCCTGTTACTCATACCCGCAAGCTGGCAGCCTCCCATGCACACTTAGGTTTGAGGAACAATGGTCCCTAGAGGGGCCCCCCATCCTTATGGGATTCCTGTGACCACGTCGGCACCCCCCGGTCACAACTGCATGGTCTTGCAACATATCTGGCACCAGTATGGTCCCTACCATCACGGCCTGCGTCCTTGGGCTTGGCCCTTCTTGCCTAATGTGGTGCATTCCACATGTGTCCATGCTGTCCACACTGTGCACTCCATTCCCATGTGCTGAGTAGCAAACGTTATAGCCCCTCCCATCTTGAGATGGCTTACCGTGACAAGAAGTGAAAAGGAATTGTCCTCTGGTGATATAAGTCAATATAAGTCAGCACTGAATATACAACGACCCCTAATTTTGAAGAGGCTTCTTGAGAATTTTTTTAATGATGTCATAGGCTTCCGCAGCCAGTGATATGGCGGTCGAAACATCAGTACCTCAACCTTCAATGTGGTGTCACCTGGACAGCCCAGATCAATTTTTTTTAATGTTTTTAACTAATTCTTAATACAGAAAAATAAAACTGCGAATGGTCTGTTTGACAAGGAAAACTGTTTTGTTGATGAGAATGACGGAGCTATTGCTATTTTCTTGGTCCTTAAAATTATTGTGATCACGGTTTCTGTCACAACCTTCTTCACCTTCATATGTGCGATTGCTTCTTCCTTTTTGGTCCTCCTACCATACTATGTTGTCCTCTGACATTTTAGGTCTCTCAAAGTTTTCCACGTTGAATGTGTTCTTAGACTGACACCTTCTAAGAACATTCCCTTCTGCCATCAGATTTTCCTTCCTGTCCAACTCTGGTTTGTGGTCTCTGAATCTTTTCCTTCATGTTCTTTTACAGTATAAACTTGTAATTCATATTGTTTAATTTTCACGTGATTGAGTTGTGAACGGGCAATCTCATTCACCTCTTTTCCTCCTTTTCACAGTTAATATGAAGATAGTGGCAAGTTTCTAAGTTCAGGGGGTTTTTGCTAAGAATTTTTTTTTAATCGCCTTTTCTGTGCTTGGATTTAGAAAGTGTACTATTAATGTGATTATTTTCATTTCCATCTCTTGCAAAGTGAAGATGTACACTAGCCAGGCATCAAACTGAAAGTCCACGTGACCTTGCCGATCAGCACATCATGTAACAAAATCTCAGCAATTTCTGGTAAATAGTTATACCGAAATCGCCTGAACCACCTAAAGCGCTCACAGCCATCACAGGAACCTTAGATTACATACTCACAATGGCTATATTACAGCTTCTGAGCGAAGAAATCAAATAGGCTACAAGGTATAGGTACTCAGGAATTCTGTGAAGAACTTTTGTTGTATCTCATAAATATTATTTGAAGCAAATACCATTAAAATGGATGAAATCAGTAATATACAGTAATCCCCCAACATTTGCGAGAGTTAGGTTCCCAAAAAACCTCGCGAATGTCAAATCCGAGAATGTTGAGTCTGTATTTTAACGAAGAAAGGTGGGTTAGGTTACTGGATATCAAAAAGCTGTTTGAAAAAGAAATAAAAAAGGCGGACAAACAATTGCAGAAGAACTGAGTAAGTGCTTCTAAAACAATTCACAATTAACATCCCAAAGAGAAGAAATAAAACAATATTTGAAACTAATTGCAAAGTTGAAAGTCATTGAATGTAGTATTCGGTTATTGTTTTGGTTCATCACCCTCTTCGTTGTTCTAATGTTCAAACATGCCAAAAATTTCTGCTTCTATTTCCCTCTTAAATTTCGAAGTAATTTCCACGTTCGGATCACATGTCCTTTTCACCAGAGCTTGTTGAAGTTTTAGAACGCCATTAACAGCTTTGACACTGAAATTGGTCCAGGACTCAGTTGCGCTTCTGTTACTTCATTACGTTCAAGCAGGCTTTTTTTATTTCAGTCATTTTGCTGAATGCCAGTGACTGTTTAGTAAGTTTCCACCAGACATTTGCATCTCATTATTTAACATTTCCTGTGTAAGAGAGCCAAGATATTTTTAATTGAGTTCATGTTTGAACTATGTTGGTCATGCCATCACAGACCATTCGATGTCCCCAAAATATTTAGCTTTCTTCACTGATGATTTCCCGAAGCTGCTCTTCAATGTGGTCATTATGGAAGTTGCACAGATATTAAATGGCTTTACCTCCAATTTCACGTAAATGAATTAAATTATTTTACAATTTTATTCTTCTATTAATGTGAATTGGCATTCCAACTTTGATACTTTTGCAGAATATGATTCCTTGAGCTCCGGTATCTGCCGGATTCATTTCCCAGAAAACGCTGATAAAGGAAATAAGATGTGCTCACTTTCAAAAAAGTACGACCAAAGACACACTCACAAATGTTGAAGTCGCAAATGTTAATACTGGTAGCATTTTTGTAATCGTGAATGTTCGGAACTCGCAAATAGTAAATTTGTGGATGTCAAGGGATTACTGTAATGCATTAAAAATTACAGGAAAGGATAAAAAGTGACATTAGCCAAAATAAACAAAAAATGCCAAAAAATGACTTATAAAAATGGGTCATTTCCTTTTGTCATAACATAAAATGAATTTCTATACTACACAGCATTTTTGTTGAGTAAAAAGAAAAAAAACAGACATTTCATTACAATTCCCCCCTACTTATCAATAAGTTGGTCGATCCTTTGCAATTGTGATAAACAAATTGTAATCTATGCTAATTGTATAAAATTCATAAATTCCAGTTTCTTTCAAAATAATTATGATAATAAACTAACTTCTTTTGTTTACATTATATGTGTATGAAAATTATATTTATATAGAATGTGGGATATTTTGAAAATTGAGATTTACAAGTTATGCATACCTACTGTTAGCCTGGGCAATGCAATTAGCATAATTATGTAAAATTGTATGTACACATTATACAACTAGTTTAATAAATTACAATTTCAAAGACCAAAACACACAATAGTATGTTTATTTCTATTTGTTACTAGTCACAAACTTTTCATAACTATCCGCATTGATTATATGTGTACCTTTACTTCAAAAAGAAATTCACTGCTCACAAATCTTAGCTCACATTTTCGGCAAAATCTATCTGACATGGGTCTGAAAAATATGCATCCAAATAAATCATGTGGAGCACTACATTTTGCTTATTATTTTTCAACAACTGCCCATATAACTTTATTTGGTATCGCCACAAATGTCCTCGGACTCAAGAACAAATGACTAGTTACAAAATGTTTGTAGACAACTCCGAGTAAAAGCAGTTACTTTTGGGACATGACAAGTATGCTGAAAGATTAATTTTTAGCACTAGAGCTGAAAGTCAGACAATGCTCAAATTTATTTACTTATATTCAGGTTGTTATAAATACATATTTTCAATACGACACATACAGAAAATACTGCAGGAGGCAATACCTATGCGTAGACCTAAAGAAATTTTTATTACAAATGTTCAGATAAAACTGTAAAAACAACAAAGAAAACAAAATACTTTCATCCGATCTCATCAACTACTACTGACCTTAAAGTAACAGTGATTTCTAAGCTTGAATAAAAATTTGAAAGTCAAACAGGCTGTCTAAAAAATAAGTTTTGACACATGTAGTAAAAGTGGTTTAATTTTGCTCCTAAGACTGCGTGAGCATGTCCTAGCAAATGCCTTGCTAAAGCACTTGATACAGTAAATTATACACTACTATTGAAAAAACTTCAAACAGCTTTAGCAGAATTACTTACAATTTGATTGAAAATTATGCAATTGGTTGTAAACAAGACGTAAAATTAAATAATGTAACCAATCAAGAATGAGTGGTCACTTGTCATGTTCCTCACAGAACGATTTTAGGAATGCTGCTATTTTTACTATATATAAATGACATATTTCTAATCTTGCTGAAAGGAGAGTTGATATTATTTGCTTATGACACGTGTGTCATAGTTAAAGAAGAGACGTGGACTAAGGTTTTACAAAAACCTGAATTAAATCTAAATCTGATAGCAAAATGGCTGAACAAAAGCTATCCTAGCTTTAATGTAACAAAGACTTATTTACTACATATTGGAGCTACTTGGACAGTATTCTGAATCAATGTGGTCTGAAAAGACTAATATGAGGACTTGCAACACTGAACGCTGTAACTGTTCAAAGGTAAAAAGGGTTTCTCTTGAGAAATATCTGGGCATTCATATTGATTGCAATTTGAAATAGCATATATCAAAATTGCTATTAATTAACAATATTTGATTTACATTTTTTTATAAAATTACTAAAATATTTAACACTTCTTCTAAAATCAGCTCTATCTTTCTTTTCTGGTCTATAGCTACATATGGCATAATTGCGTAGGGAGGAGACTATGAAAATTATTTTTTGAAGCCCTCAAATAATACACAAAAGAGTATTAAATAATATTCAAATTCATATATAATAGTGAAAAAGTAAAAACAACAGATCTTATTACTCTGCAAATATGTACAAAGAAAATAGAGAAATTAACATTAGAAAACATTTTTATTGAAGTCTATCCCAGATAATTGCTCCACTTACAGAAAGTCTACGCAAATTCAGCAACTGTTAAAATAGTAAAATTGTTAAAATCTCCAATTTTTAAAAAGCATATTGGTAGAATTATATTTACACGAGTTACTGAGTTTTTAATTTACTTACTAATGACTTGAATGGCTTAAACATGAATAATATTTTAAACAAAAAATTATAAGAAACTGGGTAATTAAAGTTAAGATGCTGTTAAGATTACGTATGTACACAACATCCTATGTCTTAAAGTTCTGCCATGACTATACTCAGGTTTGCGAAATGTTCGATATACATTCATTACCCTACAGAAGAGACTATAATGACTTATTATTTTTGTACAATGTCATTAACAACCATATTAATTGTAGTGAAATATTGTGTTTTTTCTGTACAGCAAAGAGATTTACAAGAAAGCAAATATTGTTTAGCACTAAATTTTGTAGATACAATTACACCACTAACAATATCATTAACAGAATCTGTACACTTGCAAATGATTTCTGTAACATTTTAGACTTCTTTGAGCCTAATTCAATGTGCTTCAAAGCTCGCTTGAAAAAAGTCTTGTCTGTATCTGACCCATGACATTTCATTTTACTTGAAGCATTATGACAATTTTTATTTTATCACTTGAATCATCTAATTATTTTTCTATTAATTATAGTATGTATAATTTTTAGTAACGCATTCATTCAGTTGAATAAATAAAAAATCATTATTATCTAAACCTCCCAGGGGTGACTCTCCAATACTTCGCTTTATTTCATTCTCTTTTATGCATTTGTTTGGTATTTTTATTTCATTATTAATGTATTACAATTCACAATGATATTTAAAGTACAATTAAAACAATGATCAGGCTTTTATTTCTAATCTTGTATGTTCTTGGATGTGATATTTACCCACATTTTGATCATACTAATTGTAAGTAGTACACGCTAATGTTTAGTTGTATTTCGTACTAAATCATTCATCTAAAAGGCACTGTTCATTGTATTTTGATATTGTACATTTCTCTGATTTGTGTCTAATAATTTTTATTCTGTTGTATGTTTTTGTTTACTTTTTCCCCCCCTTATTTCATGTATTAAACTTTGTATATTGATATTGTGTTTTTCTTTCAATGTTTACTTTGTGTAGTGTACTGCATATTGAATTGTGTACTTCTTTGTATGTGAACTTTGTATTTTGGTATTTTGTATTTCTCTGATTTGTGTCTAATAATTTTTGTTCTGTATGTTTTTTGTGTAGTATTTTATTTGTCCCTTATTTCATGTATTTAACTTTGTATTCTTTGTACGCGCTGTTTTCTAAAGGAAATGCTCCTGAATAAAAAATAAATTACTTCATTACTTACAAATTACAGTTTGTGATGTTTTATTACTTGCAATTAGCATGTTTGCATACAGGTATAGCCTCCAAGGTGCAGTTATATATATACATATATTGCAATTATGTGTATTTTGTTTCTGTATTTTACAACCTGAATAACCATAATAATACAAATAATAATAATAATAATAATAATAATAATAATAAAAAACAACTTACAAAGAATATGAACATGTGGGCATTTTAGCTAACATAAATGACTCATCTACAAAATCAAAACACAACTTCGAGGGGAAACTGAAGCAAAATAATTAAAAGCTATTTTTAGTAACTCAGTTAGCTTTAAAGTTTAAATAAATAAATTTGTGAAATCTGATTTATAAAATGCATTTTCTGATGTGGCTATCTTGTGGCATTCCCAGAAGGCTAATAATTTTTCTTGTTTTGATTTGTTTTTAATAATTTGTTGTATCTATTATCCCTATTCAATATTAAACATTATTATAAAATATTTCTTAGTTAATAATATTATTTTGTCCCTTTAGTAATCATTTGTACCATCTCTAAAATCACAAGCAGCTTCAATCTGTATATTGCTTTGAACTTTTATCTTGCTTACTTTACCTATAACTAAACTCACCTTTTTAACATCATTTGTAGGAGTCCTCTGGCTTACATCCCCCCCGCCCTCATATTGAGTATCTGCATATGATGAAGTTTTATCTAGCTGGGGCATGCTGTACAGTTCCATGCAGATTTTACTAATCTGAAAATAAAAAGGAAGTAATAGCAACTTGAATAAAATTAGCATAAATAATTAAAGTCTATGCCAGTAACAATAACTTCCAAAACAACTTCCTTACATAAATTCTCTCAATTAAAAAATAGTCACATTATAAAGCCTTAATTACATAAGTTATAAATATTGCATTATGAATTATCCATTCTTGGGCTTGTAACTCTTTACCTGATTAATTAGCGTCTTATATGAAAACAAAGTTTAAGGCAATTTAATGAAGAAATCAGACACCATTCCTAAAACTACAAGCAGTAAGTCTCAAAAACATTAGCAAACGATATCCACTCATCTAAAGCCAAAAATTAACCTCTAGGTATAAGTTAACGTAAGTTCCCAAATGCACCGATGCACTAGAAATAAACAAGAGATCTCACCTTGCATGATGGAGGTTGAAAACAATCTGCACAATAACGAAGTCATATTTCAAGGTTTCATATCATTCCCTACTGAAGTTTACATTGCGCGTTATTCAGACAACTCGCAACACAACGGAGCAAAACCAAGCAGCAATAATCACTGTAACTTTTTTCAAATATAAGCTAGTAATGTCATGTCAATGCCTATTACAACGATCCCACATTAGCGTACGTATGTCCTATATATCACGACTCTCTTTCCTGGAGGACCACACACTAATTTCAGAGCACTCTGAAACAGTAAAACCACATCTAACACACAATTATATTCATGAATAACGATCACATCAAAATTACTAAACTGACGCTTAGTATTTACATTCACAATCATAACTGATGGCTGTAAACTTCCGGTAAGAGCTTTCTTTCCAGCAGCACACAATTATACAAACATCCTTGGCCTCTTCAGATACCACCAGATGTTCAAGGACTGCAATAACTACAAACGACGAAGAGTGGTGTGTAAAAGAACAATCTAATCCTCTTCAAGTTTGTCTGATTTCCGAACCATTTTCACTGTAAACACAAAGCCAAACAAAATGGCGATGAACGATAAATGAATAAATGTACATGGAGTTTGAGCGCCACTCACACTTCACATTTCACATCAATGGCCTTTAAATACGTTTGTTTATATTATATGTCACTGTCGTTTTGATGCAATTCTTCCTTTGCGGTCAATTTGATAATATGGTTATAAACAAGATCATTGACCGATCATAATACAATAGGCACAGACAGTGCAGACAGTTGATGACGGGTGGCCATGATTATTACCAACAGCCGTTGAGGACAAATCAAGTGATTCTCTCTTATTACAATGGTATCAAGATTTATCATAGACGAAAGAAAAACTGAGATCCTTCACTTCTAGGTCGATGTGGGCAATTTCCAACTAGAGTTAAAAATTGTTGCCCAGCCCTGAAGGCAAATTTAAAAACGTTTTTTCATAATTTTATACCGAGACGAGTGTGTATCACAGAATATCGACGTGGGATTTTATTCAGTAAACTATTCTGTAGGAAAAAAATTATTTGAACTCTGATTTCTTTTCGAAGTTCGCTCAAGTTCAAATAATTAGTAGCAAAAAGAATTTCAAAACTCTAAAGCATATTCCTAGTACAAGTGCAATTACCCTTCAAGCATTCTTTCTTTGTCATTGGGAACTCCAACCATTAACAATTTTACAACTAGGCATTTTCGTCGCGTTGAAGTTCAAATAAAGCCAGGAAGGAAAATGTAATAGGTGAAACTATGGCGCTTTAAGAATATGGCCTAGAGAATGCGCTAGCGTCGTTCCGTGTGGCGGCATCTCTTTAAAGGTCATTCCACGTCAAATCGGACAAATTTAAGGAAAATTTGACCTTGATGTCCCAGATTTTTAAACTTTTTTTCTGTGAAGAGTATAAATAGGGAACACGTGTTTTTCATTTTCCCCAAATGTTATTTTTCGAGATTATTTAAAATTATCGAAAAAGTTCTGCTGCTAAAGTTAATCATTTTTAATTCGTGTTCTAATTGTGACATAAATTTAATATTCTGCGACTTTAAAGAACAAAAGATGCTCTTTTATTTGATGTACGTATTGAATTCATTAAATATCTTAAAAATCGTTTTCTATTATTTTACTTTTATTTTTGTATTTCTCCCAAAACTTTACAGTTTAAGAATTCGAAAAAAAAATACCATTATAATCTCTGAAAAGTTCTATATAAGTCTTGTAAGTTACAAAGTTGGACCCTAAGATGATTCTGAAAAATTAAATGCAAAGGAAATGTCTTCTTGATGTTTTGCTGCAGCGTCTGCTAGGGCACCCCTCAAATACGTGCCAATCAGCAGTAGACAATTGCCATCCATATACTTTCACAGAGCAATAAATAGAATTATCCCTTCACCTCTTACTATGTACCAGATATATACATACGACCTTCTTCATTGCCGAAAAATGAAATTAAAAGTGTCAAACGGATTTAATTTAGTATTAAAAGGATGGAATAATGTTCGAATGAATATGTTCTTCACATTGTCATCAGTCCACTTAAATAACTTCTTGCGATTTTTATTTAAATAGGTTTCTGTCAGAATTGAAGGCTAGCTTTTATTGAGAATATTGTAGTTGCCCCCTCCCCCCTTATTACGTCGCAGGGTCCCTTTCTATAAGACGTTGCGAAGCGAAGAAATACCATTTAATACTCACATTGAAGACATCTTTGTGGAATCACAAATTCGCATTGTTTTTTAATACAACGCACTGACCCCTCCAAAAAATAGTATGTTAACATACGTATTTTTTGGAGGGGTCATCAGGAGTGAATCCAGTGACAAATTTTGGAAGGGGAAATTCAAAATGTTTTGGTCGAATGTGTCATCTCTCAGGCTACACTCAGCTCATGCTAAGATACGATCTTTTCCGTTTTAATGATTATCCGACAATATTTTTGCTTGAAAGTTTCGTGTCAAGTTAAAATTAATAGTTGCCGAAAAATTTTTGGGGAGAAATTTCCCTCCCCGTGAATCCGCGCCTGTTATCATAATCTTATTTGAGAAGTGTCTATGATTTTACACCGAAAATAGTGAATTGAATTCGTGAATTACGCATCCAGAAAAAATATTTCATTTTTAAATGGTTTGTTTACCTTTCTCTAAAATTTTTTACGAAAGGATGCAGAGTAGCTGAGACATAAATTTACATCAGTCTCTGAATTACATCTTCAAATACGAAAGAATCACTTTTTAAAAAATGCACAATGCACAATGAAAACTCCTAGTGTCAAAGTTTATTTTTGTCTCATGAAGAGAGCAGAAGACAGATAACGATGGGCGAAGACAGCAGAAAAAACAGAATACGAACGTACTCTGTCAGTTTCTTTGTTACTCGTAACAGGTGATAGGGTGACCAGGACCAGTAGTGCACGTTTTTTCAACATTGTCACTGCCCAACATGTTTGCGGCATTAACAAGTATGGTCGATTCTCACTTTCTTAAAAAAACTTCACTTGACTCGTCACGAGAAGGAATTTTTTAAAACAAATTTTTCCAATAAATATAATTTTTCGTTATTTACGTCGTTAGACGCGTTTAGATCCTTAGCAACCAACTTTCTAAACAACGCTTTAAGAACGCGTCCGTAGCAACGGCCGCTAAAATGCTCGAGAGTCCATTAAAAATATTTTAGCGGACTCTCGGGTTTAGACTTTACCAGTGTTCATAAATCTTCGGATAAATATGACCCTTATGTCCCACCTGGTCATTCAAAAATTAGAAATAACAAAAAACATGGTATGTAACTCGTCCTCTATTAGTCTTTAACGACGCGTGACATAAATAACTATTTTAACGGCTAACAGTCAATTTTCAACTTTACAAGAATGCTTATTGTAATAACCTAAACGTACATTTTTCTGCAATTATAGATTTTCATGTTAATAAAATGCAAATAACAATAGTATTGATATTATTGTGAGGCTATTCGTGGTTACTTCATAGAACAAAGCATATGTTTACCGGATTCCTCTGTTTACACAACTGACTCGTATCTGAGAAAGAATACTGCTCTGTTTAAGGCAGACCCTAGCAGTGGCAGTTGTTTATAAATAAACTTAATAGTCGCATTTCGTCAGAAGACTTTCATCTGAGACTATGTCTATCTGCGATTCATAACATAAGTCTCACGGTAGCTTTATGTTTGGACGTCACGATGCGACGTGACATTGACGTCCCGTAGTTAGGAGCAGCGAGTCCGTCGGGTAGCAGGCTGCCTACGTGCTCCGCTTAATTTTATTAAGTTCCGGTTCTTTTTTTAAGTTATGGTTCCGGCTACGTGGTCCGGTTTTTTGAAGTTATTTATGTCTGTCCCACTTTGAAATTTGGTACAAGGTGTACAACTTCGCTTCCGCCGTTTTTTCCCCCAACATTTCAGGCTTTAATGAAACAAATTGGTTACACATGTATCATTCAAAATATTTTCAATCGCTGGCCACTACTTTTTCCCATCTTTCGGGCAGTGTACGAATCCCGCGTCGAAAAAATTGTTAATTCATTGAAGCGATCCACGAATCGATCCAATTTGTGACTTCTTCATGAGATCGGAAGTGTTGGTCAGCCAGGCGCCATTGATCGACACAGATGATAGAGGGAGCAATGTCTGGAGAATACGGCGGGTGGGATAGGGCTTCCCATTTTAACGTTTCTAAGTACGTTTTGATCTCTTTTGCAACGTAGGGTCGAGCGTTGTCTTGCTGCAAAATCACATTATCGTGCCTATCGCTGTATTGCGGTCGTTTGTCTTAATGTTCTGCTCAAACGCATTAATTGCGTTCGATAACGAGCACCTGTGATTGTTTCACTTCATTTTAACACCTCATAGTACATGACGCCGAGCTGGTCCCGCCAAATGCAGAGCATGATCTTGAAGTCGTGAATATTCGGTTTGGCCGTCGACGTGGAAGCATGGCCGGGATATCCCCATGATTTTTTGCGTTTAGGATTATCGTAATGAACCCATTTTTTGTCCCCGGTCACAATGCGATGCAGAAATCCCTTCCGTTTTTGCTTCTGAGGCAAATGTTCACAAACACACAAACGCCGTTCAACGTCTCTTGGTTTCAACTCATACAGGACCCAAGTTTCTTCTTTCTGAATCATGCCCATTGCCTTGAGACATTTTGAAATGGCTTACTGTGTTACTCACATTGACCGTGCCAATTCTTGAGTTTGATGCGAATCTTCACTCATGAATGACTCCAATTCTGCATCTTCGAAAACTTTCTCTCTTACGCCACTATGCCGGTCTTCGACGTTAAAATCACCTTTCTTGAAGCGAACCATACCTACTTGAACCATACGCATTCGATGAGACTCAGCCGCTGTTTTCTACATATTGAAACAAAACAGTAACACCTCCCGCAAATGACAAGAATTTGGCTCGAAAAATGACATTTTCAATCGAGAACAACTTTTGTGATGCAGACACAAATCGACTAATGTTTGAATGGAGTTCTGTTGACCGAGGTCCAAGCTAACTGCCTGACGTCTGCGATCTGTTTCCTTCGACCGCTATACTTACCGTTATCACCACCCATCGGCAAACGGCGGAAGCAAAGTTGTACATCTTTTAGATCTAAGCAACATTAGTGTAGAAATACATGAGTGTCTTTACAATTAATTGAAGTGTTGGTCTATGATAGTGATGTTTTGTGAGTGTGCGATTTGACGTGGAATGTCTCACGTGCGTAATTTCAAACGCTTCTTCGGTTATTTGCTCATCAGGTAGCAGTGCAAGCTTACGAACCTTCTACCATTGATTTCATCAACGAGAGCATTTCCACTAATGAGAGGAAGTGTCTTTTGCGGTGAGCTCTAGCTCTAGTGTAGCTATGTTGAGATCACTAACCAGACAGCGGCATAAATTCCATGGGGACTGAGAGGACCATGTCCGGGGGCCTCTAGTGCCCGGGGGTCCCGAGGGTCCAGGGGCCCCATGCTAACTAAGTTCCTAAATTCAAAATGATATAATAAGTCTTTTATCCAAAATGTGGCACATCACAGAAGAAATAAGTGAAGCGCATAAATGAATATAATGGGCACAATGCAAAAAATATCAAAAGTTGACAAATTAAGTCAAATGTTATGATATGTAATCATCGAGAAAAATGAATCAGCAAACCAAATTAATGAATCACCGGCGTCGTTAGCTGAATTTGTTTACTATGCTCCGTGAGATCAAAGACCAATCGGCACAAACGTTGTAGCTTGATATTGTCGAGAGTATAAATGAACAAAGCCTAGATTTATCTAAATGTAGAAGCCAAGGATATGATGGCGCAACAGTTATGAGTGGAATTTACAATGCTGTTCAGAAAACAATAGCTTAAGTTGGCAATGCATTGTTTGTGTATTGTGCTGCTCATATTTTAAATGTGCTCAATGATGCTATGAATGGGACATTAGAAGTTCCGAAATTTCCTTGTTTGCTGGAATGAATTTGTTTTCTTTGGTTATATCATTAATCGGTGGAACGTATTATAAACTGTGATGAAATTAGATAAAAAGCGAAGTAAACTTACTTGCTTTTTAATTTGTTGTGTCTTCGTTGACGCAACGCGTCTCTGACGCGTTTTTTTAGGGGGTGTTAAGCGCCTGCCTTGTAGTTATTCTCCGTTATTTTCATTGTCAAGTCTCGTCACGTCGCAGTCAGTGCCTTTCATCCCTTCGGCCAGGGGCTCGGCGCCGTAAGATCCCGGGGTCACCCGACCAGAAACCCGCGAAGTTTCCAATTGCTTAACCTCCGTGACGTCACAGAGCATAGTAAACGAATTTGGCGAGCGGCGCACGGTGGTCTGAACAGGGCCGAAACGCGCGCATAAGCAAAAAAAGAAAATTTGTGAAAAACAATTTTTTATTGATCGATATGAATTCCAAATACATCAAATTACTAGAAAATAAAAGAATTATTACTTTATAACAATTACTGCATCCATAAGACATCCTCAAAGTCCAGCAACTCAGCCGAGGAAAAATTTATTCACTTTTGCAGTGAAAATATTCCCACATTTCATTGCCAATAACTTCTTTCCTAATTAACTTTTCAAATTCCGCAAATTATATGTGATTACAAACACCTTTCTAAATACATTACACGTTTTGAAATGTCACTTATTTTTCTTTTTCACATAATTACGCCATATTGAATGAAAGTATGCAAAAACTTAATATTGTTTAAACTACGTAAACTTTCAATAGAGATTACAAAAAAACACCAAAAAACACATCCTCAATATTGATATATGTTATAAAATGAACATTATTAATCGTTTTTCCGTTGAGATCAGCCGCCCCTGCCCGCCCCTTTCAAAATGGTGACCGTTTAAAGTTACAAAGATCGTTTGAAAAGAGAGTACCTTACCAGGCGACTCAACACCTAGCAGGTTTATTCGTAGAAAACGTGTTATCTGCTTAAAGTTTGCAACTATAATTCATTGCATATAACTTTTAATATTATTATAAATGATATTTATTATTCTTTATGTCATATTCAATTGTTTATCAGAAAATTCGTAGATATAAAATGGCGATTTGCAGAATTGAAACTTGCATTAAGTAATCTTTAACAAGCGATAATATTAAAAAACAAATAATCATACATCTGTAAAATCAATGCTTTTTATTAAGTAAACATTTTTTTAACAATTCTTCGTTGACAACATCCGCCTCGGACCGAATATTTCCAAAGGCGATCGCTCCAAGTAAACTCGGTGAAAGAAACAGAAAGAACCTGCCATTTCCGTGAGCTACGTGATAATTGGAAGCAATACCTACTAACAACTAACAATCACTCCGTGAAATTAATATACTTCATTAAGTGGAGGTGGATAAATAGTGTTTTGTTTGAATCAACCGCCCCCAATGGCCTATTTCAATACGGCAAGCGTTTATATTCTCAATGGCGAGTTGGAAAGAACGCGCCATTTTTGATTGGTATTTACAAAAATACAACTAATCACACTTGCGTGAAATTAAAATATGTTATTGAATAAACATTTCTAAGTAGTGTTTCGTATCCATCATCTGCCCCGAGTGGCCTCTTTCTATTTTTAGAACTTTTAAAGTGTACATGTTGTGGGCGAGAAAAAAATCCATTTCCATGAGCTAAGTGATGTTCAGGAGCAATAAGAAATAACAACTAACAATCACTCCGTGAAATTTATATACTTCATTAAGTGCAGGTGTATAAATAGTGTTTTGTTTGAATCATCCGCCCCCCATGGCCTATTTCAATACGGCAAGCGTTTATATTCTCAATGGCGAGTTGGAAAGAACGCGCCATTTTTTATTGGTATTTACAAAAATACAAATAATTCTACTTGCGTGGCGCTTTAGGAGCCGTTTGGCGCTTTAGGAGCGCTCTAGTAGTATAATTTAGCAACATAACAATTGAATAGCACTAAAAGTACTAAAAAAACATTGCTACCAGAGGTCTGCAACGGCTCCTGTGCCGGCACGAACACGCAACAATGGGCGAGCGCTATGCGAACAGAATCATTCTGGGTAGTAATGGGTAATGGGCAGTGGGTATTTTTTCAAAATATTGACATGGATTAGTGAACCATCTACCTATATAGCCTTGGGGGCTAGTCTCATTTTCGGCGAACTCTGTGTTGTCGAAAATATCAAAATTTTAACACTTAAAAAATTCTGAATTGAAGATGAATAGATCTCCCTTAAACAAAGTCTTTTCTAAGAAATCAGCTCTTTCAAATAGGTCATGCACTTTTTTAAAGTAAGTTTTGCTCAATTTGCGCTTAAAATTTATGCAATTTATTAAACAATATTCTCAAAAACCGCTCAAAATCTTGTTTTTAAGTTTCTTTCAATGATAGTAATTCTACAAAAAATGGCACAGACCTCACTTTCGTTGAGCTTGCTGAATTTTCGGGGAAAAAAAACAAATGATGCGAGAAAGTATGTGCTGTTGTAGCACCACTAGTTAACCTAGTAACCTGACAAGGTGCTTATACGATCCTTTGCTTTGTTTATGAACAAGTAAATAAAGCTTTTATTCACCTTTATTAATATAAGATACAGACCAGAATTGTTAGTAATATAAATAAATAAATAAACAATAAAAATTAAATGTGGTATTATTATTTTGTTCCTAGAACATGCTTCTTTAGTTTCGCACCCCCAAAACCGTTTTAAAGTCGCTAATTAAATAGTTATTTAACTTAATATCCTATGCGCGCGTATCGACCCCGTTCAGACCACCGTGCGGCGTCAGCTTTGACTTACAAGATGGTGATCGGAACGATTTATTAATAGCTAGGATTAGGATGTTTTAATATTTTGCAAGCTTTAACAAAAGATACATTTTCTAATAAAATGTCAGAAGCGAATGGAGCCCGTTTCTTGAAAAAATAAGTGGAAAATTTTGAATTTGTTTTCCATATAGCACTGCCTTGTCCTGTTCTTTGGGTTGACAGCCCGCTACGGTCCTTGGCCGACCACTGTGACCCATCCTCTCGGTCATGGGATAAGCACGAAGACATCTCTTCACGTATATGCCAGTCTTCGTAACCTTAGGGAGGAATTTCTCATCGGTACAAAGCAATAAATACTGTGGCATTTGTAAGGAAAGCGCACGGTTATAATTTGCCTCGGCCGGGAATCGAACCCCGGGTTGCGCCGAGGAAAGCGAGCACGTTAACCAACGGGCCACCCGACAGGGTTCCATGTAGTACTGAATTCCAAAATTCTGACATCAACTAACATTTAATACACTTTAAAATTTGTATCTTATTAAATAACACTGTTCCGAAATACCTTTAAAGTCCTGATTTGGATTTGCTAACGGCCCAGAATTTACTCGATGGAGCTGACGAAGAATCGAAGATTGTTTGGAATCACTATGACTTGAAAAATGATAAAATAGAATTATCCAAAGTCTGGAAAGTAGAAGTGAAATTTAGCGATAAACGAAAAAAAAACAAGAAAATGAAGTGGCATTTCACGAACTTTGCAAGGGTCAATGACCCACTGATGGCGAACAAAGATTCAAACTTTGTTTACTATGGATGCATAGATATTGCCATTAACCAATTGGAGCGACTCTTTGTTGGATTGAAAACCACAGTGGCAATTTTCACAGTAATTCAGCAACAAGTTTTGACAGCTCTTTCGGACGAAGAAATTTACGAAGAAGCACAAAAGCTTCAAAGAAAGTAACCCGCAGATGTCTCGGGAAATTTGTCTCAGTTATTGCCTTTGCGGATGTTTAATGGGTCAAATTTCAAAACTAGGATCTGTTAAAGATCTAGCAAACCTATTAATCATTGAACATAGCTCAGTATTAACACGTTTTCCAGACAATATTTACATTATTTTTGACATTTCCTGTCCAGGTCGCCAGCCCCGAAAGAAATTTTCCAAAATTAAAGGCGATTAAAAATTATTTTCGAAGTACAATCATGGCAGAAAATAATCTGAATAATTTAAGTATTTTATCAATTGAGAACGAAAAAGCCAATGTTGTTGAAAAGCAAAATTTCTGTCACTGAAAAATTTGTAAATGCGAAGAAGAGATCAACATTTAATTTCAAATTATATTTTGAAATTACGAAAATGATAATTTACTTTCTGCAATAATTAATTGTAATACATTTTTATACTCCTAAAATTTAGTTTATCACAAAATTAAATTAATGACATGTCTTTAACTAGGGGACCCCATATTGTGTCGGTCTAAGGGCATTCTCTGTATAACTTACGCCACTGTGCCCGGAGCAACCCAAGTATTTATTGTGTCTTTTCGTTTGGGAGCGTAAATACGAGAGTATACTGTTTGTGAAAGTTGAGTATGTTGGTTCTGCATTAGATTTTTCAAATACAAGGGGCGGAAGTTTTGGCAACATATTTTTAAAAGAAATGCTATCGGATCACACAATTTCAATTTTATTTGTTGCTTGAAAGAAATTATGTACTCATATGTGCTCACAACAACAGTTGTCTCTGTCGGTGTCTCTATTGGCACAGAGAGCATTGTGAAATCAATTGTCTGACTGCCGCCGTGCGAAATGAATGTAACCTGCTTCGAGCAGTGCTCATACACCAAGATAGCCATACCCCAAGGGAGAAATGTACTTGTTTGCGTGTTGGTATCAAAAAAAAAGACGAGTGCAATACCCTACGTCCCCCAACATGTAAAGTTACCCCAAACATACACGTCTTTGCAGACCTGGTTGAATTTAAGCATTCAAATCTTGCTTGTTTATTACTCCACGATTGAATGGTTTGAATAAAAAAGTGGGGAGTTAAAAAGAAAGAACGAGTGATTTAAACTACCAAGTACAGTAAAGCTTGCTCAATGCGGAACTTCAAGGGACTAGAGTTTTTTTCCGCATTAGACAAGAATCCGCTTTAAACAAATGAAAGAAAAAGTATCTTAGAATTCAGCACAAAACTATGTACTGTTCCAAGGAAATTATCTATTTACTCACCTTGAAGAATAAAGTTCACTCTCTAACAGTTTTGATACATTTATATTGTTGATTTGTTGTGAACGGTGTACATATCTATTATTACAAACACAATTTGAAAATACTCGTAATACAGTACAATTTTTACTCGTGAACCACTCCCACATTATTTCATGTACTTCATTGCCGGTTTTCTTCGCTGTTGTCTTCATTTCATTATTTCCTTGCATCCACTGTTTCATTATTCTCTCCTTGTGCTTCAGTGTTTGGGTTTTGACACATTTTAAAGTCGACATTAATTTCTGCACTGACAGTTTATTCCTTGCTTTAGCTTCAATTATTTTAACTTTATCGTTCAGCGAGAAAGACACGTACGATTTAGCCATCTTCACACTACGGCTCCTCAATTTCTACTAACGAAAATTTTTACTTTCAACTGTGACGATGAGCTTCCTCTGCCCTTCACAACAAAACCCTGCACGTCATTATCTTTTCCACGAAACAGTCCAAAAATAAAGAAAATTTCAGAAATCTCCCGTGATTCGTGCGCGAAATCCTTTCATCTTTACCTGAGCTCGCGCGGCGGACGCCTGCAAACAATAAACAAGGAAAATGCGAGAAATATGGATGCGTCTCCGTTTTAAGGACTTACTTTTTGACAGAATACAAAATATATTTGTGTTCGCTTTCACGTTGGACAGATTCCGCATTATACAATGAAATCTGTAGAATTTACTCACAAGTTCGCCAGGACCTCGGTTTCTGTTCACATTGGACAAATTCCCGCATTTTACACGTTCCGCATTGAGCAGTTTTACTGTAATATACGTAGTTTATTACCAGAGTTCCGCTCCAAATTCGCCCTCGTCCACGGTAGGAGGAACAAAGTCATCCTAGATGACGTGATCGAGAATGATCGTGATCGAGTAATGAACCTGTAACAAGATCTAAACTACGAGCTGAATGTGACAACAAGAATTCACTTTTTTAAAGCTAATAATGTGAATTTGTCTGATGAAGGAGAAAAGAAACTTCCGAAACGTCTTGTATGATGGTTAAATAAAAACAATTTAAAATAGGGGATTGTCAGAAATATTTTTGGACCGTGCCAATATGTTAAGTACCAATAAAACGTAATAGAGCGACAATCTGTACCTTACATAATATATAATAATAAATATATGTAGTAATTCATATGGGGATGTGTAGTTTTTTGCTGCAGATCTGGACCAGGATAAAGTACCATGTGATATGAACGACATGATGCACGATTGGTAATTCTCTATTTTGGTGTCACTTTTCAGGTAATTTTTCCTCAAAACTAAAGTACACTTAAAAACGTTTTTTCTTTTTTTAATAATGGACATCGCTCCCTTATGAACCGTTTTAAAAATATCATGGATGTTGATAGTTTTGGAAGAATTTGAATTTACGCAAAATTATCAAAATGAGGGACTGACTTTAGGTGAGGTACTGAGAACAAGCATGAAGCAAATTATTGAACTGAAAGTAATTTTTATTTTATTTATTCAAAATGTTAAATGAGACCTCAGTAGTTTATCCAATGCTTCCACAACTTTTTCTTCGTGAAATGAGAACATATGAATTTGTCACACTTTCTTTATTGGAAAAAACTCAGCAACTTCATTTTTAATAACCCTAGAGATAAAGCATCAAAAACGACTCAGTGAACTTCATGGTATCTCGGAAAGCTGAGAGAGTTTTGGAAATGATATCGGAAATCTGGGTTATGTCTAGCTAATTGACAATGGCTGGGATCACAATCCTGGAGTTTTAATTGCATTGAACTTAAGGTATGCGTTTTTATCTGAAGGAGATCAGCTTTTCGAAAAGTTTTGCAAATGCTGGTAATAGATTAATTGATTTGTAACTTGATGGAAGTTTTGGAGATTTATTGCTGTTTAAAATGGGAATGACTATTTTTCCAACATGAATGAAAGAACCCGAGTCTTAGGCAACTGTTGAAGGTACCAGTTAAATAAGAAAGGGCATTCGATGGAAGCTGTTTTAGAGGAAGGTTAGATATGGTATCTATTCATAGGGGCGATTTGTATTTGTTTTCCTTGATTATTTGCTTTACCCTGACTGGAGAAATATAGTAATATATTGTTAACGGGGCGGTGATATACGGGTTATTTAGAAATTTCTCTGTATGTTTTCTACGTGAGGGTACCTCGAGAGTACGATGATTTGAAGTGCTCTGTGAGTGCGTCCAGCTTTTCCGGAATCGTAGATACGGATACGCTCAAGAGGCAGAGTTAGAAAAATCACACTATAGACTTGTTTTTTTTTATTTCTTGGCGCGTGAGAGCATTATTCACAATGGAATTTCTCACGGCATTTGGTGTCTTTCTCAGTCGTACCGCTAGATTTCGCGTGGGGTCTTATCTTCAAGATGAAATATCTAACGGTAACTGCACATTGTGCGAATATTATTATTATTATTATTATTATTATTATTCCATTACATCACGACTAAAGATCTTATGAGTCGGCTGAATATAAAATCTACTCCAGGTTGCAACCAGCTACCTAAGGAGCAGATTCGGTGACTATCAGTGCCTCTACAATACTTTACGCAAAATGTGGGCTGTTCCAAATAAAGCAATTTCTTGCACTTCCCAGTCTTTTGAATTACCTGGGAGTTTAGACAAGTTCTTACTCAAATTTTGCGGAACAAATCCCAGAGCTCCGATAACTATCGGGACGACCTGTGCTTTTACGCCCCACATTCGGCTGATCTCGATTTCCAAACTCTTGTATTTAAGACGTTTCTCTGCCTCCTTGGTAACGACGTTTTGATCGCAAGGTACAGCAACATCGATAAGTAAACACGATTTTTTGGCCAAATCCCGGATAACTATATCCGGTTTGTTTGCCGCTATCGTGCGATCAGTTTGAATTTGTTGGTCGTACAATATCGTACACAATCCAACAGACGTCACCGGTTTCGGTGAGTGTTCGTACCACTTGGGGCATGTGTTTGGAACTTCGAGGGCGGTACAGATCTGCCAGTGGAGGTAGCTACACACCCTGTCATGTCTTTTAAGGTATTCGGTCTTTGCTAGGATTGGACAAGCTGAGACAATATGATCAATGGTTTCTACTTGCTCCAGGCAAATGCGGCATTTGTCATCTTGGGAAATTTTGAGAACCGCTTTATCATAATGTCGTGTTCTCAAGGCCTGATCTTGGGCAGCTATTACAAGTGCTTCCGATTCTGGCTTCATCCTTCCCCTTTTAAGCCACATAAATGATTGATCTTTATTGATCTGCACCTTGTCCATTCTTTTTAGGTATTGACCGTGGAGTGGTTTGTCTCTCCACGATTTCTTTAACATTTTTTGTGTCTCACACTTCATGTTTAGCAGCATCAGAAGTTCAGTGTCTGTGTTATTCGACGTGTCTTGCCTAGTTTTCTTCGCAATGTTTCTTGCTACACTAACAATGCCTCTGTTTCCCATTCTTCGGTCAGATTTCATGACCTGCCTCATTAGAGGGTCGTCTTGATGGCTGACTACATACTTACCCAACCCGACTATTGCGTTGTGCCAGGAGGCCTCAATTTGTCTGAGGCCTCTTCCTCCTTCCTTACGTGCCACATAAAGTCTATGTATATCAGCTCGAGGGTGGGAAACATGATGCATTGTCAGCAGTTTTCTGGTTTTTCGATCCATGGTGCGAATTTCTTGCTCAGTCCAGTCCACTAGTCCAAAACTGTATTCGGCTACAGGTACCGCCAAACTACCTATTGCAGATATTTTATTCCTGGAATTCAGGGCGGACTGCAGGACCAGTCTCACTCTTCTATAATACTCCCTACGAATTCTCTCTTTCATTCTGTCATTCGAGATGGTTTCACATTCTTCAATGCCCAGATATTTGTAAGTTTTACCTGGCTCAAGATCTTGAATCACAGTGTGCGTATCAATTTCAATGTTCTCAGACGTTGTGAGTTTCCCTCTTTTTAAATTGATTTTTGCACACTTGTCAAGACCAAACTTCATGCAGATGTCATTGCTAAAGTCATTCACGGCAGACAGCATTTGGGAGAGAATTATTATTATTATTATTATTATTATTATTATTATTATTATTATTCCACTACATCACGACTAAAGATGTTGTGATTCGGCTCAATATAAAATCAACACCAGGTTGCAACCAGCTATCTAAGGAGCAGATCTAGGAACTGTCGGTGCTTGTACAATACTTTTCGCAAAATATAGGTTGTTTCAAATAAAGCGATTTCTTGCACTTCCCAGTCTTTAGAATTACCTGGGAGTTTAGACAAGTTCTTACTCAAATTTTGCGGAACAAATCCCAGAGCTCCGATAAATATCGGGACGACCTGTACTTTTACGCCCCACATTCGTGTGATCTCGATTTCCAAACTCTTGTATTTAAGACGTTTCTCTGCCTCTTCGGTAACGTTTTGATCCCAAGGTATAGTAACATCGACAAGTAAACACGATGTTTTCTCCAAATCCCGGATAACTGTATCCGGTAATTTATACCGGATAACTATATCCAGTACAAACGAACCGTTTGCCGCTATCGTGCGATCAGTTTGAATTTGTTGGTCGTACAATATCGTACACATTGTACATATCGTATCACATTGGGCATATGTTCGAAACTTCGAGGGCGGTACAGATCTGCCAGTGGAGGTAGCTACACACCCTTTTGTGTCTTTTCATGTATTCGGTCTTTGCTAGGAATGGACAAGCTGAGACAATATGATCAATGGTTTCAACGTGTTCCTGAGAAATGCGGCATTTGTCATCTTAGGAATTTTTTTATCATAATGTCGTGTTCTCAATGCCTGATCTTGAGCAACTATTACATGTGCTTCCGATTCTGGCTTCATTCTTCCCCTTTTAAGCCACATAAATCATTGATCTTAATTGACCAGTGCTCTGTCCATTAGTTTCAAATATTGTCCATGAAGTGGTTTGTCACTCCACGACTTCTTTAACATTTTTTGCGTCTCACATTTCATGTTAAGAAGCATCAGATGTTCAGTGTCTCTGTCATTCTGCGTGTCTTGCAGTCTTGTTCGCAATGCTTCTTGCTACACTAACAAAGCCTCTGTTTCCCATTCTTCGATCAGATTTTATGACTTCCTCATTAGAGGGTAATCTTGATGGCTGACTACATACTTTCCCATCCCGACCATTGCGTTGTGCCAGGAGACCTCAATTTGTCTGAGGCCTCTTCCTCCTTCCTTAGGCCCGCAACAGACTACACTGCGATGTGTCGTTTGACCATCGCACTCGCCACCCCAGCGTCACGCCACATTAACAAGAAGCTCGCAAGGACAACGCGTCCCTCGCGCCGCTTGAATCAGTTCCGCACAGCTGCGTAGGCCCCCCGAAACCCTCCACCATAAATTCAACCCCCTTTGTCCATACTACAGAATGATTGACTTCTGGAACAACTACGTTAGGGTCTTGGCGCTAGCACGCAGCAAGATAATCCCCTAAGCCCAATAAACACATCAAATGCCACGACAGAAGAACCATGTGCGCACTTCTCTGTGCTAAACAAAAGACATCCAATGGCCGCGAAAGGAAGAGATCATTTATCCAATCAGCTCACAAAATAACAGAAAATTCTGGAACTTAACAAACCGACCTATGAGAGCGCTAGGGCAGGAAGCACGTGATAACCCTTGCATGGTGCGAGAGAAAGAAGGGGGAAGAAACACAGCGAGAAGCTCAAACTTCAGACGGGCGAAAAACACGAGAGAGTGTGGTCGAGCAGAAATAGCATAGGACAGTCGAAATTTTCAACAACTTAAAAGTTACAGTCAAAGAGCGGCCGAATATCGGCTTTTAGAGATCATTAGTGAGAGCAACGGTAAAAAGACGACAATAGCGGTTGGTGAGAGGCAAACATTGAGCCGACCACCACGAGACCTGCCCGGCCTTCGTCCAACCGCGGAATTTATTCCAAACAGCCAGATTTTGGCTTCCAACGTCATACGCGGTCCAGGTGTCGTGTGACGGCCTGAGACGCGCGCCAGCGCTACGTAATTGCTGCGCTGACATTCACCGCTGACATCCCGAGCGCCGGCGCCTTCATCCCGAGGGACAATTGTGCGGCTGGCGTTCCAACGCTCCAGCGGCGCTCCTGTGGGTCCTGCCGCATCAGTCCATCAATCGGTGAGCAATCCCGTCGCGGTGACGTAGCCATTACGCCATCATCAACTTGTAAGTCATCTTCATCATCATCACTTATTTGGTAGCCAAAAACAGTAATTCAGTGTTTGCAAGAACAGTTTTCATAATAAATGTGTCCCCGCCATTTTGGACTGGTGAAAAAGACTAAATTCTGGGTCAAGTGTTTATTATTTTAAAACAAAGAAACCATTGCAATCCCTCGACCCAGGGCACTCACCCCTGCGACGCTCAACGCCGGCAGCAAAATCGCAGGTAAGTGGGCGTGTGCTTGGCGCCCCTTTTAAATAAATTTCGCGCATGTCCCCACCTGCTACAACGGAAATGACCGTCATACCATCAGTGTGTCGGCGCTTCCATTCTGTGGTGTGACCCCCTTCCGATTCCGTTCCAAAGAATCGGCATCCGACGTGGGCGGTTGCATCACAACACCCAGGAATGTGTTTCCAGATATGTGCAACGAGAAATGTGGAAAGAGGCCGGCGAGGCTGCGTCCACACACTACAAAGAGGTTATTCGATATCTCGAAATGCCTTTATGTGCCACAAGCCGAGAGTGATGGCAGCAGTTTAGCTATGAGATGATCTGAGTCTCATTTCTTGTTTTATTAAATGCTCTTATGTAATTTTTACTCGTGATATCCTTGTTTTGTTACAATAATCGTAAACCATTTGTTTAATGAGTTCGAATTACCTAGAAACACACTACTACATTGCATACAAATCATTATTTAATTTAAAAAAACAGGAAGTTAAGTGACGTATAAGGGAGAAGTTGTACATCAGCAAATTTTCTTGAACTCCGTAATCTCTACCACGCTCTGGTTTACTATTTGTTAGTTGAATAATGAATAGATAATGAATAATCAAATAAAATTCACAATTAATAAATTCATTCATAAATACCAATTAAGAAAAGTAATAAATTAATTCAATTCTTTCAAAATACCCTTTCAAGATTCTTGCTTCAAATTTTTATTTTTATATTACTCATTATGAGCGGGCTTCACACAAATAAGAATATCTTTCATACAAGTTTTTACTTGTTAATTTCCGCTTGAAGAGAAAATCCAAGAAAACAATTCAAAAACTGTTAGTTTATCGCATCTTTTACTGCCAAATGTTATAACCTCACTCAGATCTATGTGCTGTTTGGTGTTTTCCTGCGGCAGCGAACGCCTAAATGTCGTATAACAAGTGAAGGAGTAGAAATGTGTCCGAGAAAACTCGCTCGCCGACCGACTCGAGCGAGGAACTCTTTCGCCTCCGCCCTGAATACTTCTGGTTTTTCGATCCACGATGCGAATTTTTTGCTCAGTCTAGTCCACTAGTCCGAAACTGTATTCGGCTACAGGCACCGCCAAATTACCTATTGCTGATATTTTATTCCTTGAGTTCAGAGAGGACTGCCGGACCAGCCTAAGTCTTCTGTAATACACCCTGCGAATTCTCTCTTTCATTGTGTCGTTTGAGATGATCTCACATTCTTCTATTCCCAGATATTTGTAAGTTTTATCAGGCCCAACATCTTGAATCACAGAGTGCGTATCAACTTCAATGCTCTCTGACGTCACTTTGCCTCTTTTTAAATTGATTTTTGCACACGTGTCAAGACCAAACTTCATGCACATGTCATTGCTAAAGTCATTCTTCATTCACGACAGACAGCATTTGGGAGAGAATCGCTTCATTCTCAGCAAACACTTTAAGATCATCCATGTAAAACAAATGTGATACTGGCCTTTCATCACCATTGAGCTTGTAACCAAAGTCAGTTTGCGACAATTGCCTAGATAGTGGGATCAAACTAATGCAAAACAGTAGAGGGGATAGTGAATCTCCTTGAAAAATACCCCTATTAATCTGAATACTTCTGGTTCCTACTGCTTCCTTTCCCTTGTGTATTAGTAAACTGGTACTCCACGACATCATACTAGCCTTGCAAAATTCAATAAGGCTTGGATGAAATCAATAGATCTGAAGGGTCTTCAAAATCAAATCGTGTGGTACACTGTCAAAGGCCTTTGGTAGTAAATCCAAGCTCAAATTACGTTTTCGTTTCTTTACATCATTCAAGATATAATACTGTAGTGAATGCAGATGTATTGAATGCAGATGTACTGAATGCAGTAGCAAGATTTCCTTACAACCCTAAGAATCTTTACGATATCCTTTTTGTTCAGCTGGCATCAGATGATTCTTCTCTACATGTCTGTACATTTTGTCAGCTATGGCTGCAGTTATAAGTTTGTACAGTACTGGCCTGTAGTTCTTCGCCAAAGAGCTGTCTCACGCTTTGGGTAGCAAATACGTGATGCCACGTGTGAGCCATTCCGGGAGTTCCTTTGGGTTTTCTAAAATTTTCTTAACAGCCTTTGCTAAAAGAGAATCTATTGCTGTTCATTTCTTAATCCTATAAATCTGGATCTTATCAATCCCGGGAGATTTCTAGTTTCCCATGTTTTTGATTGCTTGGAAGAGGTCCTCTTCCGAGAATTCATGAACATCTTCCACTGTTTCCACAAGTTCATCGTCAGCATCAACTTCAGATTGAATCCAAGATGCGTCTTTGTTGGAGGATCTGCTCTCCTCCCAGATTTCTGCCCAAAATGCTTCAACGTCATCTTTTGAAGGAGTGACAACGTTGCCATTCGGTTTTTGAGTCAGATTGCGATGGAATCTCTTCGCGTCTGTTTCAAACAACTGGTTCTGTGTACGAAAATCTATTCTACATTTGTAACGTATAATTCATTGAGCCCATGCTTGAATTTTCTCTTTGAGCTTCTCAACTACCACTAGCCTGCTTGTGTATCTTTCAATCTGGTATTTCTGTTCAACATTGAATCTCTTTCGTAGAACTTTAGTGGTGTACGTTGATTTAGAAGATGCCTCAGCCAAGAGTGGTATTTCACGCCGAGTGCCGGCTATCCGTTTCATAATTATCTTAGTCCATGAGGGTACAGGGCTATTTACCCTGTTTTGCTGTCGGCCGTCGGTGTTCTTGGCTGGTCCCAAAATTATCTGAGAGACCAGATAACCTGTTGCATAAACGATGTGATGGATTTCAGTAATATCTAGATCTGTACCTGGGGTCTGTACCACCTCATTTAAGACAGAATTTGTTGTCTCTGTCACTCTCTTAGCTTTGGCATTTTCGTATATTCTCCTCACCGGTGCACGAGATTCAAATGGAAGTTGACGAACTATTTCGATCTCGCGTCGGAGGAGACTTCGCATCATGTCCTTATCGTGTAATTCATTGCCAGATCAATTTTCACCACTGACATGTATATCATTGGAAAGAGATGAACCATCAACAGATCCATCCAGAATCCATCCATCCAACAGATCCAGAACCATCGTTTTCAAGTTCTACATGTTTGTCATGTGGGTAGTTCGATTGAAGAACAAACTCCGCATTTCTCTGAGTGTCAGCAAGTTGTTCTGCTGTGAATCTTCCACTGCTGAGTATGTATCGTTGTTGACTGGCAAGCTTCTTTGAGTCTAGGGTAGGTCTCATATCTAAATTCCGCTCTCTCCATACCTTGAAAACTTCTATATCTGGCCCGTATTTGTCGCTTTTGCATATCAAAAGCACCACATCACCTCCTTTAATTCATCCCGGGTCCATCTCTGACGATTGCTCAGAGCATCTGCTGGCTCTAGGTCTCTGGAACTAACATCCGTGGGATGGCCAGACGTGGAGAAGGTGACATAAGCTCGGTTTCTGAGCAGGTATGGGACATTGGTAGTACAAGGCACGTGAAGATTCTTTACATTTCTTGTTAACCCATTTCTTCCCAAGCATTGAAATACCTACTTTCTTTGAAATTTCTGATTGTAATATTAATAATGCATCTCCAAAGAATGTAAATATACCCTCAAATTATTTTTGTGATTATTCATTTTGCCGGAATGGAACGTTGCGTTCACGCAACGTTGGGAGTTCTCCGGTAAGATTGAGTCAGATGATCATTTTACTAAATCTTTTTATTTTCTTATTGTAATACACATTAAAAAACCTTGGAAAAATTGAAAATAAATTTATTTATGATATAGTGAGAAACATTCAATATGCAAATGAATTTGACACTTTTTACATTGATAAATTGTTTGACTTTTGCAAATTTTACATCTCCGACGCGCATTATTTACGTCACGAATTATTACGTGACCAACAAGGTCTTTCTTTACAGCTTCAGGCAAACTATTTTTGCTGCTATGTCCCAAATTGGAATTCTGACTTCCATTTACTTCTTCCCTTCGGAGAAGGGTGAGTACAATCTGTGATCTGAAATCAATTTGACTTGTCTTTTCGCCAGTTACTAATGTGTACAATTTTCAGGCATTTACAATGGCACTATCAATACCATTTGTAAAAAGTGGCCACCACCATTTTTTGCCTCTTATTCTTATTCTGTAATTTGCAATAGCATTGTCATGCATATCTACACCACCCATTCCCTGATTGTATTGAAAAATGGTATTGGGCTGTTGAACTATTTCCTGCTGTTTCTCCTTACGGTTATACCGTTTCGTGTTGAGAAGAGGTTCCAAGGTGCCGACATTTGTTGCCACTGTGACAACTGAATTGTCATGCCATCTAACTAAGACAATCTCATTTTCTTTGTCCATCATGTAGTCATATGTTCCTTTATTTGCTTTACCAATTTCTTTACATGTTCGAAGAGGGCAGTTTGAGGTACGGTTTTCTTCACGCGCACTACTGCCTCAAAGGAGAAGAGAGAAGCTTTCGTGGTCGATCTGTTTTGTTTTCAATTCCCAGAAGAGCCTATGAATAGTTTGGACACGTGCTTATCTTATCTTAAAATGCCGGTGACAGAAACTTCTAACACGGCAGTGTATCGCCTGTCTCATATTCCATTTCTAATTATAGGGTTCTGCGAACTGGAGAGTTCGGAATGAAATACCAAGCACGCGCGCGTGGGCATCACTGGTCAACCGGAGAACTCCCAACGTTGCGTGAACGCATCACGATATTGATTTACTTACAGCATCCGTTTCGAGAATCACTTTTTATTCAAACTTTTACACTTGTCTTTATATAGTATATACTTACCACTATCGTTATAAATTGCTTCGCAGTTCATCAATTTTGAAAGAAAAGAAAATAATTAGTAACCTCATGAAATTACGCTGCACAACCCGAAGAGAAAAAATTAATAAGTCAGTACCAATATATTGTTTACTAAAGTAAAAAAATATATACGAATCACAATGAATTAAACGTCTTGTGAAAAAATTCACAGATGCAATGTTATAATAGAAAAGTAAAAAAAAATCATGAACCTTGCGTTGCGTTCACGCAACGTTGGGAAGAAATGGGTTAATAATAATTTTGTTCATTGGTTTGTTTCGTGAAGATTCGCAGGACACAAGTTCGAGTTCACAGATCACACGTAACCCTTGGGTTGTTTCCTTCCATCCGTTAGCGCGACTCACAGTGGTCTCGGGGCATCCCCCCACAGGGCCCAGCAAGGGGTCCCTCCGATCGCCAGTTGGCATTACTAAACCCTACGGGATTTTCACTGCTGAAGGCTGCCTCCTTTGCTGGCTAAAGCAAGGTTCGGGCCTCCACTCTAATCAGTGGCCTGGCGTGTCAACCCAGTTTCTCTCCTGTACCCTCCATGGGCCGACAACATGAAGTCCAAAAGTTCATGACCCTTCCCTCTCTACTTACTTCTCACTCTCCTCAAAATGGAGTACTTCTTCATCTGACCCCTCATCTTCAATCTATTCAGCAAGGGAGGCCCTACCGGTAGCTAGGCTACCACTGACAGCTCTCAGGCTCATGGGGGTACTCAAGCTCCACCACCAACTGCAAGGTCGTGTACTCCCTAGGTGGAGTTGTTGTTGTTGTTGTTATTGTTATTATTATTATTATTATTATTATTATTATTATTATTATTATTATTTCTCTTGTGATTCTCAGCAGCTTGTGCTGGGTTCAATTTGCTTAATCCTGTCACGATTAGGAAAGAGCTCAGTCACTGTGGAGAGAGTTTTCACTCTGACCCCCGAGACCAACATGGGAACCTCATTTGTGTTGGTAAAAGAACTTGCGAACTTTATGACATATTTGCAGGATCACTGCTTTCTGTCCGTACTTATCTGTGCTTATCGATCAGAACTTTCTTCATGCTAGAATGGTCTATTCGGTAGCTTTGGGTCATGCCTAAATATTTGTAAACATCATCAGGTGGAATTTCCTTAATGTCTTTAATTGGTTCATTGTGGCTTTCGATCTTGCCCTTTTTTAATGTCTATTATGGCACATTTGTCTAGTCCAAAAGACATCTTTATATCTTCACTGAACCCTTTCACTATCTCATTTAGACCGTGTCATTTGTCTCTGGTCTCTGCATAGAGTTTGAGGTCATCAACCTACAACAAATGAGACAGGCATAAATTGTTTCTTTTGATTATTTTGTATCCAATTTTGCTGTTATTAAGCAGTTGGGACGTAGGGTTCATTGCTAGACAAAACCATAATGGTGACAGTGAATCTCCTTGGAACATGCCGGTTTTAATATGGACCAATCCTATATTTTCTGAATTCATCCATATGTTTGTTCTCCATTTCGCCATCATTGCACTAAGAGTACGTTTGATTTTTGGACATACACCGTATATCTCAAGAACCTTTTGCAACCAACTGTGCGGGACAGAATCAAATGCCTTTTGGTAATCTATGTAGCACATATGCAGATTGTGTCGTCTTTTGTGAACTTGTTCAAGATATGCGTCAATTGTCAGCTGATGCTTACAACCCATCGATCTTTTGATGCAACCCTTTTGCTCTTCTAAGACGTAATAGTTCTCGCAGTGTTCATAAATCTTGCTGCTAATTAGCTTTTTGTTGTTGTTATTGTTATTATTATTATTATTATTATTATTGTTGTTGTTATTGTCATATCTCACGGTATTTCGCGTCGTTATCGTTCGTGCCGCTAGACGTCGCATGATTGGCAGCACTGCTCGAAAGTCGAGATCATGCGATTTTTGGCGGCCAGGCGGAAAACGACGCGAAATATTGTGAGATATTCCATCCTGAAGACAAGACCTCTCGCACCAAGAAATAGAAACCCAAGTATATGTCGTGTTTTGTCATGGCCACCTTTAATCTTAACCTTATTAAAGGCGGCCATAGTTTTGTCCATAAGCTCACGGCTTGTATACTTTGTTTTTTACTTTCCCGTATACGTACGTATACGTATACGGAGTGATATACGTAGTATAGGGAAAGTTATGTAATGCTGCGCGAAAAAATGGCCAATTTTCGGCGGAAAAAAATTAATTGCCGGGCCGTGAAAACGAATAAGTGGATAAAACCAGTTGCTAAATTAAGGAAAAAAAATCCTCTATCTCGTGGTGTGGTCAAAATCCATGATTTGTTGCTTCTTTATACTTAAAAATCGATTGACGGCATTCCGTCCGTCTGTCCGTCTGTGGTCAACGCTAGCGCCTAAACCGTTCGGTCGATTTTCTTCAAAATTGATATTCCCCAGTCGATCTGATTCTAGTCAAAGATTTGTGATTTTGAAAAAGATTCTTTAAAATTTGGGGGTACTTTATATGAAGCCCCCCGGGGATTTTCAACATTTTCTCAAAAACGGCTCCAAATTTTTTCTTTAAATTTCTTGTATGAATAGAGGAAAATACACTTTTTAACATGGCATAGGTCCGATTTTCACGTACAGCTCTGAATTTTCGAAAATTGTGAAAGTTTGAATTTTTTTCAGCGTCTTTCTCCAACTACAAAATTGAAGATAGAGATTTTTTCTTCAAATAAAATTTGTTCTGCATATTGAGTTCTTTAATAAAGGTCATGAAAATGTTTTTCACAATTTTGGTAGATTTCGTGCAATATTGCGTACAATATGTGCAATTATAAAAAAATTACAAAAACAAAATTTTCTCAAAAACGGCTCCAAATTTTTTTCTTTAAACTTTTGGTAGGGATAGTGGTAAATGTACTCTATCAATGACATAAAAGCCATTTAGGTCTATCGGTTGGTTTTTTCAAAAATTACCAAAATGTAAATTTTTTTACTTGTCTCTCACGTCGTTAAGATTTACATTATCGTCGATTTTTTTACATTATTATATTTACGAGTATATATGCTTTAAATAATGTCAAGTAAAGTTTCTCGAAAACTCTACCGTTTTCTGTGAAAAGTAGCTCAAATTTCGGCATATTCAGAAATGCTCAAACGTCATTTTCTCGTATATGGCTGCAATTTTTTTCTTGAAACTTTTGTAACGGATAGTGCTAATTACACTCATTAGTATAGCGTGAAGTTTATTTTGAGTTTTTTTTGTTTTTTTCAAAAATTATATAAATGTAAATTTTTTTAAAGATCTCTCACATCTTTAATATGCACATTATCCGCAATTTGTAAAGATGATTATATTTGTGAGTGTAAGTGCTTCAAATAAAGTATTTTGAAAACTCAAAAATTTTCTGTGAAAATGAGCTTCAAATTTCGCATTTTTAGTAGTGCTAAAACGCTATTTTCTCTTAAACGGCACATAATTTTTAAAAGAAAATTGCCATTTACGGCTAGTTCTTAATGAAATATGCTCATCAAAAACAGACCTTCAAATAAGATCATGTTGAATTTTGAGGAATATGAGTAGTATTTCTCTAATTTCCTGACAAACATCGCCCGCTCAGAATTCACTGCCTTTCGTTTTCGTAGTTTTTTACAACTATAATAGTGAAAATACAGTTTTTTCTGAATTAAATATATTTATCAAAACTACATCTGCAAATAATGGTATGCTTAATTTTTTCAAAATACGAATAGTTTTTCTACAATTTCGTGACAAACATAATGCTGCAATTTTACTGCGTGTCAGACAGCTGGATGCGTCGTAAATTAGGATTTGCAATTTTGTATATTATTTCTTTGTTCGTTTCTTACATTCAACCTTTTGTTATACATTCACATATTAATCTTTTAAAAATTATTTATTTTGAAATATTTGAAATAAAAATTACTAGCTCTCAGAATATTGACAATGCAGGGAATTCAACAATGAAATTTGGTTTCACGCTCGCGAATTTCTGTGAATCAAGTTTCATTGTTGTGATTTGATGTAGCTGTATGAAAAGGAGTTATAATTGTCAATTAATATTGATATTTGCATGAAAATATTTAGTTTTCGCACCAAATGCTCTATCATTTGTTGTAAGTAGAGTATTTTTGCATGGTCTGAGAATACTCTTCTCTAATCATGGCCCTACGAAAAGCATTTCTGTATTGTCCGGGGTATCAGGCTTATTTTTCAATTAAAAATTTACAAAACTTTAGTATTCTATTTTTATGCAGTTGTAGAATTCACATAGTTCTGACAACACTGCGATGGAAACAATGAGTTGTTCGCCTTTTGATTGAATTGGATGTTTTAGAATAATAGCTAAGATGTTAGTAGCGCAGAAAGTGCAATATTTCAATACTACGTATCTGTTTCCAATGACGCGGGAACGTATGTGCCGTTGTAGCACCACTAGTTCTTTCTTGGCTCAGGGGGGCGTGTCAGTGAAAGGAATATCTTACGATATTTCGCAACGTTCTCGGTTGTGCCGCTTGGAGTCTCATGATCGCGACAATGGAACAGTGCTGGCGATCATGCGACACCTGGCGTCAGAACGGATAACGGTGCGCAATATTGTGAGATATTCCATTTTATTGACACTCCCGTGCGCCAAGAAAGAAAAACCAAAGTATAGAAACCATAGAGGATGATAGAAACCTGCCGCTTGTCATCCAGCTGCGACAGTGCTGCCCTCCGAACTACAAAAGGTCACGTGTTCTGGACATCTCTATTCCGTCGTGAAGTCAGGCTCTCACGCGCCAAAAAATAAAAACCCAAGTATATAGTAGGCGGGATACGAGAATATATACTTGGGTTTTTATTATGGGAATATCTCACGGTATTTCGCGTCGTTCTCGATTGTGCCGCCAGGGGTCGTATGATCGCGACTGTATCGAGTATTGCTGTCGATCATGCGACTCCTGGCGGCAGAACCGAGAACAACGCGAAATATTCCATCTTGATGACACGCCCCCACGTCCAAGAAGTAAAAACCCAAGTATACGGGATTTCAACTTGCTTTGGTCCCTAGAATTTTCAATATGGCGGCCATTCGGGTGTGCCAACTTCGAAAATGTACATGAACCTAGACTTTGGCGCTACATTCAAACACGCAATTCGAGAAATTCATCAGGAACTTCTCTCACGATAATGTTAAGTTTAATCAACTGAATGTTTTGAAACATTGAAATAATTATCATTTGGGCCAATTATTTTGATAATTTTCTCCTGAAACTCATAATGCTGAAATATGAGAAGTTTAATGTTTTACTTCATTGTAAAATGCAAATATAATTAGAAAGCTTTAGAGGAATAAATTATATTCTTACAAAGATTGTTAATGATTGATAAGAATATAGAAGGAAAATTTTAAAAAAATTGATATCAAAGAATTTCTTAAATTTAATTTGTCTCCATTTCATCATTACAATAATATATTTCTTCTCAACATTCAACAGGAAAACTAAGGAAGAAGGGTTAAATACTATTTATAATTTTTTACCAAGTAAATTTATTTCATAATAATTACAAACGAGTGTTTTTACAGTTAAGTTTTTTTGTGAAATATTCATCTACACTGTCCCTGATCAGATGTACAGTAAATTTGCTTTCACAATCTACCCCATCTCTCTCTATATATACAACCATAATTTTCTGAGATTAGTCCACTGCAGTTTGCAGTTGACACCTTAAAAAATTAAATAATGTATTCATAACTATTAAATTTAAGATACTGAACCTAATTTTCCTTGTGTTAAATGTTTCAAAGAATTTAGATAGTTAAAATCCCTGTTTTAAAGTCTGCTTCCAAAGATTTCTGGTCTTTTCCATTCTGTAGCAAGATTTTCTAAGGACATTCTTATTGAAGAATCCCTTTGAATGAGATCACACATTTTCAGTTGAATTGAACATGTAATATGTAAAAAGCCTTGAAACAGTATGCCCTTCAGTTTCCAGCAATTTATCAACTACACACCTGTGGGTAATTGCTTTTAACACTTGAAACAAATTAATTTATATGATAACTGCTGAAATCATTTTAATAGAATATATGAAGTTGAATGTGAATACATGAAGATGAAAATTAATAGAATAATAATATACTGCATTAACCATGTGTCCTGACAATAAATATTTTTAAAATATTCACATTTTGCACAGAGCGGTAGCAGTATTGGTCTTATTTTACTTATGATACCTATTACAAATCTGCCCATGGGCTTTCTGGCAAGGCTTCATAAATCTTTGTTCTCATTGTGTACTACTTATACTCGTTTCTTTGGGTCAGTCATGACTGTAAAATATAAAAAAATTTCAATAAATGTAATAATCATATAATTACACTAATACAATATAGAAGTATTACATAGTGCAATGTATAATAATATAGGTTTACATAGTAAATACTGTCTCACATTTAAAATACTAAATATATTTCCATGAGAGTGTGAAAGTATCGAAGTATGTAATCGATAATTGTATGTTCAAAGCAATGTACATCTGCATATGATTTATTGGATATGAATTGCTAGTGCAAAGTATCTTGTCATACATTGTTTGAAGCAATTCTCTTTGACAGACATTATTGTTATTATTTTTACTACTGATATTATTATTACTAATGAGGCTGACAAAAATAATTCTTCTGGATAATTTACATCAACTTTTCCTCTATAAATAATACACTTACTTCAATTTTCCAAACAAAATTCATTTCAGAATTCTGAACAAAGAAGGTTAAGATCCTTGAAAAAAGAATGTATCATAATTGCCTCTGATGTTCTCCCAAATTTCTTTTTCTGAAAGAACTTTCCCTGTAAATAAAGTTTCCTATTATTTCTTCTTTGCTAACTATACCCGATACAAAGTACAAAAATATACACTCATATGTTGAATGTTAACATCATGAGATTTTTATAGATTAATCTTGCAATTGCTTTCTTCCCAACCATCTAAGTGATATTATTCAGTACTGACTTCACAGTACTGAAAAAATATGTGAAGTCGATATGAACTGCATTTTAGAGATTCACATACATTCGTAATGATTAATTTATTCACATATAACTTCATTATTAGACCAAACAATATGAATTAAAATATGTTCACCGTGTGTACTATAATTCACAATTTATAGATATAACCAAAAATGTACAAAATATCTACATGTGGTAATGCACAAATAATATATTCCTTAGTACGAAAATTCAAGATTTGTAATATTTCATAATCATCTTACCTGAAATTAATATGCCACTTCCATGTACGTTCGGAATTCGTATTAATCATCTTTTCTCGTTCTAATTCGCATTCGAATTCTCATGTAGAGCAATAACATTGTATCTTTCTGCACTATTTAATATTCATTGTTTAACATGATTTGCATGCGTAATTTTCACACGCTTACCTGCATTGTTTCCATTGCCTTGTTTAAAAATTCAAAAACAAATAATGCGATGAGAATATCAAATTAAAATTACAAATTCAATTTAAAAAATTGTAAATATGCGTCTACGCGTTCAAGAGTGCAGTTTTGAACATGTTGGCAGAAAATAAAACAAATGAAAAGATGCCAACCGCAGCTAAACAAATTCTTTTTCGGCGTGTATGAGCCAACACATGGGGAGTTTCGTTGACGGTTGACTCCTCTGAATTGGACCTGTACTAAACTTAAAGTGTAACGAAAAGTCCCTAAATCAATGTCGTTAGAATAACGGGTGATATTCATGAAGTTGGTATGATCCACTTTCTCTGGGACCATTTGAGCCTGAAAACTCCTATATAGAGGGGGGTTCTCAAGGTGCCCCAAAGACATTGGACATTGAAAGTACCTTATGCCTCCATATGCCTGAGTTCCCCCTTCTTTGACTTCTTTAATAACTCCACTATAAATCAAAGGAATGTACCCAATACGTTAAAAATATAACGAATCAAAACGAATATTTAAAAATATGGAAATTACTGCATCAATTCTATTAATTTTTAACTGTTTACTGAAAATGGTGCCTGTTCTCAAGGGCGTGAACCCACTCCATCCTGGAAACAGTACCTTTGATCGGGGGGGGGGGATCTTTCGCAATAATCTTGCGAATTGTATCCGAGTTCAGTCAATGAACTTAAGGTACCAGTTCGTGTCATAATATTAGCAATATATTTTTAAATGCAACTAGTTACCAAAACAATCATCACCTTGTTAAAAGTGATTGGAACAGACATAAGAAACATTTTTTTTATATTGCAACTTTTATTTCAATTACACGTCATCGTGTTACTTTTTGTTAAAAAAATGTCACTTTACGTCATTTTCAAAATGTTTCTCAATACTTCTTGCTCTCCATGCAACAGGGTGGCCTGCGACTGGTCTGGGTTTCAATCGAAGTGCCCTTGTTGTGGTTACGTGGTTCGTGACGCAAACTGGTGCTGTGCAGAACCAGTAAAAATCGGTGCGCCGGAGGAGCCTACCCATCTCTTTGCATCATACTGTGATGAAAACTGACAAGCTACACGCGCTCTGGGTCGGTACGGCATGGGCACAGGGAAAGCAGTTTTTGTGTGGGTTGTGATCATTAAGCCGGGACGCGACGGACAGACGAGGCAGAACGGGCATTTCGGTCAGTTTCTGAGTCAGTTTAGTGCCTCTCTCCGTGTCTTATGTTATGTGCGACGGCTTCACCACCCATATTTTTCCACCTTGCCAGAAATGGCCTACATGTACTCGTACGACACGAGATCCAAACTTCGCGCCGCGGCGCGTCTTGTCGCTTCTTTTATATAGTTCAACCGCTTAACGTTAGCGCTGCCATCGCAGCCAATGGCTTCAGTAAACTAATTCCGTAACCCGTTGTGGCTGTTCTTAACCTTATTCAAGTACCACCACTGGCGGTGAATCGAGTGAAAATATGTTACGCATATTTATTACTTAGAATGTGTGTATTGTGTTATTCAATTAGTGTGAGAGAAAATCAGGTGTGGATGAGTGTTGTAAATGTTAATTATGCCGATTGCTTTTCCTAATTTAAAAACATTGTTTTGAATTTTTTAGATGTTAAAAAGTACACAAAACATTGGAATATGGAACAAGACATGGAAAACGTACGTGAAGATTCGATTGTGCTATTTGATGATAGAATACTTAACAAATTACGTGGCTGTAACATAGTTCCCAGAAGTCCTTCAGATTTTCAGGTATGATTTACAAACCCTTACAGGTTACCTAAATCACAATTAACAGAACATAATTAAACAAATTATTCTGGCACCAAAATGTTTGTTAATATGAATTATTAAAAGAATGATATCAAATTATTTTGATATAAAAATGTGTATTAAATTTATTGTTTACTAAAACTGTATTGTTAGCACACTGCAATAGTGGCACAATTCATAAATCAGGTGTTGCAATAAATGAGTTTGAATTTTTAACTTTTTATCTAAATGCTTAATTCTTGCATTCACACTTCTGCCATTTATGGAATATTGTACTGTAAGATGTGCTGCCAGAAGGTAGAATCTGCAATTCTGGAGAGTGCATTAACTCTAAATTAATATTTTTCGAGTTGTGCCTCTATTGCAGCTCATGCGTAATGTGTTCTATGGGAAGAATAATACATATTTGCTTCACAGACTTTATTAACTTTCACACACACATTGTCCTTTCATTGTAAACAAAAAGTATCATCAGAGAATGGAATAATACACTATAGGATTTTAGTGAAAGTAAGTTTTGGATGACCCTGATATCACATTTATGTTGTTGGGTTTTCAAAAATGCCTTTTTGATATTGATTTGAAATGATGCCTTGTTTTTCTTTCCTGAGACTCATGACTGCCTTTCGTAAAGTATTAGTTACTTAGAGTATCCTGTTCTTTTTTTCGTTCGATATCATTGATTTGTTCACATCTTCTTGTTGTCTGTTTATTTCTATTTATTAATGAAAAAGTTATTCTTGGTGTAATTTTCTTTCTAGGTGTTTGTTAAGAGTCTTGCTGGAGACACCATCTCTGATGTGATTATTCAGGAAGCATGGAAACAAATATATCATGGATATGCTTCAGTACCAACTCCAGAAAGAGATTCTGAATCACAGGAACTTATCCTTAATAATTCATCAAGAAATGATGGGAATGTTGCAGTTCTTCCAGAAGTCTCAACGTTTAGCTCAGGAAAAGTGCCAAAGCAAAGATATGAATCTCATTCTGGTGACCAAATCTTGAAGAAAACAAAAAAGTCTAGCTATGAAAGTGGGGTTAAAATGATGGATGTAAGTTGTACTGACATGTCAAGTCAACATTCTGCTAGTAATGAAAATATTTCTTTGCACTCTCTTGTGCCAGTTTCTAAAAGGCGGAAAAATGAAAAAATCTCGTGTTCTGTTAAAACTCTGGAAGAACTGAAGCAATCGTGTGCCGGGAAAAGTATTGAAGCTAATGTCCAGTTCAAAGGAGATAAGATGGAAGAACAGAATTCTAGTGATTGTGAAATTATTGAAATAGTGTCCAGTGAAAGAACTGCCGTAAACAATAGCAATTCTGGCTCTGAAATGGTTCGTGATAATGATGGAAATAAATCGGACAGTGATGAAAGTGTGGAAATATTGGACCTTTCAGAAAACGAAGTTGAGAAGACCAAGGGAAGAATGTGTCCCGTCCATGGAATTCATGAAAGTAGTAAAACCTCACTTTCTCAAGAATGGGATAGTTATACAAAACGAAAATCAATGGGCATTAAGGCAGGTTCAGTGGAAAGTAATGTTAATGTAAGTTCAGTGGAAAGTAATGTTAATGTAAGTTGTGAAAAGTCAGTTAATAAAGGAAAGCAACGAAAGGACAAAAAAGAAAAGAAAGGAAAATATAAAATGTTGAGGTCTGAAATAAAGCACATGAAATCTTTGCTACATAATTTAGTAGATTCTTTAAAATGCTCCACATTGACAGATAGTGAGGAAAGTAGAAATATTGATAATTCGGGTGTCACATTAATTAATGGACTGAAGGCAAGGGGTAATGAATCATTTGGTCCAAAACAAAGTAGGAAGAAGACTAACAGCAAGAACACTAGTAGAATTGCTTCAACTGAGAATCTACATGCTTCAGCATTTGTTGAAGTGAATGTGTCACGAAAAACAACTAAGTTATCTCCAAAGAAAAAAACCTCTCCCAAACAAGCAAAAAAAAGTAGCGAGCAGACCCCTATAGTGGTGGATTTGGATTCAGATATTAATGGTAAGAATTTGTTGCATCAATGTATTATTGAAATTGAAAGGGTTGGGAAGTGATATTTTATAAGCCAGTGGGAGTGTGAAATGTGAGTTTTCATAATGTTGCTGCAAACATCTTTCTGTTAATATTACTAAGTGAATTATTTCTTCAAGTACCAGGCTCACTTTTCACATTCAATTATATTTATTATGAACAAGTAATTACAATAACAATTGTAGTAATTAAATATAGACAATTGAGTAAAAAAATATGGAATGAAGCACTTGTATGAAACTTACGAAAAAATTAGGGGACTGCAACTAAGTTTTTGGTAAATTAGTGCTAAATTTTGAAATGAGGTATAGAATATGAAGTATGAATGCAAAGTTTGCAAATGTTTCTTTGTTCGTCCCCACTGTTTACAATAGAGTCTCTGTAATTACTTCATTGGTTGTTTTGGGATTCATTGAATTTACTTCATGAGAGTTTCTAACCTACATCTTTCTCTAATTTTAGATAATGTGAAGAAAAAAAAGTTTCCTTGGCGAGAAAATATTGTGTATGTATTGAAATCCAAAGGAAAATGGATGTCAATAGAAAAGTTGAAGAGAATAGTTATTGCTCGTTATTATTATTCTCGTGCAATTTTTCTCAGAATACAACAGTGAAGTTCTTTAGGTACCTTCACTGCACTGCAGGAGTGATTATTAATGGAGATAAGGCCATCTACTCCAATAAACCGTAAGTATATAACATGCTTTATTTTAAGTAATGAAGTTTTTTTGTAGTTTACTATAGTATATGTCAATCATAAGAATTAAAAAAGGTTCCTGAGTTCCTGAGCAAAAAAAAAAAAAAAAATAGTAGTAAAATTTTTGACATTTTCTACCATTTAAATTCAGTGTGAACTATGTACAATAAAACTGATAGACTTTTCAGTTGCATTCTCCCATAGCATGTACAAATGAAGGAAATACAATAAAACTTCTCTTACACATTTTTCAGGGGACTGAAGGGAAAAAACGTATAAGTGAGAAAAACGCCTAACTGAAATTGATTATTACGAGCAAAATAAAGACTCAATGTATTTACACTGTCGTTTTAACAGTTCTTTGGCAATATCTACTCAAGCTTCATGTTACTTGAGATTCCCTGGGTCAAAGCACAGTGTTCTACGTGGGTTATTGCAAGCGCACGACTGCCACAGCCTCCCAGCCTGGCGACACCCGCAGCGCCGCGCGGAAAAGCGATCAGTTTCGTTAGCTGCTTGTGTCATGCCGCTACCGAAAGGATCGCGTATGTTATTCCGGCGAGCAAAAGTCTTCGGAGTGTGGGACAGTGTGCGCACAAACTTCCTCACTTACTGGTCGTCTCCGTCGTTACTCCCTCCCGGGGACGCCTGTGTCCTTCCCTCGGAGCTACCTTCGCCTCCCGAGACCCTCACAGAGCTCCCGTGCGCACCCGACTGAAATTGTTCGATGTCCCGCTGCCGGAGGTGGCCCGGGAGCTGACCTTGCGCTACCACCCCGCGGGGCTCGCGCGGTCATGGCCCCTCAGCTAGGCCGAGTCGAGCTTCTGCGTTACAAGTTTCATTAGCGGGAAGTCGCCTCCGAGGCCGAGCGACAGGTCGCTCCGCGGGAGCGCTCTGGAGGGTGCCGACTAGTAATAAGCACGTTTCGGGCTCTCGACGCAAGTCGCCCCGCGCCTCACCGGGGTCATTTGAACGTTATACGGTGCAAATGGGACTTTTATTATGAAAGTATGTGTGAAAAACGTAAAACGCATAACTGAAATAATTTAGCATTGGAATTATAGGAATTTATCCGGGACTTACCAAAAAAAACGTGTTAGTGAGAAACGTATAAGAGCCATTCCACGTCAAATCGCACAAAAAATACCAAAATTTGACCATCATATTTTTATTTATTTTCTAATTTTTTCTATTTGTTATATGGATCAAATAAGTGAACACGTGTATTTTTATTTTTTTCTAACTTTATTATTTTCGGAAATATTGTATAATGAAATTTGCTAAAAATGACGCGCATCACTAACTTAAAAATATCATATATTTGAATACACCAATTATAGAAATTCCGTTCAAATTCCATTCGAAACTTAAAAACATGTTTAATTTTTATGATTTTGCAAAATATTTAATTTGTTGAATTTTCAATTTTTTTTGAAAAACTGAAATTTTGAAAATTGAATATTTTTGTAAACTCGATGAGCTAGAAATTTAAAAAAAAATATTTATAAATGCACTAGAGTATTAATAATAAGTCCAGAAAAAATCAAAGTGGGATCTCAGTAACTTTAAAAGATATTAATATTTTACAAACTAGTGTGTAATAGATTGCTGCAATAGACACGTTTTTTACTTTACTGGTCGTCGGTTTCTTTGGATGAAGCAGTAATTTAAGTATTTCTAGAGGTGGTGAAACTTCATGATTGAATTTATAAATAATAATATTTATGTGTATTAATATATATAAATAATATTAATGTATTTATAAATAATTAATAAATTTATAAATAATTAAATGACGGATTCTTGACTCAGGTTTTGACTAACATTTTGAAATTTTCTGGTCCCTCACAACTCACTTTAAATACAAGTTCTTGCATGCCATACCATAGAATTCCTGAACTTTCGTCACAATGCACAGTTTTAATGCCTTACCGAATTTACTTCAGTTCTGGACAAAATTCCATTTTCTTCAGCCAACGTTTTAGACACTTTTATCATGCATTCGGTTGCTGCAAAAAGTCGTTTAATTTTATTGTATGTCCAACTTTCAAAAATTGTCAAAATTTAATTTTTCAACGTCATGTCATCTGTTGAGTGAAAGTAATCGATAAGTTACTAAATAGTATCTTTGTCTGATTTTTCGATGGACGTCGAAGGATCTTCAATGTGAAAAAATGTATCTGTGTTGCCACTTTCTACTTTCTAAAATTTCTCATTGGGATGCCATTTTGTTCCAATTTTCTTTTCTTAGCGAGGGTTTCCCATATTGCAATTAAACTCATGTTTATCTTCTCTTTATTCATTTCGCAGACACTTGACGAACTATCTGAAGAGCTTAAATTGTCACTTCCTTGATTTCCACTTTTTTCACTGGACGTTCCGCTACTTTCGTTAATGTCACGGGAGCCACTAATCTCGACGCTATCTTCATTAAGAAAAGGCCGTTTTGGAAGCCGATTCCCTTTCTTCCGATATCAATCACAAATTCGCGAATCTAATGACTCCTGTAAATTCACCAGCAAATCGTGGTTTACGCATCTTGGAGATTTTCTTTTTTAAAAATCGCTGTCAGAAAGTTTAAATGAATTGAATCATCTATCTCTCGTCAGGGGACGCTGAGATGCTGAGCATCCCCGTATATAAGAACCTTAAATACTGTATTGATAATCTTACAAGTGGTCTGTTGAGCGAAACACGTTTTGTATTAATTTAAAATTGATTTCCGATGATTGAATTCGGCGGGCTGTTGAAGCTGGCCTCTGATTGCTTGGAAGCTAAAATACTTCAGCGTCTGCCGCCAGATTACGACGAGCAATGACGCATGCGCAGATGGCGAGGTTCCCCTCTCCCCTCTTCACCCCTGGCCCAGAGAAACCCGACTGCTTTACGCTAGCGTCTACTGCGGAAAGAAGCTAGTTTGTGCACGAGAGCGCAGCACACTTCAGGCGGTCAGTAAATTATCTCTCTCTCTCTCACTCGGGAGTCCCCGCTTGGTCATGGGTACAAACTGTAGAAATAGTGCCTGACTACTATTTCTTAATTAATATCCAAGAAATTGTATTATCTCTTAAATAGATTACATATTATTTAAGTCTGCAGTGTATAAATTAACAAATGGTCTTGTTGCCATTCGCGTATAAGAATTAAAGCTGAGCCATTGTATAATTTGCTTTCAAGACATCGGCAGCCCTGACTGCTGTGAGGATGTTGTGGGAAGCGCCTACACCGTCGTAAGCAATCGAGATCGTGGAAGTAGTCCCAGTGTATCTGCCTTGTGTTGCGTTCGCCTGTTAGACGAAGTAGTTGATAGTGACATTTTGTGTGTTATTGTTGAGCATCCCCAAACGTGTGAGTCACGCTACGCCAGTGCTATTGAGGAGTATCAATTTTAGAGAAAATCCGCTAAACGGTTTAGGTAGTAGTGATGACTATGGACAGACATGTTTCGCCGTCAATTGATTTTTCAGTACAAAAGACCCACACAATATCGATTCTCGCTACACAACCCACGTGTTAGAGGAAGTAATTTACTTTATATAGAAACATGATTTATCCACTTCTTTACTACGTCCCGACAAGGAGTTTTTCTGTTGAAAATTCACAGTTTTCCGGCACAGTACCGTCTCTTTTTACGAAGTAAGGGCGAGAATGTAAAAAAAGGATTATAAAATCTTAAAAATATAAATATAGTATTGTAATGCTGCCTGATGCTAATGAGTCTGCCAATGCATTCCCTTCCCGCAAGGGAGAACTGCAGGACGGTACACAAAGAATTAGTTATTTTAGAATTCTTTAACTTAATATAAACGTTCTCGGTATTATTAGGTACTTGATACTTTCATTGTATTATAATGTAGTTAACACGTACATCAAACACTCTCACGTTAAAATATTTTTTTTCAAATTTGAAATTGCTACCATTCGATCACAACGGAACGTATTTCAATACTTATTCTGGCGCCCTCACGAACCGACCCGACTTTCCACGAGGCATGACGAAGTCAAACGCTTGCACACTCCAAGAACTAAGCTTTGCTGACATCACGAGACGAATCTACACACCGTCCAGAAAACATCGATTGTTACGATTCAACCACACTTAGTTAAGAATCTGAGTTGAGTGAACAGTTTTGCTCTGGCCGTAAGCAACGAATATTTCCAATATAGAAATGACTTTTTCTGTGTTTTACTTAGGGAAATGACTCATTCCCTTCATTCCATGCAATGCACACCACTGGAAACATACAAATTCAACATTCGACGCATTCAACTGGCAGGAATTAGATACACGAAGCGCACTAAATTCAGAGAGTGGCACTAAGTTTAACGCCAAATATCACAAAAAATACTTATTTTCAAAAAATTTAACATGACCGTATTTGAAGGTTGTTTTTATGAACACATTTCATTAACAAAAAATGTACCTTCACCATTGTAGTTGCGGAAGACGCCCAACAATTTTTAATATTTTTAAATGTTTGAAAAATCAAGCATATCAACGAACGAGAGACCTGCACCATTCTCTTAAGCGTCCTTTAAGCTATCGAAGGTCTAAATTTAATTTTAAAAAATTGCCCATGTTTGACACAAAATTTCGCAAAAAATACTCGTTTTTAAAAATGAAACATGACCTAGTTTTAGATATTTTTGATGAACACATTACATTAAGAAAAAAATGTTAATCTTTATAATTGTAGTTGCAGGAAGGCACCGAAATAATTTTGGATTTTTTCAGTTTTCGAAAAATTAGGGTTTTTAACCAACATGAGATCTGCTCCATTCTCTGAAACGTCCTTCACACTATCCAACAACAAATTTAATAAAAAACGAAGGAGCTGTTTTTGTGATCTTCGAATCTGTCTGTTTAGGAACAGATTTTATTAAGGGAAAAAATCTCTGTCTTTAATATTTTAGCTGTAGGAAGACGACGAAAAATTTTTGAATTTTTGCAATTTTCGAAAAATCGGCGTTTACAATGAAAATGAGACCTGTGTCATTCTTGTATACGCCCTTCACTCTATCCAACAACAAAATTTGATAAAAAACGATGGAGCAATTTTTTTTGGAAAATGTTCCATGAGCTTCATGTAAAGTACTCCCCAGAATTAAAATATCGGTTTCAAATGGAAGAGGCTGCGACATCCGCCCGAGCGGTGGAGGGAATATTAATCAGAATCGGGTGGATCTACTGCGATATCAGAGAAAGAAGAGAAATTATTCGGTGCTACAAATGTGCAGGCTACGGACATATCGCGGCGCACTGCTCTGGCACCGACAGAAAAGGAGTCTGCTGGGGATGTGGAAAGCAAGGGCACAAATCCAGCCAATACAAAAATGAGCCGGAATGCGTGATATGTAAGGAAAATGCAAAGGAGAAAATCCACGTCATGAGCAGGGAAGTAAGGAATGCAAATCATCAAGAAGAGCTCGAGAAACAAAAAAGGAGATGGAAGTGAAAGCTCTGCAGATTAACCTAGGGAGAGGAAAACAAGCACAAGACTTGTTAATGCAGACAGCAAACGAGAAAGATATAGATATACTTCTAATCAGTGAATTCTACAGAAAGCCGACTAACATTTCCTGGTTCCAGGACGTCACACAACGAGCGGCAATAGCAATTCGTAACAGTACCTTCAGCATCATAAACTACTGTGAAACAGCTGCAGGGTATGTCTGGATGGAGACAGAAGGAATTTGTATATACAGCTACTACTACTCGCCCAACGACAGTGAAACAGATTTTACTAAATATATTGATCTAGAGAAAAGTATCAAAACTGTCCAAGGAAACATCCTTATCGCAGGAGACATTAATGCCAAAGCGGTGGACTAGGGAGAGTTTAGATCCCACAAAAGGGACATAGTCACCGAATTCATAGCCCAAAATGATCTAGTTGTTCTTAACAGGGCTAATGAATTTACATTTAGGAGATTGGACACTGACTCTATAATCGACCTGTCGCTTTACTCACCAAAACTCGCTACACGGGTGAAGCAATGGAAAGTGTTGGAAGACTACACCTTGAGTGACCACCAATATATAGAGTTCCACGTAAAAAAAAAGCCAAGGAAATTACAGAAGGATTCATAACGGGCAATCAGGAAAGGCCCAACTTTGGATACCACATAAGCTAGGCACATCAAAACTGACAGCATTTCTGAAAGAAATACGTACAGAACGTATCGCAGAGCGCAGTGTTCGAGTCCTAACAATGACACTAGCTGTATAGCTAGGTCGAGTTCAGTGGCCGTCCAGAGAAACATTATTGCGGTCGGCTGCTCTCATTGGTGATTTCATTGTTTTCTCCGATCAATACTAGGAAAATGCAGGAGCAGTATCCCAACAAACGGGCCACGACCGCGATCATTCCTTCCTCATCCTTGCCCTATCCTCACCCGTTACTTGCACACTTGACACTTGCCGGGATACCGTTCGGGGGCTTAGAGCTGGTCCCGGCCGAGGCTAGTGAGAGTGCTCCGATAGTGGGAGATACCTGCATTGGGAAAACCCGCAAGTCTACAGGTAGGTCGGCGTGAGATCTCTCCATCCAACAGGGCAAAATCACCGCCACCTCCCTCGCTAAAAACGCGCCTAACATTTACGAGACTAATCAACATAGCAGTTGACGTGCCCGGAATCGTCTGTCAATCAATTAATCATGATGTAAAAGCACGTGATTATAAAGGTCGAACCCAAATCCAGAAGGAGACGCAGATTGTGGAAAAGCACTATAATTTACATATGTAAAAAAAATGGAATGTTCGTCTCCATTCAAACTGTTTTCGGTCGTCTCTTGCACAATGAATTGATATACTCTAAGGTCCCAAAGTTGCGTAAACGGAACATTTTGTTGTACATTGACAATTGGTGAAAAAATATAAATGAATTTTGAATTCTTTCTAGTGTAATATTAGAGTAAATACATAATATTATTCAAAAAATAGTATTTCAATGCTTGGTCCTTAATGGGTTAAACGTAACCTTAGGCATGTTCATGATGATGTCACTACTCACATTCACAACTACGTTTAGGATAATGGATCTTTTTTGTCGACTTTCTCAGAGCAGGATTTTCAAGAGATGCAGCCAGAACTCTCTTGTAAGGAAAACTGGTAATTACGCTAGGTATACATCCTTTATTGCTGCTTTTATTCTTAATTGCAGGCAGTGCGTTTTATAGCAAACAGGCTCTCAGTTCTGGATGGGCTTGCTGTTGGTTCAGAACTCGCTACAGAATCCGCCCCTGTGTGAAGGGGCAGATTCTGTAGTGAGAGACTTCCAACCGACTAAAGTGACCATCCGAAACCAGCAAAGCAAGTGACTCAGCTGTAGGATATGCCTATTCTACCAAATGTTTCTTCCATTATGAAGATTTACAGATTCTGTAGTGAGTGCTGAGTTGACTACAGGTTTTAGATTTTTTTTCGTTCTGTGCTGGATTGAGAATATCGGTAGTACAGATGTTTACGCTGAATGGGTAGATTCCTATCATTTTCAATCTACTCTTTTTAATAAATGCTCATCGCACTCTCAAATATCCCGTGCCAAAAGATTCATAAGGTCACAGAGAGTAAGTGGTTTTCCTGATTTCTGAAGAGTGTATTGAATCTTGTTATTGTAATAGACCTTTAAAGGACACATGAAAGTACGGTCAAGCAGGAGTATATTGTGTGTACTGTGGGAAGTCAGCGAAATAATTTAGATATGATTTCCCCTTGCTATGTTGCTTACCTGAAGACTTCCAACACAACTAAAGTGACCATCCAAATCAACAAAGCAAGTGACTCGGCTGTAGGATGTGCCTATTGTACAAAATGTTTCTTCCATTTTGCAAACCCACCATCCAGACCCATTCAGAACGGTTTGCCTCGCCAAGAGAAACGTATCACGTCTCATCTAGAGATGGGTCTTGTTCTCTTGTGAAAAAATGAATATAGGAAGTTTGAAATCTTTTGCATTCATGCAAGCAATAACCTTCTTTGTAGTACTATATTCAGCAGAAGACAATGGAACAATTGTTTCTTACTTTTTGCCCAATAATGTGCAATATTTTGCTTTGCTCCACCGCTGTAACAGTCTTATCTACATTGAGTATGCAATCAGTGCAACTGGTGAACAGAAATGTATATTCTAGAACAAGGTTGTCGAAATCGCATCCCGCGGGTCGCATGCGGCCCGCAATGCCATTTATTGCGGCCTGCGAAAGATGATTAGTTAAATGTGAAAGCCCCCTATCGTCCATGTTGGACGAGATCTTTATACTCCTAGCGCACGCATCAGGGTCAAAATCCATCTTAATGTAAAAATAGGTTGTTTAGATCTAAAGACTTTTTCTAGTAAATTTATAAATTCAAAATCATCTAAATGTGTTTCACTGCGTTATGCATGGTACGGCCTGATATCATACATGGTTCCATTCCTCCTCCCCCTCCCAATTAATGAAAATATGGCCCCCAGCCCCATGAAAGGTGTTATTTGTGGCCCTTGAGCCGTTGAAGGTGGGACAATTCTGCTCTAGACTTTAAAAAAAAACAAATTAACATTCTAATTGTTGAAACTGAGAGTGAGAATATGATGTCCCTGTTGAAGAACTTGAGTTGCTTGAAAAGTTCATATTTACGACGCTGAAGGAAAATATCACTCCGTGACTTCTCTGCTTCTTCTGATGTGAAAGGATGTTCAATTCCATTACTGATTGCTATGTGATAGGCAGTTATCTCTTCTTGTGAATCTGAAGAATACAACTTCTACACGAAGTTATATTCTTCTAGTTCCCAAGTAATTTTTCCAGTGGTTCTCCAAGAACAGTTTTCTTGCCAAGTGCAGCTTATTCAGGAGTGAGATTAGTTTGTTTTTTTAGAGTTAATAAAGTGGTTAACGAACTGAATTGCTTTGAAAGTGTCATTTTTTTTCTTTCTTACTGCAGCAAATTGATTTTGCCACCTCCTTCTCATACCGAGGTTTTCATTTCTTTTATGAAACATACTTCTTTCTGTGAACGACTAGGCATCCTGAAATAAATATAAGCCTCGGTTACTGGCTGCAGAGGCTGCAAAACATTTAGACTTTATATGGTAGACTGTATCAGTGCTTGCCCACTCAGAGCTCTGTGACGTCACAGAAATCTGCTGTCCTGTCCCGAACCGAGCCGCTGAGCAAACGAAGTGCCCGACGCGGCGGCGGGCGCAGTGTTCCAATTATGATATAGAAGTGGAGAGGGGGGGAAGGTTCTCTTGGAAAATCGATAAGTACGTTTTTAAAACGGTAATTTTTATTTAGAACTTTATCATTTAATAACAATATGAATAATAATATAAAAGAACATAATTTATTACATAGCTCAAAGCAATATCTGACACTTCATCATAACTAGTACCGTAATTCCACTTCCGTTCTTCTATTAGATAACCTTTTTGGAAAAGACAGTTTTAACATTTTAGGACAATATTATTTTTTGCTGTGGTATATAATATGACGGATTAGTTCGTTCTGAAACAATAATTAACGTTAACAAACATGTACCTGGTAGGGTTCACATGAAAGAATATGGACCCCGGACTTAATTATTTTTCATGTACACTTTTGTTTGGGAATGTTGTAAATCCTCGTGATTTTCGGTGTCTTTTTCCATGATCTTCAATCTGCAAATTCCTTTACTCATCCCTTGATTGCGGGCTACGTCAATTCTCGCAATTTCGCAGTTTTCTCTTGATCGCAAAGCTACGTAATGCAATCTATAGGTTTTAACATCCTGCAGTTGTTCTGAACACACTAAACATTCGCTATTGTTCCAGTACAAAAGGAAACCTTTCATCCCTAACAGGAAGAAAATTAACAGGTGTAGATATTTTCCCAATGGTGTTGCCTGAAACACTGGCAAAGACCCGCTGCCAAGGTTTCCGGCAACCGCCGTCTGCCCCTCCCTCCCTCTTAGTTCGCACTGCTTCCCCGAGCGCCTGCTCACGGAGGGGAAAGGCGGCTCTGATGTCATTTCTCCTCCAGTTGGCCATAGCTGATCTATATTATATGCATTATGCTGTTTCAGAAATTTAACGTACACCACTCTCAAACAATGATGTATGCTCCCCACAATGAGTAGCTGGTAGAGCAATTGCCCATATTTAGACCAGTTCCTCTACGTATTGAATTTCTTACTTTAATTAGTAACATGTGAATTTTACTAATTTCATTGTAATAATTTATTTGTTTTTTTACAGAATAATAAAGGTCTCATCAAAGTCGGAAAAAAAGCAGTTTGTATTGAAAACACACTCAACTACCAAAGAATATAAGGTGTCATGAGGACAGTAGAAAATTAAAATAATGAGAAGAGGAAGTCAGTAAGTTACCTTCAATTGGTATTTACTGTGGGTGAAATAAAATTTATGTGATCAGAGAAATCACAATGTGTCTTGAAAGAGAGTGAGAAACAATCACTGATTGCATTCTAGGTATTTTTTATAAGGCAGTGAAATAGTTTGTATATTTGGGAATATTGAAAAATAATTGAAAATAAATGTAAAAATGAAGATAATTGTAAAATAAAAGTTTTGCTCCCTCTCTCTCCATGTGGTCTGAATGTAATTTGTCATTAAACCCTGCCTGATGATGAATGTGGTCAAAGTGCACCATTGCCTCTTCCATTGATGTTGCTTAAAACAATTCAAGCTATGTGATAGTACTGGTTATTTATCAGCAGCCATTTGAATTTTATTGTGATTTTTAATATACTTATGAGTAAAAACAGCTTTAATAAGGAGGAAAGGAAGGAAAATTTTCTTCCAGTCCACATTTTCTACATCTCATTTCATCTGGATTAACAAAACCTCCATTTTATCTAATTAGCTAAAATTGTATTTTAATGTCAAGAAGATACTATTAATTTTCGAATTAGTATTTTTACACAAAATAAATCACTTTGAAGCCACGGGCACTTTCTGCTCGCTCCATCATACAGTTTCAGATTACCTGAAAAATGCAACATCTGCAAAGATCTCACACTTGTTATTTGTATACGCACAATTGCCAAAATTTTTCAGGAAAAGCAATTTTCACATACTCCAATTTGGATTAGTTATTTTCAATTAATTCACCTAAAACTGGCAGAAAAGACTGTGTCCCTTTTAATACAGCAAACTAGATACAGTGATTAAATGTTGAATGTGAAGAACTTGGGAATAATTCACAAAATTGAATTTCTTTTGATCAAGAATCTTGATCAAAAGTGAAGTGAAGACAGTGGTTGAGTTTTACTTCAACTACTAGTGGGTATAGATTTACTCAGGATGCCTATGTGAAGGGTAAGATAAATAAAGAGGATAAGTCCATTTTTTATTTTTCAGAAGTTTGTCTTAATGCTGGACTAATCTTTATTTCACAAAGGATTCGTTTAATTTTCTTATGAACTGAAGCACTTTATTTATAATGTGATATATGTATTGCAAAGCTTATATTTCTGTATTTCGCAAGGCGTAGGGAGCTTTTTTCTTGGAAAGGGACTTAACCTCTTTTATTTCTCTGATCTTCATAAGTAATTTTTAATTCTAAGGATCAACTCCATTTCTACAGTAGTTTGTATCTTTGAATATGATATTTTTAATTAATAAATGTGAAAATGTAACTTAAATCTTCAAAGTATGTCTGGTATACATTTAGTAAGAAGACTCCTCCTGGTGCGACATCAGGTTTCTTATGCTTATTCATAAGAAATTTGAGATCGCTCCAAATGTTTCCATGATGAATTATATTTTTTTTAGAATTAGTGATTAAGAAAGAATGTAATAGTGTATTATTTATTGTGTATTGTGATTGTATTGATGTATTTATGCTCAAAACCTTGAAAGGAAAATAAGTATCAATCGAGGATAAATATATAATAATTAAGACTCTCAGGTGGTACTTGTGGCATGTATATAATAGAATGTATGAGAATAGTATGTTTGAAGCTGTCCAAAGAATAAAAAAATTTGATGAAATTTAACAGATAATTTATTAGCATATATTTCTTACATGGGCAGATATATTCCCTAATTCCTTTTGTTTGAAAACGACAAGTTTATGCTAGACAAAATAACTATTTTGTACTAATTTTATCTAACTGCAATCTTCAGTTAAAGAAGAAAGTGGTACAAGGTTCCAAAACACAAACATGGTGAGAAATGTAAGTTCCCGCTCTTGACTGACCGACTGTCCTAATGGTGTAGTTAAAATCAGTATGGACAGTGTTCTTACTAACGGGCCTCTCGTTTCCACCAGATCTGTTCAATGCACTATGTCCTGTAGGTCTTGCTCACTCAAGGCTTTGAGCCCTTCCTCCCCTTCCTCATGTAGCAGCATTTATAGATTGGTTTCCTAAATGAAGCTAACCATTATAAGGCCCATGATGTATTGGAGAAATCAGATGCAGAAGTACATGTAGGCTTTTCCATTTTGGTTCCTTAATGGAGAGGGGATCCTTGTTTAGGGGAGAAAGAGAAAAGGATGCGTGTTGCCCTCTTAATCTTTTGTCAAAGCTGATCTAATGGAACTCAAAATCCGCATTGATTATTGGCTTTATTTGTATCAGAAATGGTCATTGTTTTGTTTGGATTTGATTTATTTTATTTTGTCAATGAATGTCTGGATGTGACATGTGGGAGAAGTAGAGTCTTCCTGAGTTTTCTTGAGCTCTTGAATCCCTTCCCTGCTTTCTATCCTTATAAAGCTGAATGGTGAATATAAGCACCAACAAAGCAAGGTTAGTGACTTTTTTGAAAATAGACATTTTCACTCCTGGAAAATTGTTTGTATTGGTAAATAAAATACAAAATTGAGTATTTATGAGAAAATAGCAGCCTATACCCGTGGCTCCACTTCAATCACTACTAGCAAAAGGAAAGTTCAACAAAACGAGAGCATAGTCAAACTATATTTCCAGAAGCAAAACAAGGGGACATCTCAGCATTCACTCAATGGATTAAGGAAACTAGACAAAAACCTGATCGAGATGAGGGTCATAGACCCAGAAGCTGAAATACATGACTTGTTACAGGCAAATTAAGTAGTTGTGATTATATAAGACAAAAGTAAACTAATGCTTTATATATTGAGATATTCCCATTTATCCCCTTACTAGCTGGTACCCGGTGCGTCTTCTTACCCACTGTGTCTCTTTTCCCGCTCCCTGTTTTCCATCTCTCTTATTTCCTTCTATTCCCCTTCATATTTCCCGCTCTCTGTTCCCCCTCTTTATTTCCTTCTCTCACTATTTCCCTCAATTTTCCTTCTCTTTCACTATTTTCCCTCTATTTCACCCCTCGCTCTGTTTTCCCTCTCTCTTTGTCCCTGTCTCTTTTTTCCCTCTCTCATCAACTTGCGCCGCCTGCTCCTCGTGTTCTCCTCGACCTCGCCCCACGGCAACGCCTAGCAACAATGAAGCTCACGAGAATTGGGAATTGCATTTAACTGAAGCGCCATCTAGTGAAGTTACAATAATTGTACTTATGCCTATATTCTTCCCGCAAGTGCAAGCAATAAGTTGACACATTTTTATCGCAATTGGATGCCTGGTACGGCAGAGTATTAAGCGCGAACCAACAAACATTGATTTTTTCACATTGAAATTTCCCGATCTTTTAATAGTTATTCTGTTATTAGGGGTGGAGATAAATCCAATGAATCGGAGATAATTAAAAATGGTCCAGTCCAATGGCGTAGCGTAACTCGCACATTTGGGGATGCTCAGCAACATAAAATGTCACTATCAACTACTTCATCTAACAGGCGAATGTAACACAAGGCAGATACACTGGAACTACTTCCACGATCTCGATTGTTTTTGACAGTGTAGGTGCTTCCTACAAAATCATCACAGTAGTCAGGACTGCAGATATCGTGAAAGCAAATTATACAATGGCTCCGCTGTAATTCTTATACGCGAATGGCTATGAGACGACTTGTGTGTGACATTGCAAACTAAAATAATATGTAATCTATTTAAGGAATAATTCAATTTCTTGGATATTAATTAAGAAATAGTAGACGGGCACTATTTCTACAGGTTGTGCCCATGACCAAGCGGGGACTCCCGAGTGAGAGAGAGAGAATTTACTGACCGCCTGAAGTGTGCTGCGCTCTTGTGCACAAACGAGTAACTTCCTCAAATTAGCCTCCTTCCGCAGTGGATGCTAGCGTACAGCAGTCGGGTTTCTCTTGGCCAGGGGGGGAGAGGGGAACCTCGCCATCTGCGCATGCGTCATTTCTCGTCGCAATCTCACGGCAGACGTTAGAAGCATTTTAGCTTCCAAGCAATCACAGGCCAGCTTCAACAATCCGCCGAATTCAGTCATAGGAAATCAATTTATAATTAATACAAAACGCGTTTCGTTCAACGGACCACTTGTAAGATTATCAATATAGTATTTAGGGTTCTTTATTAATACGAAATATTATATACGGGGATGCTCAGCGTCCCCTGACGCTACGCCACTGCTTATAATACCTTTTACATTTCTAACACGTAAAACACTCGTTAACATAAATCAATAAATACCAACTTTTGTCAGAATAGCCTATAAAAGATGATTTAGATTAGCGAAATAAACAGAACGAAATGAAATCACTTCACTTCATAGCACTTTACCTAAATACTAATAGCTCAATACATTTTAGTAGACTACCCATAATCGCACCTTTCACTTCACGTTTTCATCCTATTGATTAATTTCCTACCTTTTTACTAAAACCACGCGCTGAGCAAGGAAAGGGCTCAAAAACTGCCGCAGGTAAATCGTTCCAATCTACGATTGTTCTGTTTACAAAGGAGAATTTGCATTCGAGTTCTAATTTTATATTTATGATCAAATCTATTAAAATTATCTGGTTTATCTAGCCTTCCCCGCATTTCCTACCATGCAGAGCCACCAGTATAAGATTAGTATATTACGCAAAGTCAAGCCCTTTTCCTCCAATGTTCTAATGATTCCCAATGTGCAAGTATGTACCTCCGAAAAGTGTATTTTGCCGTTGTGTTTTGTATCCTCTCTAAGCTCTTCTATTCTGTATGGATCCCAACAATTAGCTCCGTATTCCATTACTGGAATTCCATTTTAAAACCCGTAAAAGTACACAGTGTAGAAATAAAAATTGCAAATCAGCGCCAGTCACCAGTTTAGCCTTTGTGGTACGCACTGAGAGCTATTTTGTGTTTTAATTGTGGTCACACTGACGTCCAGCGTGCTGACCACATGTGGGCGGGAAATCCCATGTTTACATAGGTGTAAAACTTTATTTACTGTGGGGTGTTCTGGACTTCTGTATAATCAAAAAGCGTGCTTCTACCGCGAATTGTGTCCTGAATTCAGCCGCTTCTCCGAATTTGCCAAGTGTTAAATAAATGTCTTAATATTAATATTTTTTGTTTGAACGAGCACACATTCTAAAGATACGGGGTGAATGGGATCAGAGGAAAGTGACTATAATCAGATTTGCGGATGTTAGAATTATTCTTGTTATGTATAATCTGTTTGAATTGTTTGTTCGTTTAAACTTACAGGGTAGTTAAAATGCCTCGAATTTATATCTGTGATCCTCGTGGGAAAGCCTACATAAAGAGGAGCATGAATGAATTTGAGTAAGCCCTTGCTGCTGTGAAGAGAAGATGCAGCCTTAGACAAACTGGCACAAATTTGACACAAACAATGGCGAAGCGTCAGGGTAGGCAGAGTAAGCTGAGCTATCCGAAAGAATTTTGAAGAAGAAAAATATCTCATTCTTAAAAATATAAAATTGAACATTCATAATGTCGCTTCTTAGCCAATTAATGCCGTGCATATGCGCGCCATGTTATTTTTCTATTCTTTTCCGTATTCCACACTACGTGTCTTCGCCACCCGGAGAGGCGGCGAGGCCTGAGCTAGGCTAACTCCCTTCAGCTTAACACGTTGTGATGTCACAAGACGAGGTGCGGGGAAGTGAGCGCGCTTCCGCGTGGCTCGCTGTGTGACACCCGCAGAGATTAGGCCGGCCTTACGACTGTACAAGTAATTGAAACTCTTGCCGGTAGGCGCTCTCTATACCACAAGCTTGCGTGGAACTTCCGGGAATGTCCGCTAGAGGTCATTGAGCAATTTCTAATCGCTACAAACATCCCAATAAAACATTCATTTACTTCAAATTTCAGTATTTGAATACATCTTTTCCTAATTAATTACGCACAATATTGAGAATGGTCACATTCTCCTCCCCTATTATTTAACTTTGTGATAACTTTTAATAAAACACGATCATTTAGAAAATGCTGATTTTAAGTATGTATATAAATATTATTATCCCATTACATCACGACTAAATATGTTATGAGTCGGCTCAAAATAAAATCTACTCCAGGTTGCAACGACCTATCTAAGGAACAATTCTAGGAACTGTCGGTGCCTCTACAATACTTTGCGCAAAATGTTGGCTGTTCCAAATAAAGAAATTTCTTGCACTTCCCAGCCTTTTGAATTACCTGGGAGTTTAGCCAAGTCCTTACACAAATTTTGCGGAACAAATCCCAGAGCTCCGATGACTACTGGTACGACTTGTGCTTTTACGCCCCTCATTCGGCTGATCTCGATTTCCAAACTCTTGTATTTAAGACGTTTCTCTGCCTCCTTGGTAACGATGTTTTGATCGCAAGGTACAGCAACATCGACAGTTAGACACGATTTTTTCTTCAAATCCCGAATAACTACATCCGGTTTGTTTACCGCTATCGTGCGATTAGTTTGAATGTGTTAGTCGTACAATATTGTACGACGTATTATATATGAGTTAGTCGCACAATCCAGCAGAAGTCACCGGCTTTGTATTCGGTCTTTGATAGGATTGGACAAGCTGAGACAATATGATCAATGGTTTCTACGTGTTCCTGGCAAATGCGGCATTTATCATCTTTCTTTATCATAATGTCGCGTTCTCAACGCCTGATCTTGGGCAGCTATTACAAGTGCTTCCGATTCTGGCTTCATTCTTCCCCTTTTAATCCACATAAATGATTGATCGTTATTGATCTGCACCTTGTCCATTCTTTTTAGATATTGTCCGTGGAGTGGTTTGTCTCATCACCATTTCTTTAACATTTTTTGTGTCCCATTTCATGTTAAGTAGCATTAGAAGTTCACTGTCTCTGTCATTCTGTGCGTCTTGCATAGTCTTGTTCGCAATGCTTCTTGCTACACTTACAATGCCAGTTCCCATTCTTCGATCAGATTTTATGACCTGCCTCATTAGAGGGTCATCTTGATGGCTGACTACAAACTTTCCCATCCTATGACTATTGCATTGTGCCAGGAGGCTTCAATATGTCTGAGGCCTCTTCCTCCTTCCTTACGTGACACAAAGTCTATATAAATCAGCTCGAGGGTGGGCAACATGATGCATTGTAAGAAGTTTTCTGGTTTTTCGATCCATAGTGCGAATTTCCTGCTCAGTCCAGTCCACTAGTCCGAAGCTGTATTCGGCTAAAGGGTGCTAGGGTGGGTTCGTGCTCCTAAAACCCAGACGACCAACTGGGGAAGCCTAGATGGTTTAGCTTACCAGTAGGTAAAAGGAGAGGGGAAACTAAGAATAGTCCACGACGTGGAAGAAAGAAGACTTCACAGAAGACGACGATCCAGATTGGAAAGCCGGTGATAGTGAAGATGTCCAACAGCGGCGGAAGAGGAGTATATCCCAACGGCTTAGAAGGCGGAAGGGACATCGTTCTTTCTCTCCTTGTCTATCCTGTTGTCTGGCAGCAGGGACAACAGTACTGAGCGGTGGTGCCCAGGAAGGATCTTGGAAGCAGCTTCATCCGGATATTCGTGGGCGTCGTGCACATAACGCATGTAGCGGCCACGGAACTGCGATGCGAAAGGCAAGCCGGGAAACCATCGCATTATTCTCCCGAGGAAGTCCACTTCCACCTACTTTTCTTAACGGTGAGTGCATTTAATTAAAATGGCCCTGAGTACCGGCGTCCCTTAAATGGGACGGATAAGAAGAATCTCCGGACCCGCAATTTTGAAAGAGGAGGTGCGTGTGGGTACATGAAATGTTCGAAGTCTGTATGAAGCAGGAAAACTGGATAATCTAATTTTGGAATCTAGGTTTGAATGCCATCAACGTAGAAATTTAAAAAAATTTGAACGATACGAGTATTGCAAAAATTACGAATCTTTTTAATAATATATATGACACTGGGTATCTACCTACTGATTGGCTAAAATCTATATTTGTCACGCTTCCAAAGACAGCTAGGGCTAGAAGTTGTGGCGATTATCGGACAATAAGTTTGATGAGCCATGTACTCAAGATAATTTTACGCATCATACATGCTCGTATTTGGAGAAAAGTGGAAGTTGAAATAGGAAATACACAATTTGGTTTTAGAAATGCTTTTGGTACATGAGACGCTCTGTTTGCCACTCAAGTTTTAGTACAGAAATGTTTGGATCAAGGTCCAGAAATATTTTTATATTTTATTGATTTTAAAAAGGTGTTTGATAATGTGAAACACGACCGGCTTATGCATATTTTGGAGAGTATTAATACAGATTTTAAAAGATATAAGCATCATAAAAAACTTATATTGGGGACAAACTGCTTAGGTGCGAGTTTATCAGCACCTTACCGCGGAAGTGGATGTGAGAAAAGGAGTTAGACAGGGGTGTATTTTGTCTCCATTGCTATTTAATCTGTATTCTGAACATGTTTTTAAAGATGCCTTACAGGATTGTAATCTGGGAGTAAATGTGAATGGTATTCCTATTTCTAATATATGTTACGCAGATGATACACTAATCTTGGCAGAAACTTCTGCGGATCTGCAAGAAATAATGAACAGAATAAATCGAACTTGCAAAGATTACGAATTAGAAATAAATGTATATAAAACAAAGTACATGCTAATTAGTAAGAAAAGTGGAAAACCGTTTCAACTGTTCATCAACGATCAACCCATTGAGCATATTTCTCAGTATAAATATTTGGGACAAATTTTAAATGAGTCGTGGACATCAGATATGGAAAAAACGAGAATTTAAATAGCAAGATCCACATTCAACAAAATGAGGAATTATCTATGTAGCAAAGACTTGAGTTTTATCCTCAGATGGAGAGTGGCAAAATGTTACGTGCCAACTGTTCTCTTATATGGCGCTGAAACATGGACTCTGAAAACAGCATCAATTAATAGACTGGAGGCATTCGATATGTGGATGATCAGGAGAATGTTGAGAATCCCCTGGACTGACAAAGTTTGTAATGACTACATACTAGAGAAAAATGGTATATGCCGAGAGATATTAAAAGTGATTAAAATTATAAAAACACTGTATCTTGATCATTTACTTAGAAACCCCAAATATGAACTATTACAACTAATAATGATGGGGAAAGTTCACGGTAGATGGGGAGTCGGCAGGAAGAAGATGTCCTGATTGGCAAACATCCGAAAATGGACAGGTATCTCGAGTGCTTCTGAGTTGTTCCATGTGGCACAAGACAGAGAAAAGTTCGGGGAAGACGGCACTTCAAGAAGAATAATTCCCTTTTAACAATTTACAGTAAATCAGGAAAAAGGATTCAGAACTACAGACCAAGACCCAGAAAATAGATTTTGTTTCATCAATTTACCACAATTGGTTGAGGTGATACAGGTCTTTGAACATGAAAAGTGATCCTATTCAAGCCATCTAAAGCTAGCAGCGCCCAGAAACCAATCTCAACGAAACCATATCCAAAATTTTAGGCTAATTAAATGCTCTATTTCCGAATTTTAGGCTTCTTTGGATTTCCCAAAATCCTTTGGATTTAGACTTATTTGGATCCTTTGGATTTAGACTCCGAATTTTCGAGTCCTTTGGATTTAGACTAAAGCTAGCAGCGCCCACCCAGAATTAGACTCAAAATCAATTCAGAAATCTGAAACCCTTTCCAAAATTTAAGAATAATTTTAGGCTATTAGAAAAAAATTATCCCCGCGTTCATATTTCAACAAAAATTGCCATTTAGCACAAGGTTTAACTGTTTTTAATATTCTTAAAATAATATTTTGTTCTACTATTAGGAAACCGAAAAATTAATGAAATGTTTTAAAAAAATGTAGTTTGGGCGGCAATAGATGGCAGCTGTCAAGAGTATTGGCAAGTCCGAATAGCTAGCCGAGACCAAATAAAACAAAACTAATACGGGAAAATCTGTGCCATTCTGTAGCACCACTAGTTTCTTAATGAAATGTGTTCATCAAAAACAGATCTTTAAATTAGGTGATATTAATTTTTCGAAAATATGGGTATTTTTGCGAAATTTTGTCAAACATAGGCAATTTTTCTTTTCTTTTAACTATTTTTTCTTAAATGCGACACATTCTTTTGCTTAAATTTTGACCTTAGGTAGCGCATAGGAGGCATAAAAGAATGGTCCAGGTCTCATGTTCGTTTAAATCCCTGATTTTTTGAAAATTAAAACAAATAATTTTTTCCTGCAACTACAGTTGTGAAGAGACAATCTTTTTTCTTAATGAAATATGTTCATCAAAAACATTTCAAATAAGTTCAAGTTTAATGTTTAGAAAATATGAGTATTTAATGTGTGATTTTGCTGTAAGCATTGTCGTCTGCTTCGAATTTCCTGCGCTTCGTGAACGTAATTTTAAGAAGTGCTTGGAGGCAGCTTGATGCTACGTAAGTAAGAAATTAAATATTTCTTATTTCTGGGTTCGTTTCTTACATTCGAGCCTTTGTTACACGTTTATAAATTAATATTTTAGAAATTATTTAAAACCTATTTGATAATCCATATTTTGTCCGTGATGCGAGGAATGTATGTGCATTCTCAATGTATTGATGTATTTTCTTCGAAGCAATCCGCAACCCTTAATTGAAATTAGCCCAATTAGGTTTTCTCTCTTAAAAATACGATTTAAATGTAATATGAGCGAAAAAATGCTAGCCTTCAGTAAATATCAGATTGGAATGCGACAATGGCTTTCCGCCCCGCGAGACAGTAGCTGTAGTTCTGTGATTTCCGTACATTGTTGGGATATGCTTTGGCTGTATGAAACGCATTTATAGTTGTCAAATATGTGTTGATATTTGACAACTTGGCTTGAAAATATTGTTTTTGCACTTAATGTTCAAAGTTCACCTCTTTCGCACCTAATGTTCACCTAGTTCAAAAATGATGACTGAGTTGTGTTAATTCGGAGAGAAAATGCGGTATAAATAGTATTAGGTAACCATTACTAAGGGCGAGAAAGTAAGTGCTGTTTTAGTTTTCTTTAATTTTTTCCACGGATAAAACAAAGGATGTTTGTAAGAGGTCTCATTTTCGTTGATTTTTTTAATTGTTGCTTCTTCCTCGACACAACGCGTCTCTAAACCTTTGTTGGACATTGCGTGCTGGTTTGGAGTAATCCCCCATTACGTTTTTTACTTTCTCGCGCTTAAGAAGAAACCTCTAAAGAAGAGAAAGTTATGTAAAGCTGCGTGAAAAAACGGAGAATTTTCGACAGAAAAACTATTACAGGACTCTGGTAACGAAAAAATCGATAAATTCAGTTGCTAAACTACCGTTCAGCCGATTTTCCCCGAAATTGATATTCCATGATCTATATGGCTTGTGTCACGGCCCCTTGAATTTGAAACCGATGTTTTAATTTTGAGGAGTACTTTACATGAAACCCCTGGGCCATTTTCAAAATTTTTAAAAAATGGCGCCAACAATTTGGATTAAATTTTGATGTTGGATAATCTAAAGAACGTTTAAGAGAATGGTGCAGGTCTCATGTTGGTCTCATGTTCCAACTTAACCATAGGCATAAAACACCCAAGCACGGTTTTAAAGAAGATTTGAACCGATGCCTCATTAATATGTCTTCGCCAGAAGTTTACGTTCAAGTGTAGCGATTTCGGCAAAATCGACTTCTAGCAATCCGGAATGAAAATACAATTTACTTATATGTTTCATTTAGGATGTCTTCGTCAATTGAAGAAATAAAATTTGCAAATTAGTTAAAAGGGGAAATGTGAGTTGAACAAAAATGTAGTTACATACATGTAACACAGGGCATTAAAGGGATAATTTAGCAACACAACAATATTAGCACTAAAAGTTGCAAAAACATGCTGCCAGAGAGCTCCCACAATGACTGCGCGCAAGAATGCGGTAATGGGAGATCGCAATTCGTACAAAATTAATTAGGCAGTTAATGAGTTAAAGTCGGGAGAATATCTCTATTGTTTCTTTAGTAGTAGTAGTAAAGGGCTGTTCCTGACTATCGAAATAATTGGATATATATAGCGCACGCTTCTTTTGAACTTGTTTGGACTTTTTCAAGTAATGGCTAAAGTGAGGGCTGAAATTGCACTATTGTAACATTAACGTAACCGTTTCCAAGAGTTCCGTTCCCATGCGAGAAAGTATTATTGTTGCAGCTCCTCTAGTTTCTTCAGTTATCAGAAAAAGCTTTTGTACTGACGGCACTTCTTTTCCTCATATGTAGAAGTCTTGCAACGTATTCATTTATTTCACGTCAAAAAATAGTTTTAAAATGTGTGTGACAAAACCTGCCTTCACTTCAATTTCACTCACGTGTTCCGTATAACACTTCAGTTAAAACATCTACATAAGCCAATTTCTACTAAAATAATGAAAATGTTTATTTTTTTTAGAAATATCCTTGAACTATAAAAGTATTTTCACTTATTTATTTACCTTTTTTGTATTGTCAGTTAATTAACATTTACATATTTATTTTCCTACTGACCGGCCCCCGACATTTGCCAGAATTGCCAGATTATCAGACCGACCCTGCACAAATTGACGGAAAGGCAGACTTTTGCCATAAACCAATTTTCAGGTATCAAGATCTCACAAAACGTGGATTCTGATTGCACAACATTGTAGAGGAAGTAATTTACAACGTATAGGACCATCCACTTTTTCTGTTTCAGGGATCAACAATTCAAGTTTTTTTCTGTAGAAAATTGTCACTTTTCGCTGCGTCATTACAGTATTTCTCTTTACTATGTAAGTTTATAGTAGGCGAGAAGAGGATCGGATTTCAAGACCTAGGCAATCAAAAACTAGGGCCCTTCCTTTTTAGTTATTGAATAAAAAATTACAATTGGGGAAGGGCATTCGCACGTCTTGAGAGATAACGCAGCTCCCGGGATCGAATTTATTCTTCAGTGTATCAACATTAATGCTGCAAGAGACGAATTCCCTTTGCACACCGCGCTGCCAAATCTCTAAATATCTGCCGGAAGCAATTTTACTGTCGTATAATTCTGTTTTATAATTTCAACTTGTTTGTAATTAATACTCCGATAAAACATTTTAAAATCTGAAATAAATAAATAAATATATTTTAAAAGTTGAACATTTGACAAATTAGTAAAAAATGCCTTTCTTGGCCTATTTTTAAATTAATACATTTTTGAAATTTTATTTGGGCCGCCTCAGAGTTCGGACCCTTAGGTTGGTTTGCCTAAGCGGAAGTCTGCCCTTGTGCAAGAAAGTGAAAACTATAGATATTATGTTGCACCCTATTCACCCTTTCAGCAGCGACTGCAGAAGAAGTGGCCTTGCTAAAGTTGAACTTTTAGTTCAATTGAGAGAAATCAATTGAGTTAAGTAAAGTAAAGTAAAGTAAATTCAGTTTTAATAATGAAGGTTTTTCTCAATATGTCACACAGAATATTCAATATACATAAATAAATATTTTAATTTTAAATAGTTACGGATACTCTTAGAACGCTCCCATAGGTCATAGCCATAGTATTAAGTCACTGAGTGAAAGTGCATGTAGTGAGGATACATGGTGCGCCTAAATGCAACCAATTTCAGGCGTTTAGAAGATTCAAATTAAGGAGTCATTCTTATGCAACCGCAGATGTCTCTCATTGTAAGCGAATCGGTATTGATACGTCTCTCTAAACAAGTAGTGCACACATCAAAAATATATTCTGGATATTGTGCAAAGAAAGAATTGTAACTGAAATACTTGTTTTGCGTACAAATGACATCCTGATCGCACAAGCGAATTTCCCGCCATTCGCGCGCGGGTTGTGTTTTTTTCGCCGTGCTTTAAAAGGCTTTGGACGTTGTAGTCAATGCCCCTCCAAGCTCAATAAATGGCTGCGCCTAGGAGAAGCAGAACAGCTGACAACCTAGTAGGATGTGTCTAATGCTGATCTTGCGTGTGAGAGAGTGTGAAGTTTAACGATTTAATACTCGTCTGAATTCACATCATTTCTACACGATACGATTTGCTGAAATGATCGATATGTTGGTGCTGTGTTTCTTGTGTAAGAAAAGTATCTTTAAAACTAATTCAGATTGTTGACATAGTTTCATGATTAAGTTCAAGGTATTTTTATTTTTATTATTGATGCAAATCATGGAATACTTGTTGAATTGTAATGTTAAACTGTTGTGAAGTAGAGTGTGTGCCTGTCTTATAAGTTACAGATACTGTCATGGTGTTTTAAGTGCATTATTCCAAATAAAGAGACCAATATTACCTATTCTGTGGTACATGACCTATCCCATTTGTGAAGATCATGAACAGAGAACTTTCCTTACAATGCAATAATATTGTGCAGTTAATGCAATTAAGACAAACAAAGGTGAGTTGTGTTCTTGTTTTACAACAAAGTACATTTTTCTTATTATGAGATGCATTGGTGTACTATTAATAACGTATGTGCATATACTACTTACATACATGTATATGTACTACATGCATGTATAATATAATGTTTATGTGTGTACTTTATTTCAATTTTGGAAGATAGTCTTATTGTAAATTATGTCAATCTTTTGTGAATTTCTAATAGTTGAGAAATATGTAATTCTTTTCAATATTGGTGATGTTGATGAGCTTATTCCTTTTTTTATTTGAATAGAATTCTGTGAATCACAGTATCCAGAGGCAGTTACATGTCACAGAAGATTTTGTGAACCGATTAGGTCTTGAGAAGGAGTTAGAGGGACACAATGGATGTGTCAACTGTTTGGAATGGAATGAGTCTGGGAAGTAAGTGATGTTGTTTGTTATTATTGTCTTACTGTAAACCAAACTCTTCATATTGAAATTATAATATTGTAATCTAATTTAAGTTCATTAATGTAAATGAGATGGTCATTACGTTTTTGTTTATCACATTCCAATGGTTTCTTCATTGCTTTTTTTATAAACGTACAGGTATAATGTTTACATTAACATTTCATTCAGATCTCCCCTACAAATTGAGATCAGCCAATGTTTCATAAGACATAGTTGCACAATTTTGTTGAGTGAATTCTTATGTCCATTTCCATTGTTAAAACCTAACACATCTAGCAAGCAGTGGCGGATCCAACCCCTTCCCAAAGTTTTTTTTTGTTGGAAATTGACTCAGTTTATTGAAAACATTTGTCGTATGTTCTCCACATCCAAAGGAATATACATATTTTTCACTTCAAGCCAATGTTAAATAAAAAAAAATCATATCTTAAATTTAATTTTGATCTGTAACAAGTTGCAGTGTATGTTTTTCTCTTTTATTGTTGATTTTAGAAATTTCACTGCAAATTTGCTAGAGAAATGATTTTTACATGAAAAAATAAAATGGAATTCTCTCTTTTGGAAGAGGTTTCAGTTAGTGATTTGTCAGATTTATGGGGAAAAGTGTTTCCAAATCACATGTGGAAGTGTCTAATGTTTAGACATTTGCACATAAACAGTCATTACAGCAAAGAGTAATGAACAGTCATTACCAACTTAAGTGAACCTTCAAACTATTTGAGTGCATTCTTTCTCTGTTTCCAAGTGATCAATTATTCATTGAAGTGAACATTTTATAGGATACTTGCTTCTGCCTCGGATGATGTACAAGTCATCTTATGGGATCCTTTCTTACATAAGGAAATGCACACGGTACAAACAGGACATCATGGAAACATCTTTTCCGTTAAGGTAATTTTATGATTAATATTTAAATCCAGTATGAAGGATTAATGGATTATCATATGTTTTGAACAATCATAACAATCTTGATGAATGATCAGAATATTTTTTGTGAAGTTGAGTCACAATGAAACAAATAGATCAATTACAGGAATTATTTTTGATTGTGAGTGTATAATGATTTCTGAGAACAGTATTGAAGAGATGGTAAATTATTAATTCTCCTTTATCAGTAATTAAAATGCATTGTTGCTGCTTTTCTATATGTTTTGTGTTTATTCCAAAAATATATGTTGGCATGGGCACTTAATATTTATGTAATTTCTATATCAGGTTTTATAATATTTTGTAATGTGTTTTACTTTTCTGCGACAACAATAAATTACAAAAGTGAGGAATATGCTTTTAGGTTGTAAGTCAGTGTTATTGTTAGAGAAAAGATAGATTATAATTTGGAAATATACTTTATTTTGTATATCAATGACTTTGAGTAGCTCAGTGTAGGTCTTTGCTGTCAAGGATAATTTACTGACTTAAAAAAAAATGTTTAAAGTTTTGAGAGTGAAAGGCTCTTAATTTTTTTAATTGATTTATTAGTGTCAACTATTAGTAGCAAGTGATTGAATAATGATATGATTAGAGATCTGACAATAAGCAAAATACTTTTTCAAGAAATGAAGGATTGATAGCTTTGAATTAAAGTGAATCAGTACTACCTAAATGCTGATATTGTGGACAAGATTACCTCTTATCTTTAGCTCTTTCTAATTTATTTTGTAGATGTTTATTGGCTAAATTATATTAAATGATAATTTTGCCCAAATAATTGGTTTTTGAAATTCTTGAAACTTAATCACAAATTCAAAAATAACCTTTTAGGGGAGCTGACTTCCTGAGGAAATAATATCAAGTAGTTTGTATCTATTTGTTTACACTTGTACATTTACTGTTAGAGATCAAACAACTTAAAAAAAAAAATCTCTTTGTTTATGATTAATTGGCCAAAATGCAAGATTTTACTTCAGACATCCTGTCTCCATAAGTTGATGTATTTTGATAATTTTATTTATTTATGTATTGAAGGTAATGTACAGGTAATGTACGTACTATCTGATGTGGCCCAAATCGGCCCTAAACATGATTAATTTTTTAAAATTCTTTTTTTAAATTAATCACAAACGTGATTGATATAGAAAATGAACTAGAATGGTAAAAGTATGTTGAAAACTAAAGAGCCAGGATTTGATTATTTCAGAAAAAAATATTTGTGTCAAAGTATATTCTGGACACTTCAGTTTTTTTTTAACTGAAACTTTTAGTGACACCCTAACTATTGTAGTCCATTCTCTAGAGAAAATCGTGGGTTGCAAGCTGCAAGAAGAATTTTTTTTTTTTTTTAGTTTTATTTATTTCCAATAAACAGGATGAACTAGAACAAAAAGAGAAAATGCTTACATAAAGACAAAAACATACAGATACAAAAGTACAAAATAGCAAAAATTAAAGCAAAGTAAGAGGATCAGTGAGTTTTAAGAGAACTACAAAAAATTTTAATGTCATGATTGAAAAAATCAATCCTATCAGCATAGCAATCAGCAGTTCTAGGTAGTCTCTTAAAGATATAATAGCTGTAGTTAGCGGAACATGCGTCCACCCAGAAGCTGGTATGATTTCTCATTCTCATCTAAGGGATGTGAAGAAGGGAGAGTAGAGAAAGAAGTTCTCTTCTCTCCCTTCTAAGGGACAATTAATGAGACCATGTAGTATTTTATAGAAGAAAATTAAATCATAGAATTTTCATATATCCTGAAAAGATTCTAATTTAAATAAATTGTAGAATTTGGAAAGGTCATGATCAAATCTACGAATTGGTGTAACATTTCTGAAAGCTTGGGTGTGTAGAAATTTACATTATACTTTTTCCAAATGATCAATAGATAAATTAGTGTAAGGCGATCAAATGATAGAGGCAAATTCTAAAATATGATGAATCATAGTTTTATAAAGAATTAATAAGTTACTAATGGACTGGAGATTACATCAGTGTCTTTTATGGCTTATGATTTATGATGTTTGACATTTTAATTTTGAGGTAGACAGAGACTTTAATAATTGAAAAGGAAGAAATAGTTTGTTATTCAGTGTTTATTCATTTTAATTTATTTTTAAATTTATTGATTACAGGCTCTTGTTAACGGTTAACTGTAGACGGGTTTTGTAAGGAGTTCTTGTAAGTGCTTTTTGCAGTGGCACGAAAGAGTGTCCTTAATGGGAGAGGGTAAAGTCCTAGTAAAGATAACATGATGCACTGCTATTGCTTATACCTTTGGTACTGTACTGTTTGCACATTTCAGTTTGACATCTTGTTATGGAAGAAGCCATTTCTTAATGATGCATGTATAACTGGCACTCTTGATGTTGGACACAATTGGAGCTAAATATTAACCTCACGCATGGTGTTAAGAGTCATAACTGGGTCAGACATTTTTGTTCCAACTAGGTTTTTATTCTTTTGAAATTTCTAATTAAATCAATGATTTGTAAGTTTATATTTGTATTTTACAAGAATTTGAGTCTTGATCTTGTCAGAGGTCAGCTGTTCAGTTATGCAGTATCAAGCAAAATTCAAATTACAGACAAGTTGAAACAAAGATTAAACAAGTTCCAGTGATAAGGTAAAGAGACAAGTGTCAAAAAATTGAGGGAAATGACAGAAAAACTCATTTCTTTCTGAAGAGCAGCTCTGTTCTCTGCTAGGGGCACCTGAGCAAAATCCATATTATTAAAAGATTATTTTTTTACACATTTAGAATAGTTTAAGAATATATTTCCTTTAAAATGTTGTAGTGTTAAATAAGTTTTTCCAATGTCCAATGGTCTGGCCTTTAGCCTACGTGTTAACATGAAACATCCCTAGTCAGTCCAACCTATTTTATACATAACTAATGGAGCCCAGCAGACATTCTGCCCTTTATCTTCCTCTCTTCCCTTCCCTCCCTCTTTCTCTCTCAAGTCTCTCTCTCATTCTCTCTCTCTCTCACGGTCTCTCCGTCTCTCTTTGTCTCTCACCCCGCACCTCTCTCTCCCTCCCTCCCCCTTCCCTCTCCCCTCTCATCCCTCCCTTCCCCTTTCCCTCCCGCCCTTCCTCACCCCGCCTGCTCTCTCTCCCTCTCTTTCCCCCCTCTCCCTCCCTCTCCTTCCATCTCTCTCCTCTCTTTCACATTTAGTTGCAGATTATGCACGTCTTTGAGCAGGTGGTAATATTAAGAAATGTCGGTCCAGTAGAAATGTAATAGAATGTTCAAGAATATCTTATCCCATAGATTATGATGGGAGTAATGTTTCTTTGAGGCCTTTGACCTCAAAATTTTAGTTTTTAATGTCCTAGAATGCTTCATTTAGGAGTGCGATATAGAATCAAAAATCCTACCAAGTGTAACAGGTTGCATTTTACATGAATATTTGGTTTTTTATTCTAGCGCAATTTTTTTCCATATAGTATTTCCATATATTTTAATAATTATTCTGCTATTTGGGGCAGAGATGAATCCAACAAAACAGATAATTAGAATTAGTCCAGCCGTTCTTGAGTTATAAATTGTGTAACAAACCCAACTTTGTTTCATATGTATAGATTACATTTTGCTAAAAACTTGACATTTGGTTGCTTCTTGTGTCCATTGTAGTTTGGTGATGAGGCTTCAGTCTTTGGCTTCTGCTATTAACATGAAAACATCCTCGAGTTTGCCAAATGCATTTTATGCCAACATACTTCCTTACCCAACAATTTTAATTTGGAATTTTAACGATTCACTCTGCTTGTCGAAAATGGATGATGAAGCTCCGACCTTTGGTGTTTGTGATTAATATAAAACATCCTTGAGCCTAAGCATGCATAATTTTCTATTGTCATTCGGACTACGCAAACAATAAATGCCCTTCCCAATCCTCGTTCCTCACTTTCGTTCACCAATGTTGGAGTGATACAATAAGGGATAAGGCTTGAAAATTTCAACAATGACTTTACAAGAATCACATTTGCCAGTAGTGTGACAATTAAACAAAAATTCAATGCTTTGTAGAAATTTACTAGACTTATCAAGTTATCTTGTATCCCAGTGTTGTGCCCTTTAGAGACTTACTCCCTGAGGATATCCAATGAATGTCAGTTTTCAAAAATTTGTTCTGGATTCTTTCAGAAAGCCAATGATGTAGACAAAAATTGGAAAGTATATAAAACATCGAACCGATCTATCATTATTTCGTATTTCATGAGTTAAGACATGAAGCTTTTCAGCACAGAAACAACTCAAAGAGTTCACCGACAATATGCTGCAGTCAATGATCTATAGGGAGCAGATTTCTATGATTTTTCATATTTTTGGCTGTTGCCTCAGGGCATAGCTAGGTGAAATTTCTTGCCATTTGCTTAGAATTTGATGCTATGCAGATTAATATGCGAGTGCATATTTGTACATATTTTGCAGATTTTTCCTGTTCGTGCATATTCATGTAATTACAGGCACATATTTTGCATATTTAGTTAAAATAATGAGATATTTCTAAAACATTTTATCTTTTTATAGAATCTATTTATTTTTGAGTGTTCATTGCTTAGAAAGATCTTTTCACAGTTTGCTCTCTCTCTCTCTCTCTCTCTCTCTCCCTATCTCTACCTCTCTCTCTATCTCTACCTCTCTATCTCTCTATCTATCTCTCTTTTTTTTTGTTTGTTTGTTTGTTTGTAAAGTGAATATTGTTTATAAGGTGAATATTAACTTCAATTATTTCTCGTGCAATGTAAGGTAAATTATTTTATATTTGCTTAAAAATATATATTTCATTCCTTGCGTGCTTTTCCTGAATTTTATCAAGAAAGGTTTGTGCAGGGAATGAAATATTGTTAATTTTAATTGCATATTAAAGTACATATTCAAGAATTTGTACATCATAAAGGCACATTTTTAAAAGCATATTTCAAGATTTTTTAGGACATGAAAATCCTCTCCCTAGTGATCTCTACACTGATCACTGGCTGAAGTAATGCGACTACAGAATCAGTGTGAGTGAGATCCGACTTCTCAGAATCGGAAATGTAGGATTTTGAATGAAAGCTTGGTAGACTATGTGGAGCCTGAAGTCCTGATAGGGCTCTGAGATGAAAGTATTGAATCTGAGTTTGTTGATGATTTACACAAGTTTGTTTCAAGCTTCCTTTCCAATAAATAAGACAATAATTGCATAAAACCCATTGAACTTGGTTAGAGATAATCATTCAATTTGACTGCTGTCTTGTACATTTTCTTATTCAATTTGGCTCTGACAGAAACTGTAATTTGACCTGGCTGAAGTAATGTGTAAAGTAAAGTAAATTTTTCATCCACAGTGTATTTTTTGGTTGTTTCAGTTCCTACCTAAGTCAAGTGACAGTGTAATTGTTACGGGTGCTGGAGACTGTAGAATAAGAGTGCATGATATTCTGTTGGGAGAATCGACTCAGGTGTGCAGCTGCCACACAGGCCGAGTGAAAAGGCTCGCCACAGCACCCAACGTCCCATACGTGTTTTGGAGTGCTGCCGAAGATGGATTAATAATGTAAGTGCTTGATTTGACTTATTTATTTTCATCAAAAAAATATTAGAAACTGCTGCAGTGACACCTGGTGTCCTAACACACTGGATGGAGGTTGCACCTCCATCGAATGATGGAAATGTAATTTCCAAAATTCAAAACACTAATACATAATAAAATGTAAGCAATTCTAGTAAATTAATGAAAACCAAGCTAAATATGTATATTAATACATTTCTTACATAATTTTATACATAGTGGTCATGTCAGGTATATACACCTTCCGTGCATTTGGTTCTGGTTTGATTTCCACTGGACACTTAAGATTTGGTATTAAATCTGCATTGAGATAAAGTATTAAAAAGTACTCTACTACATACATTTACAAAATACATTTGAGTTATGAAATGTTACATGATGGCTAGAAGGTTTAAATACAGTGAAAATCAATATTGAGCAGCTAGGCCTATACAGATTTTCATTTCGTGACATTACAGAGGTATTTTAAAAGGTAGAAAAAATGGCCAATGTGCATTGGTGGAAGAATATAAGGTCTGTGCCACACGAGCTTTGTGTTGGCGTGCATTACTTAACCCAGCTCTCATGCCAGTTGCGTTGATGCCTGTGCACGAGTCACTTAACGCGTGTGGAAGATCGATCTTGTACGAAAAGCCACATGAGCGCTCTTGGTGGCGTGCGTTGTTGCCAGTGCTTGTTGGCTAGTGAATGTCACATGTTGAAAGCAAGAAAATGCACTATATCTTGAATTTGGTTGTCGTTTGAGTGTCTTACTTGAGCTGTGGGCACAACACACGTTGCCTAGAGTGCTTGTGTGCCATTTGGCTTAAGATAGTGTTAATCTACAACAGGCACCGACGCAGCTGACATTATCAGCGTTATGTGACACATGTCAATGCAACCCTCATGTGATAAGGCCTAAGAGGCAACCTCACGAGCATTTGTTTATTTTACTTCATCCTCCTTCACAATTTCCTACTTTCTCATTCCAAAACAAATGTAAATATTTCCCATCCTTTAAAAGCTATAATATCATAGTATGGAATTCTCAGTATGTTTTTAATTGTAAATTCTTTTCATGAATCCTCTTTCTATTATTTCATAAATAAATAAAATAAAAAAAATACTAGTTAGAAGTCATTACAAACTGCTGAAAACAAACATTTTATGGAGTTGGGGAAAATGCTAACTTCATTTTTTTCTTCCAGTAGAAATACAATTTCCCTCCCTTCATCCAACAACGACTGCATTGCATCGTCAAAGGCTACGATCAGTAGATGGTGGGGACTCGTGGGAGTGTTACTGTGACATTTACAATTCACTATACTTTGGTTAATATGCCTTTCATTTCCGATGTGAATTTCGATCAGATTTCTATTTGATCTTGTAATCATCATTTGTATCTAATACTACATATTAAAGCATATTATAATCCTAATTAATTGTATGTACCTAAATACATTATACTGTCCTCAAAGTTTTGAAGAAAAAAATCATTTCCCTCTATTTACACTTCTGCAATTTACACCATATTCCGTAGGGTCCCGTGAAAAGTGTTAAAGAGAGGGTTTACTGTACCGAATCTCAGGAATGCTCTCAGAAAACTTGTATTCCCCTTTTGTTAACAGATATTTAAGAGAAACTTCACCAAATTAATTTTAGTGTGTCCATGCGAATGTGTTAATACAGTTGTGTGATCCGATAACATTTCATTTTGAAAAAAAATAGTTGCTATGACTTCTGCCCCAGTATATTCATTAGTATTGTTAATTTGTTGATGATTGAATATTTGTGAAGTTTGTGTTGATAATTTTGTTGTTGCATGATTAATAGGCAATTTGATTTGCGGACACCTCACACATGTTCAAGAGAGGTGAATGTTCTCATCAATCTCCTCAACCACATGGGCAGATATGCTGAAGCAAAGTGTCTTTCTATTAATCCAGTCAGACCGGAGCTGCTTGCTGTTGGAGCAAATGATCCCTACATTCGATTATACGATCGTCGTATGATCAAGCCAACCAATTTTCAGGTAAATGCTTTCATACTATTCTTTGTAACAATTTTTTTATGCAATAATATGTGGACAATTGAGAGATAATATTGACGAGTGTCATTGCTGAGTTTTCTGAAACTTTCCATTGTGGTTTTTACAAGTAAAATAGAAAATGGTTGTTTACGATTCAACATTACTTTCACTTGAACGCTATGATCCTTTGCTTGCTATGGAACGCTATGCCCAACTCGTTTCAAAAAGGTTTCTTTTTTGATTCTTGTAAATAATATCTTGCTCAAATGCTTTGCAATTCTTTAGAGATTGTGTATGTTTACCATGTTTTGGTTGCAGTACCCACCAGCCCAAGGGGGATGGGATCGTCAAGGGATGCCATTTGATAATGAACATGAAGACAACTTGCCAACTTCGTGTGTACAGTATTTTGTTGCAGGTAATTTTATATAGTGTTCTAGTTTGAAGACAATGCAAAAGGGTAATTAGCAGTGGGTGATGATTTTCAAATGTGACCCTAGAAAATTTATGTTGCATTATATCTAATTCCATTTAATTTTCTGAATTCAAACTTTTCAACTTTTATGATTATGAACGCAATCAATAGACATAAATGTTTACTTTCAGGTCACCTTCCTCTTAAACAGCATGACTTCCGTAAACGATACAGAAATTTGGCTTCCACATACCTCACATTCTCCTCAGATGGCAATGAATTACTTGTGAATCTAGGAGGAGAACAAATCTACCTCTTTGATATAAATAATAAAAGGATGCCGAAGACATTTGATGTGAAAGGTGTCAACACAAATGATTTCAAGCCCTACAAAGGTAATTATTACATTGAAGGTAGTATTGCAGACAGAGGCGTATCTTGGTATTCAGATCCCCATGGCAAGAGTAGAATTTGCGGCCCTGTCAGGAGGATACTTCAAATTAGGGTGGTTGTTATTTGTTTTAGTGAGTATACTCTAAATAGCATTCCTTGTAAAGGGTGCCCATGGCATGTGCCATGTTGACCATACTGGAGATACACCTCTGACTGCAGACATTTAAGAAATTGTTATTGAAAGGGTACCCCTACATAAGATGGTAACTGGTGGTGCTACAGAATGGCATAGACTTTCCAGTATTAGTTTTCTATTTCCTCCGCTAGCAAATTGGACTTGAAGCATACTCTTGTTAGCTGCCATCTATCGCCACCCAAATTATTTCTTCTTCTTTTAAATAAACATTTTCTTAATTTTTTAGTTTCTTAATGGTAGAACGAAAATATTATTTTAAGAATATTAAAGAACAGTGAAACCTTGTCCTAAATGGAAAGTTTCTTTGAAAAATTTGGAGCCGTATTCAAGAGAATGGCGTTTCATCGGTACTGTAAATGTGAAATTTAAAGCTCTTTTTCACAAGAATCTTTTGTTTTCAAAAAACTTTATTTGAAGACATTTAAAACACTTAAACTCACAAATACAATAGTGTTACAAATCGCTGGAAATGTGCATATTAACGGTGTGAGCGATCTTTCAAAAAAATTACAGTTGTGGAATTTTTCAATAACAAAGAAATATCCCAAAATGAACATCACTTCATATCAAACAGTGAAATTAACACTATCTGTTCGAAAAAATTTGGAGCCATTTATGAGAAAAAGGCATTTGAGCAGTTCTGAAAATGCGGAATTTTGAGCTAGTTTTCACAGAAAACAGTTGAGTTGAAACTTTACTTGACATTATTTGAAGCACATGTATTCATGAATATAATAATGTGAACAGATCACCGCTAATGTAAATATTAACGACGTGAGAAACAAGTCAAAAATTTTTGTAATTTTTGAAAAAACAAACGGATAGAGCAATATGTCCGTTTATGAAATCTCGCAGATCTCACAGTTCTATCACTTCCAAAAATGTAAAGCAAAAATTTGGAGCCGTTTTTGAGGGCTTTTGTAATTTTTACATTCCCGTATACGTACATATATATGGAGTAATATACGTGGTATAGGGAAAGTTATGTAATGCTGCGGAGAATAGATTTCGAGATTTCAACGGAAATACACGTTTTGAGGTCCCCTGATACCTAAAAAGTGGGTCTTGTCAAAACGTCCATCCGTCCGTGTGTCTGTCTGTGAACGACACTAGCGCGTAAACCATACATGCTATTTCTTTCAAAATGAATGTTCTCTGGTTAATCTGCTTCCACTCGAGCCGCCCTGATTTTGAAAAACTTTCTTCAAAATTTGAGGGTACTTTACATGCAGCCCCGCGGACACTTTCAAATTTCTTAAAAGAGTAGAGTAAAATACACTTATAAAGGTGGCAAAGGTCCCATTTTCATGGTTAACTTTGAATTTTCGAAAATTGCCAAAGTTTAAAATTTTTTCATCATCTTCCTAGAACTACGAAATTGAAGATGGAGATTTTTCCTTCCAATAAAATTTGTTGTCTAATGTGAGTTCTTTCATTAACGTCATGTACATTTTCTTGAAAATTTTAGTATTTTTTACACAATATTGCACGCAATATTTGAAATTTTAAAAAATTTTAAAAACTGGATTTTCTCAAAAAGGGCTCTAAATTTTTTCTTTAAACTTTTTGTAGGGATAGTGCTAAATGTGCTCTATGAGATGACATTAATGCCATATTCCTCTATTCTTTTGTTTTTTAAAAAATTACAAAAATGTAATTTATTTGACTTGTCTCTTTGAATTGTCGTTAATATTTACATTAGCGACAATTTGTTCACATTATTATATTAATGAGTACATGTGCTTTAAATTATGTCAAATAAAGATTCTTGAAAATTGAATAGTTTTCTATGAAAACTAGCTCAAAATTCCTTATTTTCAGAAATGCTCAAACTCCATTTTCAAATTTTTTGTTCAAACTTTTCAAATGGATAGTGCTAATTGCACTCTTTAATATGGCGTTAAGTTCATTTGGAAATATTTTTTTGTTTTTTCAAAAATTACTCAAATGTAATTTTTCTAAAAGTTCTTTCATACCGTTAAAATGCACATTTCTAGCAATTTGTAAACACAATTGAATTTGTGAGTGTAAGTGCTTCAAATGACTCCCAATGAAGTTATTCGAAAACTCAGAATTTTCTGTGAAAAAGTGCTTCATATTTCGCATTTACAGTAGTGCTTAAACATCATTTTCTTGAAAATGTCTCCAAACTTTTCAATGAAAATTGCCATTTAGGGCAAGGTTTAACTGATTTTTTGATATTCTTAAAATAATAGTTTTGTTCTACTATTAGGAAACAGAAAAATTAATAAAATGTCAAAAAAAATGTTTGTTTGGGTGGCCATAGATGGTCGTTGTCAAGAGTATTGGCAAGTCTGAATAGCTAGCCGAGACCAAACGAAACAGAAAACTAATACGGGAAAGTCTGTGCCATTCTGTACACCACTAGTTTAAAATTGCCCATATTGCCCGCAATATTCCTCAAAAACTACTACAATTTTCAAAAAATGTACCTGACCTTAATGAAGGACCTCACTTTGGAGAACAAATTTTATTTTGAGGAAAAATCTCTATCTTTAGTTTTGTAATTGTAGGAAGACACCGAAACAAATTGAAACTTTATCGATTTTTGAAAATTCAGAGTTAACAGTGAAAATCGAATTTACGCCACCTTTATTAGTGTGTTTTACTCTATTCTTACAGGAAATTTAAAGAAAAAATTTGGAACCGTTTTTGAGAAAATTTTGAAAATGTCCAGGGGGCTTTATGTAATGTACCCCCCAAAAATTAATGAATGTTTTTCAAAATCCTAGAGCTTCGGCAAGGCCAGATAAAAAGGGGTTTCTTCAATTTGGAAGAAATCGTACGCATATTTTAGGTGCTTGTGTTGTTCACATACACCATCCAGACGGACGGACATGTTGTTCCTCAGTATGAAGGACCCACAAAACAGGGATTCTGGCTACACCACGTGTTGGGAGATTTTTTCTTAATGTAGCAAGTGGATTTATCCACTTTTTCATTATCACGGTCCGGGAACAAATTTGTTTCTGCCGAAAATTCACCATTTTTACATGTAGCATTACATAACTTTCCGTATACTAAATATATTACTCTGTATATATGTACACATACAAAAAAGTAAAAGGTTCCCTAAAACCAAACGACAAAATTATGTAGTTAAATTATAATTCTAATACAGAAGTAAGATTTTTGAAAGATTTCGTAACCTTGGTCCATCTAAAACATGTTTTTTAATTTTAATTTTTTTCATTAACTTAATATTATTGTTTCTAATTGAAAAATGTGTAAAAAATTAGAAGGTAATTTTTTTTAAAATTTCTTAGAAAACTAGAACAGGTGCAAAAAAAACCTTCAAAACATCAATTGTTGTCAATTGTTTTCAGATATTATTGCTTGCTGGGATGTAGATAAAAAATAAAAACTATTTTTATCATTTTCCCACATTTAACACAACTTACGATTATCAATTCACTTTATAAATGACTGCAAGAAATCGACATTTATTTTAGTGTTTGTTATACATTGTTGTAGTACCCAGTAATTTTTTTACATTGGATTTTATTTACAAATTTTCATATTTTTAAAGCTCAATAATAATTTGATAGTATATCATTCGCTAAGGAAAGATGATAGTTTCTGGCAGTTTATAAGAAACCGTCAACTCAAAACCAGTGTGCTACTGGTGTGGAGAGAATTACACTCCTGTCCTACACACAACAAATTTCTGAAGTAAAAATTGAGGCTTGCAGATTGGGACATACAACACATTATTGCAAAAACACAATCATGTGTAACTTGTTAGCAATACATCCTGGGCCTTTGAACCTTTTCCGCGCAACCTACTTTGATGATGCAACCAGGCAGGTGGGGTCCAGCGGACCCAGGAGTGTTTGCGATGAAATTATGCTTACAGATAAACTATGGATAAAGAAAAAGAATGTTTTAATATAATTGATTAATTTAACAAAACTTTCAAAATACTTTACATTTGTTTTTTAAAACCCCTTTTTATTTTGTTATAGATTGCACACACTGTTTACCTGGGTATGTTTATTGCAGACAGGTTTTGAACACATCCTACATCTTTTTGTTTCCTACTTCTTTCCCAAGGGCACAAATTTTGTTGGTTTTGGCAGTTACAATTTTTCTGAGCTGTAGAATCTGCTTCTTTCCAGATAACGGGTGTGATTGACAGGTTACACTTGATTTTCAGGATTGTTTGACTGTCACCATACATTTTCTGTATGAACCAAATTCTTTACAATATCAGCAATAAGTAATCACATGATCTCATGTTTTCTAACATTCAGTTAGGCTGAGCAACACACCTGATGCTGTGCAGTGTTCTCGCAAAACCTGGAACGCACATGACTTCAAAACTCTCCTGACTCTTGGCTACATACTAACCCATAGCAATGTTGTCAACAAAGGTGTCGTTCTTAGAATGGTACACACGTAGTGTCAGATAATATCCCAATGAAAAGACGTGCAGCCCGACATCTGTCCGTCCCTTGGACACGAAGCAGTCATCAAGTAATTGACCAAAGAAAACAGAAAATGCAATATTACCACAGAGTAAGCGACCTGGGTCCACCTATCCTATCGCCTTCAATACTTTTCACATAAAATATTGTAAATTTTGCTTCTGGTTCCAGTGGACCCTGGTTGCCCAGATAAGGGTTAAACCAGGTTTATTTACAGGGTTTTGTATTGATGGTTTCTTATAAACTGCCAGACATTCGATTTGAAGAAAAAATTATTATCTCCAATATTGTAGTTATGGGAAGATGCTGAAAAATATTCAAACTTTTGTAATTTTGGGGTCACAGGCCAGCAGATATGTTTATTTGCTTTTCTCGTCTTGCAGTACCATCTCCTACTGACTCTTTCAAATGATGAGCGTTAGTGATGATTTTAGTAAGGACGATCAGAAAGCAATACAATAGCCCAAAATTGTTGCAATACTAAATACTATCTTGTATTTAAGTATTGTTCACCTTTGGAGGTTAATTGTTCAATAATAATTATTTAAACAGTGGTATGTAAACACGTAAGTTATTTTTCTAGTGTAAAAAAACTTTCACGGCTCGTGCACCATATCAGTCATAAGAAGTAGTGACAAAAGAGAGGAAATGCTCCGTAATTAAGCAGGTGCACATGAAATCCACTTCACTTCTGTATCTTGACACCAGTCGTCCACATTCTTCAAATCTTTGAGGCCAGTCTTTGAACTCTGTTCCTCCACCACATTCTACAAAATTATATCTTAATATATGTTTGGCTTACATACAAATCTCTTCTAAGGGTAGGGAAGAGGAAGACGTTATTCCAGGTATGAAAGTTATTTAACGGGAATATCAGTATTTCCTTAAGATTCTTCTCAAATTTCAATCTCAAAATGTTGATAGAAATGTTTGCCGTGGAACTCTGTGATACAGAAAACATTTGTTCTTCACAGCGTCTGCTTTGTGTCATCTGTCACAACCGATTATGGACTGTTTTAGACCCAACACAGTTTTCTCAATTGTATGACACATTTTTTTTCTTTGTTTCAGAACATTGTCCTGCTTCAAATGGGTATAGCAATGGCTACAGGACTGCTAATGGATTTTCAACTTCAACCAACGGTGTAACAAGAAGTAACAATGCAATATCTGCATTTTTTCAAACTGCATCCAGCAATGGTGACACAAATAAAACGAAAGCTCTACCAAAGAAGGTTGAAGCCTTGAAACTGCGTGTAAGTGATACTTATCATTTGCTGTTATTTATTTTGCTGGTTTTTGCGATGTTGCCCCTTGTACTGAGGAATTTAGAGAAGACCCCATTATTGTAGTGCCATGTTTAGTGATGTTGCAGAATCTAGGGAATTATTCAGAGCCATAGCCATATTCTAAGAAACTTAGAACCTTTTCTTGCAATATCCACTGCCATTGCCCGCCCTTTCCGAGAAATAGAAGAATTTGAATGAACACAAGTGTATTTTAAAATGACTTAAAAGGAAGAGTGAGAATGTTTTACCTTTGCAATTATGTAATGTAGGGAAAGTAGTAAAATGCTGCAGGAAAAGTTTTATATGTCAGCTGAAAAATTCATATCATGGATCCCTAATTCCTTAAATTTAGAATTTTGTTGCTCCTTTATGTAGTAAATTACTCTATCGAAAAATGGTGTAGTCAATGTCTATATTTTGTGGTTGGTCCTCGACACCGAAAAGTGGCTTTTCTCAAAACGTGAAGTCTTCTTTCAGTGAACAACATTACTGCCTAATGTGTACTTACGATTTTGGTGATCTCTTGAATTTGATATGGATATTCATTTTCAGGTTACTTTCTTGTATTACTATTCCTTGAGACATTTTCGAAATACCCACAAAAATGGCTCCAAACACTTCCTTTAAATGTTTTCCTCAAATAGAGCAAAATATAACAATGGCTCAGGTCCAATTTTCATTGAAATCTCTGAATTTTTCAAAAATTGCAATAGTTAAAAAGTTTACTTTTTATAACTCTCTTAACCAACCGCTTTATTGATGATAGAGGTTTGTTTCTTAATTAACTATGTTCTTCAAAATTAGAAACATTAAAAGCAATGTATATATACAATTAATTGAAAATATAAATTGTTTTCACATAGTTTAGAGTGAAATCAAGACATTTGTTAAAAAATATGTGAAAAGTTTTTCTCAAAAAGGGCTTCGTTAAATAAAATGACTTCTGATTTTCATTAAAACTTATAAAAATACGAAAAATCCAAAAGCGATAATATTTTTCAAATGTTGTGTAGCTTAATATTAAAGATAGAGATTCCTTCATCTCACAATAAGGTTTTCGAATTATTTCGTGTCGTCCTTTTTGAATAATTTCGAGAATCATATGAGCATTACAAACTATTGAAGTCCATTAAACACTATAGGTGATAAAGGTGTGATGATTGTCAGTAGTGTGAGAGATTTTCACCTGAAGTGGTCTTGTTCGAATCTCAACTGCAGAAAATGTTTTTTCTTTCAAAGTTTTGTGAGAATAGTTCAGTCATTCAATTCAGTGGCAGAAAGCCATTGAATTTGTTAAGTTCAAATTATAGGAATTAGCTGTTCAGTTGTACATTTGCCAGTCAATTGTGAAAAGTTGTATGAACGACAATGAATAGATTTGTACAGACATCATTTGGCTAATGTTGACTTTAGTCGCAAGGCACTTACTAAAGTAAGGTGATTGAGTGTAAGGCATCGTATGTGTTCACACATTAAATGCATTGGAAATTATGCGCTGCGTAGATTCAAGATTGTAGGAGCCTCGTTACCCCTATTCGGAAATGCATAGAGAGAGGTGTAGAGAGACAACTGAGTATATTTATTGAGTTGAGATTAGGTTATGTGGGTTTGGGTAAATAAAAATCTACAATTGAGACAGTTGAACTCAACTAGACACTCTCTCTTTAGCTTTGAAACTTCCCACCAGCTATCCGATTCCTATTTATCGCACTTGTAGTATTCCTCGTCACCGTAACATACCTTAGTCACTTTGTGTTAGCTAATATGCGTTTTATCCAGCTTAAGTTTGGCATAGACTTTGAGGCTGTTCATTCTTCATACTTTATCCACCCCTTTCAGAAAATGTGAACATTAACCTGCTAATTTGCCGATTAGCCAGAGTAGGACATTAGCCAATATAAAATATAATACCAATATATATTGTGGAATTAAAGAAGCTGGATTTTTATGACACGAGTACATGTGTGTTGCAGGCAAATGATGAGTTTGAAAAGCAACATTACACGTTGGCAATCAGTATGTACAACAGAGCTATCAGCATGTGCCCCAGTCATGCAATACTGTATGGCAACAGAGCTGCTGCTTATATGAAACGTAGTTGGTAAGAATGTATGCTTGGAATGTGTTTTTCACTTTTGTATTTACAAATGATACAAAACTTGCACAGAATTATGATTCGGGTGTGCTGCAACAAATGAAATATCAAATCCTATAAATAAAATGTTGCATGTTTGTTGCGCAGTTGATGACATGAGAGCTCTTTTGCAGGGATGGCGATGTGTACGCAGCAATGCGCGATTGTCACACTGCCTTACTTCTGGACCCCGATCACATCAAAGCACATTTCAGGTACATTATGACTTTTCTTGAACTTGCTCATGATGTGGAAAATCAGATGCAGTTTTCTGAAAAATGTACGTAGTTAATCATAAAATATTATTATTTTGACAAAGATAGTTGAATGTTCTCTTTTAATTATCTAAAATGATTTGGGTCGGCTGCAGACAATTCGCATAATTTGTCATTTGCACATTAGTTTGCTAAAACAATGGGAACAATTAGGTTTTATGGGACAGATAACTTGAAAAACTTCGCAGAAAGGAATTCGCCGGGCCTGTAGTTATTACTAGAATTGTCTGTGATGTTGAATGGTTGGCTTTCCCTCCTGTTGTGTACTCCCTTTCCAATGCGGTCCATTTGGGTGATTTTGTAGGGGTTTCTGAGGCATATAGGCATTGCTCTCGGATGATGCTGTTCCTAGATCTTGTGTTGTGGCATGGTGGGTCACACCTAATCACCATGCATCATCGTAGAAGACCTTGAAACATTCACTAACAGATATTGGATAGCTTATTTGAGAAGGCCACACCTCAGATCCCCATAATAATGGAAGAAGAAAAAGAAAAAGAAAAAAAAAGAGAGAGAGAGAGAGAAAAAAGAAAAAAAGAAGAAAGCAAAAAAAAAAAAAGAAAAAGACGAGCCTAAGGTTCATACACACAGGCTATTTTGGGAAGCCGATGAGAGGAGTGGGTCCTTAACTGACCCCGAGTAGAATGGATAATGTATAGGAAGAGGGACGGGCCACTGTCCCGGGAACCCTCGTTCTATACTTCGATTAAAACACAAAGTCCTTTTAAGTTCACGAGCTGAAAAGAGGGGGATGTCATCCAGTCGGGAGCGTCAGTACCAACAATTTAAGTTGTAATGAAGCTCGCAATTCGATGACAGTGTCCACCTCTCCTCCCAACTCCTGACTTTGAAAGGGCTTCCTGTTTTAATAGGAGAATAGGGAGGCACTCAAGGTGTCGCAGGGTACCACTGGGGCGAGTGAGCTGATCCAAAAATGTGTACGCATGCACACACAATAAATTTAACCAATTTTAATAAATTTAACCAATTTAACCAAAGATAATAATTTCCTTCGTGGACTTCTACTGTCGTTATTTGAGAAAATTGGTTAAATTTATTGTGGAAAGGGGGACGGTTAAAATGCATTTGAACGTAGGTTTTTCATCAAGAGAAAAGAATAAATTGAAATAAAGTTACACAGAACTTAATAGAAAAAATCACAATTGCATAACTATTTAAAATTCTGATTCACACTAAATAACTATTATACATTTCTTCGTCATTTTCAGTAATAAAACCAGAGTGGCCGCTTCTGGAAAATCGAGAGAAATCAGGGAATTCCATTGCTCTAGAGAAGTTAGGGAAAAATGAGGGAATTTGCAGAAGAATCTTAAGAATTCAGGGAAAATGTTGAGAGGGTTATAGAAATATATGTTATTCCTAAAAAGCATGAGTAGTGTCATTTGTTGCAAAATTTTTATTTGATGAGAAAATATTGTTTATTTGTATTTTTTCACAATGAAATCCGAGAGCTGGCCACTTAGTATCAGGGTACCTTTAATATTTTATTTAATTGATGTGAAATTACTAATCTTCTCAGGGGAAAAAAACCTGAAAAATAGGGAAAAGTCTGGGAAATTTGTGGTAGGAAATGAGTGGCCACCCAGTAAAATTTTCCAACTAATGTAACATTCATATAATATTACAACGAGCTATTATAATATAATTTTGAACAAAATATCAACGATTCAACTACTTCATCTTTGAACCATATTGCATCAAATATCCATTCCAATTTCCGTACCCGTCCCTCCCAAGGTTTCCTGTTTTCCGGATTTCCAGATCTCACTAATGAATACGTTTACTGTAATGGAAACGTCCTCTGGGCGAGCGGTTGAAGTGAGCACTGCACACGCCCTCTCGTGATGCTGCAGACTGGCGCGCTGCTTGCTGGAGCTGCAGTGGACGGATGAGGCGTGGGAGTGCCTGCAGGTGTTCAAGGCCAAGTTCCCCGACCACGCGCACAGCCACGCGTGCAAGGCGCTGGCCAAGGACATCCAGACGGCCTCCTCCGCCGCCGCAGCCGCTGCCTCCGCCGCCGCGGCCGCCGCCGCCAAGCCCGAAGCAGCCGCACACATAGGTACGGTTAAAATACTTGTTTAACGTAGGCTGGTTAGAAATGTCAACCAGTGCCCGCCAGCCACGTGGAAACACGAGGCTTTCAGGCAGAGGTAGCCCCCTCCTCGGCGTACGGAGCTTTTGCGTATGAACGGCGCCGCGCTCTGAGTTGGTCCAGCCTGGCATTCGTCTGGACTTCACCGTTGGTGTGCACTCTTGGGAATTGTGAGATGATTTACGGAATCGTGTTTCTTATCATCATTGGTAAAATATCCCCTTTGCCGGTCTGTGCTTGTACTTGGGTTTTTATTTTTTGGCGCGTGGGGACGTGTCATCACGATGGAATATCTCACGGTATTTCGCATCGTTCTCAGTCGTGTCGCTAGGAGTCGCATGATCGCGATCTTATCGATCAGTGCTGGCGATCATGCGACTCCTAGCGGCACAACCGAGAACGACGCGAAATACCGTGAGTTATTGCATCTTGATGACACACCCCCACGCGTCAAGAAATAAAAACCCAAGTATAGCTTTACACTTCTTACGAAAAAGCGATGTTGTCAAGGGAATAAATTATATGATAAAAATGTGTTTCATCTGACTATCGCAAGAACTGCTGATTTGCTAGATTCCACTAGAACTCACTTCTCCGCTAGAATTCACTTCTCCCCATAGCTCGTCACACGCAGTTTTTTAACTGTTTTTTGACGTAAATAAATAAATAAACTCCGCTAGATTCGCGGAATTCAATTCGTGGCACTTTGCATTTACCATCATTTGATTTTTGAGGATACTTGACATGAATCCTCCAGAACATATTGAACATTTTCTCAATAATGGCTCCTTCTCTTTTTTCTCTCGAACGAGCAATGTTCGCTTAAGTTGCAGTGAGTTGCTTCAACATCTGAAGAATCGATTCCTTGGTCCTTCAACGCATTTTTAACATGAAACATTTGTGATGAACGGCAATAAGAAATTCAGCGACGGAAGTTATCTGCGCGAAAATTAAGTAGTTTCCCTCCACTCCGTTTGATTTCTTTAGCGATGGCTCAGTAAAAGCAATTTCAGGTTAGGGAAGCCAGTCTACTGTATCACTACGTTATTATATAAGGTGGTGCTGCCGTATATAAGGATGCGCGCGAGCCATTTCAAGCTCGCGCCCCCAGTGACGCTTGCGCAGCAACAGCGAAGCTGCATTGGAAACGCGACAAGTAATTTACGCTGCGTTAGAAAGCTGTGCTTTGAAATACACCCAACTGTAAAAGGCTGCACATATTCTCAAGTCCGAATAATAAACAACTACAAAATATGTTCATTTACCGTAAAGAATGCAAATGGGAATAATAAAAATGCGGAAAAATGGTAATTCAAAATATGGTGAGTAAAATTAAAAGCAGTCATTTCAACAATCAATTTTTTTACGCTAAAAATATTTTTTTCGGTTACTTTTACTTACTGGGATTGAGCGCCATTTTTGCCCGCCTTGTATCACATTACCAATTTCATTGTAAAAGTGAAGTGTGGATTGATTTAGCGAATATTTGTGAACTAGTGTATTTTCGTACGAGTACTCGCGAGCGAAATGCTGTGATATATTTTCAAACTTTTCCTTCGACTACCCTTCGCTAGGCGTGTCCATTTTCGTGACTAGGCTCCGACCTTGAACACATCCTTGAGTCTGTCCATCTCAGAACTATTTTGTCGAGCACTTGTAAAACACACCTGTGGCTTCGCTATGCATTTCGAAGTTATAACAAGGCTCCGTACTTTGGCCTATAGCAAAACACAAAACATCCTTGAGCCTGCCCAGAGCATAATTGACATTCAACATTGTTAGGTACAAGTCTTTGTTGACAGCACTGAAAATCTCTCTTCGTTTCCCACAATATCCACATACACTCGCCCAATTCATTGCCATTACACGCTGTATTGTGCGCCTCAGTCGTGGCATGGTTGGCAAAACAGCTAATGAAAAAATGTCATGCAAAATATTTCATCAAATTAAATACGAATACCGCGAATAGACTTAGTAAAGAAACGCAATTTTACTTTTAATTTTGAGTTTTTATTCATTTGTCAACAAAAAAAGTACGAAACCGTGTGGAGAAGTATCATCGGCACATGTTTTCTTGAGCCCCAGAATCCACCGATTTACTCTACTACATACGGAGTCGAATAATTAATAAAGGTACCAGCAAAGCTTGGTTAGCAACGTTTGAAAAGTAGAAATGTCCTCTTCCGAGTATTAGAAAACTTATTTGCATCGGCAAACGAAGGTGATTTTATATCATTGCCATCAAAATAAATAATCCACACTCCCTACTCTTTTCCTATCAAAAGGGGAGCTTAACAAAACGGGCGCATATTGAACTACATTTATGTGCAGAAGCAAACAAGTATGTTTGCTCAATGGATCAAGGAAACGGGACAAGAAACCTGATCGAGAAGGGGGTGATTGGCGCAGAGGCTGAAGTCCAATTCTTTTAGGAAAAAAAAATAGTGCAAATGGCAGTGAATGCATCGTGTGTGGTGTGTGCAGAGGTGGAAGCAGAGGAGCTGGAGGCGGCCGGCGGCGGCGGGGCGCCGCTGGGGGCGGCGGGGGGCAAGGACGCCGTCTCGGCGCAGGAGCGCGCGTGGCGAGAGCAGGCGTCCGACTACGAGACGCGCTTCTGCGGCCACTGCAACACCACCACCGACATCAAGGAGGCCAACTTCTTCGGCAGGTCAGACAAACATTCTTCTCGTGGCATGAGCACGGAAACTAGGGAAAAAATTCATATTTTAATTTTTAATTTAATTATTACAGAACAATTAACAATTAATTTAAATTGTTAATTGTTCTGTACGGTAAGGCTAGAGCGCACTAGCTGCCTCGTTTCGGAGGTTTGCAGGTCCGAATCCTCTTGCCTATAATATTTCGGTTTTACCATTAGGGGGACGAAAAATTGAGAAAATGTGAAAAAAATGTACTTAAGGCAACGTTAGATGGCAACTGGGAAGAGGGCGAGGCAAAACCAAAAAGCTACTCCGTACTAAAGAGATTAGAAAAACTTACTAGTACGAGCAGTCTGTGGTATTCTGTAGCCCCACTAGTTCTGTTCTAGTATAGAAAATAAATATTTTTAAGGCTAACAGTCAAGTCGCCATACGTAGATTTTTCTTCCTAACTGAGCGGCTTAGAAAAAGAAGTTGTGCTGCATGGTTAATGGACGAGTTTGGTAGAGCTTCGTTAGGATTTTCTATTCGCGTAACCGCCGAACAAATACAAAGATTTTCATTTTAAAAAATGCAGTACTAAATTCCTGAAGTTATTGTGTTCAGTCGATGTAATTCTTGGTAAAAGTCTATTCTAATTAAATGACTATCCTCTGTGAACATTCATGAGCATCGTGTGACGTAACTCTACACCACCTGAGTATTCGATTTCTTAACCTCAATACTTGGCGATGGATGCTGAGAAACGAAGCGAAGTGGTGTTTAGCCATGAAGCTGTTGTTGTGTGGCAGCCAGGGGCAGTTCGTGGTGGCGGGGTCGGACGACGGGTCGTTCTTCGTGTGGGACCGCCGCACCACCAACATCCGGCGCGTGCTGCGCGGCGACGAGTCCATCGTCAACTGCCTGCAGCCGCACCCGTCGGCCTGCCTGCTGGCCACCAGCGGCATCGACCCCGTCGTGCGCCTCTGGAGCCCGCGCCCGGAGGTAACATCTAACGCCTTCCTATTTCTTTAAAATATGCAAACAGGACCGTGCTCCCTCAGACTGAATCAGTGAAAAACTATTGATTGACAGTGACTATTCACTGATGGTGTCAGTTATAACCCTGCCCCTGACAATCAGTGAATTGAGCTGAACAAATCAGTGAAAATTGGGTCCACTTTTTGATTCAGTGAAACTTCACTGTTTGAATCAGTGAAATCTGTAACACTAATTGAATGTGACGACTGAACGATCAGTGAGTGATGGTGGCGTGGCACTTTTACCAGTGACGACCAGTGAAATGCTGGAGGTCATTATGAAAAGGTTCGCATATTCGCTGATGGTCAGCGAAACTACCCATTTCGACTGAAGATATCAGTGACTTCGGCTCTCACTGATTGAATCAGTGACAATTTCACTGATTCAGATTCAGAGAGTGATGTGCTCCTTTGTGCAAATTTTTGTTTGCCGCCCCCTCCCCCTGTTCGAAAGTTTCGAATTTCGTTACATAGATTGTAGTTAGCTTATACAGACTTTTGACTGTGAAATCGAGCGGCGACTTCACAGTTGCCGCATGAATAATAAAAGTAACCGATATTTATTACACGAATTTGACGAAATCTCCGAAAATTGTATTTCTTACACTTATGTATTAGTGTATTTATTTTTCGACCATAATTTAACACTAAAAGAGAGTTTTTGTATTTGTGAATAATTGGGTAAGCTTTTTTTTCGTTTAAAAAAAATGTAAAAATAATGAGATATTAAAATGTTTCTAAAGTTTTGCCGCTCTCTCAAAAATATCGCCCTTGTGACATGAACTGCTTGCAGTAGGGTACACGCGGTCCTGTATGCAAATGTCACGCCGTTTCTATAGATGGGTGAACTGTAAGTGGGGCACTTACTCGTTTTTTTGCGTAATGAGATGTACATTTTGGAGGCACCTTTGAAAAATAGTACCACTGTTGGGAATCGATACTTTAAATTCTGAATGACTGAAATAATATTTTCTGATGAAAAATTAAAATCAGGGAGTGTTACCTTTCGCGATTTGCACAAGACGTCTTCCATTATATTTTCGTCGTGTGACGGGTGTGCTTTACTTGGTACAAGGGCCTTTGCATACATAGGCTGCGAAATTTTAATTTCTAGGGGAATGAACAATTTGTTCAATTCAATTTAGATCGTAAAGTACATATTGTACGTTACGTAACAAGTACGCGAATCGCCTTGCACAAGGGTTGCGCATACAATGTTTTAACACGTTATGTGTGAAATAAGTGTTTTGCCCATGCTTCGCTGTTACGCACCCTGTTCGTAATGTTTCACACAGTATTAAACGACTGAATAAAAAAGTAGTGTGTTAGTAGGAGGAAAACAAGCACGAAAACCCATGTTTCGCGCGTGGCAAGTTAAAAAAGCATTTTTCTCGTCGTCTTACGCTCTGGGAGGTAAGGGAAAACACACGTTTACAAAGTTGCGCACGAAAACTCGGATCTACCTTAACGGAACCACAGTTGTGAGTTAGCATATTTTGTTAAGGTGACGTTTTGACGATGACCCTCTTTGAAGATGTATATGTGTACTATATACGTTTCACCCATATAAAAGGAACGTGACATCATCATACGAAAAAGCAATCATGCCTCAACATCTCGTATTATATAAGTGATTATATAGGGCCTACTTGTATGAAAACGGCGTTGCAATATCTTCAACCGATCGAAAATGGAAGGAGGTGTTGGAAGTTACGTGACTCGCTTTGTATGTACACATGTACATAAACACAGGTTGAGTCTAGTAATGTAAATGATAATCGTATAACATTAATTTTTGTAACACAAACGCCGATTATTTCGGAGCCATGGAATTGGTATTAACGGAGGTTTACTGTATTATAAGTGCACTTATTCTTGAGCCCGGGAATCCCTACCCCCACTCCTTTAGCAACGTTGGAATTAAGAATAAATGGTAGCATGGGTCGTTGTTGAAAAAATGTGATAACCGTAAATGTTCGCTCTCGTGCAATACAAACTTATTTTGCAACGAAAACATGCTGCATATTTGATACATTACTGACACCATAAAAAAACCCTCCCCTCACTTCTCTCCCATCTAGCGCGATGCGATGGCTCAAGAGAACGTGCGTGGATAAAGCCTCCATTGTCTCACCCTGTTTGCGCTTGCGCGTGCGCAGGACGGGTCGAAGAACGAGCGCGAGGTGATGGACCTGGACGACGCGGCGTCGGCCAACCAGCGCCGCATGAACGCAGACCCCTTCGAGGTGATGCTCATGAACATGGGCTACCGCATCACGCCCGTGCAGGGCGAGGACGGCGACGGCGGCGGCGGTGGAGGCGGGGGCGGCGACGAGGCGCGAGACACCCCCGCCATCAACTGCCGTCCCAGTTAGCCCCTCGCCCCCCTCCACCCCGCCCCTTCACGCCCCTCCCCCACACGCCACGACGTTCCTCCGCTGCTCGCTCCTCAAATTTACAGCAGATTCTCTCTTAGGCTTCTCACCATAGTTACTTTCACACACGTTCGTTATTTCACCTATCAAACTTTTAAGATTTGAATAAAAAAATTACTTAACTGTTATGCAAGTAACGTAGTATGCTGGAATTCTCCTTCATGCAATGCAATGCTAAAAGCAATATTTTTTTCTTTTGTATAATATACAGCGTGCAATATATATTTTTTCGTTTGAATGTTACTTTTCTATGGTGTCGTGTGGAAAAGTCAGTCATGAAATGCGAATTTTATAATGTAATATATTATTTTATACAAAATGTATTTATGTCATTTGTCAGAAAATAAAATACAATGCGTTTCTAATACTCTGATGGCAAAATGTTGTGTCTGCTTCCTTCACTCTTGGAGAGGCCAAACACAATAAACTTCGTTTCCTTATTGACATTAGCTAATCAATATTTTTTGCCAACTAGTACTAAGGACCGGTAGTATTTAATTTCAACCCTCCCATCAAATGACTACAACTTCTTTACTATTCAAACTTCTAACGAAAATAATTTGTTCGTTTAATCGTAACGTTGTAGAAATATTCAAAAACAAGAGGACCACGTAATGTCATGTTTAATTTGACATTAGAGCAATAAACAAGGATAAAGGAAGGATAAACCATAATTAGTTTTAATATGATTTAATTTTAAAACAGTTGCCAGACATGATTCAGGAAACATCTTTTCCCTTTATCATTGGCACTACACTGAAGAAGAAGAAGAAGAAGAAGAAGAAAGACAAAAAAAAAACAATCACTTATAAAGTAAAGTAATCAAATGGGCATGTATGTATTTAGTATTTTGGGTCGACTGTCTGACTTTCCCGGCCAGCTAACGGTGTCCCACATGCTTGGGCCTAGTTTAATTTCCGAGAGATATGCGGTGAACATGACCTATTCCCTTCACCGTAACTAGCAAACTGCGTCTGCCTGGGTTTCTTTCTTCGTCACATACATAGAAACTAATTTAAAGGGAAAGCTACAACTACTTTCCCTCGACCGGGTATCGAACCCGGGATCACCTCAGGAGAAGCAAGTCCGCCGACCAAGAGCCATCCTCGGATGCAAGTAATCAAATTAATCAATATATATCATCATATATAAATTAATCTATATACACAGTCCGGTCACATTAATCACATTTTCGACGTAAACTTGTAATAACCCCTCACGGACGGCTGGTGGCAGCACGAATATTGGAGGATATATATGATGGCGTGTGGGATAGAAGCAGAAACCATTGTAGTAGTTGCCATGCAGAAGCAGCAATTTATCGGCCTTCCAAAAGGGGATGATCATTGGCTTTCGGGCCAAGGGCGGAAGCATTTCCGAAACGTCTAAGTTTTTCAAGTATTCGCGTGCATCCATGGTTAAAGTACACCGTGCGGGGCAAAATTGCGATATCCAAAACCGGCGCCGAGGCATCTATGGCGCACCATGGCCATGGCCACGACCGTTGATGTCAGGGGAGAACGACGGCTGCGGTTATGTGTACGGGCGGATAGACATGCAACTCTACAACTGTCTGCCCAAGTGAACTAAGGGGCTACCAACAGCGTCGTCTCAACAACTGTTCAGCGAACGTAGCTGCGTATGGGCCCCCGCAGCAGGCGTCTGGTTCATGCACCCATGCTGACTGCTGTTCGTCGGCAACGAAGGATGGAATGTGCGCGCCCAATACTGCAACTGTACATCCACTTGACTGGTGACCGATGGCCTTTTCAGATGAATCACGTTTCCTGCTCCATCGGAAGGGTGGTCGTTGGCATATGTGGCCTGAAACTTCGAATGCATCAATCGTCGAACGAGTCCAGGTCGGAGGAGGGAGCGTGAGAAAATGTGGGCAACGTTTTCGAGGTATTCCTGGGTGATCTCGTCATTCTGGAAAGCACCATGGAGCAACAAAAGTATGAAACCATCCTGGGGGACCGTGTCCACCCTTATATGCAGATTTGATTTATTTGGTCAAAAAACAGTAAAAACTGTATGTGACGTATGGGGGAGAAGATTATCTGCGCACGTTTTCTTGAGTTCAGAATCCCTTCCCAACATTTTAACTATAAATACGATGGTTCAAAGATGAATAAAAGTTAACAAACAAGCCAAATAATAATACTATTTTAAAAAGTCCGAGATTAGCGACATTTGAAAAAATAGACATTTTCGTCCCCGAAAAATATATTTGCAATGGTAAACGAACTGCAATTTTTTTTCTGCATTGCTAATAAAATAGTAACTCACCCTCAGCACTACTCCTACCACTACAAGCAAAATGAGAGCTCAACAAAACGTGCGCATAGTGAAGCTACACTTATGTCCAGAAGCAAATTTTATCTCAGCAATCGTTTGTTCTGCATGTACCAGCCGGACAACGCAATGTGTCATACATTTCACAGTGTACGTTAGTGGTTCGACGAGAACTAGGATGTGTTTACAGTTCCCTGGCCACCAAACTCCCCGATTTAAACTCAAACGAGGATCTGTTGGACCATCTCGATCAGGCTGTTCGCGCCATAGACCCGCAACCGAGGAATCTAGCGCAGCTGGCTACGGCACGAGTCAGCATGCCTCCACATTCCTGTCGGTACCATCCACCACCTAATTGACTCTTCCTGCACGTCTCACAAAGGTCAGCGCTGCGAAAGAGGATTATTCAGGATTTTGATGGGTGGTCACATCGTGACCGGCCTGTGTGGTGAAATGAGATACTTACCAAAGTATCATGTACTAAAGCTATGAAGGGAAAATGCGGGATTTTGGGCTACTTTTCACAAAAAACGATTGAGTTTACTAGAAATTTTTCTTGACATTATTTAAAGCACATGTACTCATAAATATGATCATGCGTACAATATGGCGTTTTATGTCATCTCATAGAGTGCATTAGGCACTATTCTTACCAAAAACTTAAAAGAAAAATTGGTCGCCGTTTTCGAGAAAATCTTATTTTTGTGATTTTTTAAAATTAAGATTATCTTCTCCCCCAAGGGAGAACAAATTTTATTTGAAGGAAAAATCTTCAATTTGTAGTTGTAGGAAGACGCCGAAAAAAATCACCGTTTTTGAGAAAATTTTGAAAATGTCCACGGGGCTTCGTATGAAATACCCCCAAATTTTAAAGAAAGTGTTTCAAAATCGTAGCGCATCGAGTCGAGATCGACTGGTGAATATCCATTTTGGAAAAAATCCTGTACGCATGGTTTAGGCGGTAGTTGTATTCACAGACGAACAACCATTTTGTAGCACTAGTTTCAGTATTAAGAGACACCAAAACGAGTATTTGCCTTGAAATCACGATATCGATTATCCGCGGCATTACATAACTTTCCCTATGCTGTATATACGTATGTATACGGAAAGATAAAAACCCGCAGGTGGCACAAAGAAAATTCAGTTTCATTTCTGTGTGAAAAGTTCAATTAAACAGTGGCGTGTGGTGAATTTTTTTCTAGAGAATCAATTACAATTCAAATGCAGCCTTTTTAATTTTTCACATGGATATGACAACTGGATAATTTAAACTACTTGTAAATACCTTACTAGTAGTAAAGATCGATTCTCCTGTCTTCCATAGCTATATTGACGAATATCCGTCCAATATTCCATACCTATATTAACGTTACTAGGGCATCTTGTGGGAAGGACGCTGGGTTATTGTTCTCGAAATTTCGAGTTCTAAAAGCATTAGGGATTTAGAATTGCAGAACCTTGGGTTCAATTGCTCTGCAATGTTAATTATTTCGCAGAAAAGTCTGCGTTAACACCAGTATTATCAAGAACCTTGTTTTTTATAGGTCTCGAATGCCTACAGTTTTATTCCACACTTCTTCAAAACAATCCCTTTTTGGTTTAATTTCTGAAACATGTTTATTTGTTCTACACAGTAACCAGTGACATTACTCTTACTTTGAAAAATATTGAATAGGTTTTCTCTTAAGGCAGGACTGCTCAAGCAGAGCAAATCGGCAGCGCGGAGCCGAATTTTCTGCCGAGAGCGGACACCGGAGCCCGAGCGTTGCGCGCCTTGCGATAACCTCTGTCACAGTGTCCGGTATCTCCAGTCGCGGAAACGTGGAAGTCGACGCGAGTACTTCGCGGACCAGAGAACACGACATTATACATTTAATCATGCTGATGAAAATGAAAAGTACGCTGAAGAACGAATGGAAGTTTTTAGTGCTCTGAAAAACAATATCTCACTAGGAGTATGTTTTGGATGTATTTTGATGTTTTTGTTGTTTTGACAGTAAAATAACACAATACACAAGAGTTCAATTTTATTGCATACCGATACTACAACGTGAGCATTTAGGAAAAGAACTTCCCTCAAAACCGTTTTCCAAAACTGCATCGGCATGCTGCTCGATTGTTAAGCATGTTTGGATCAACACATAACTGTGAGCAATTTTTTGCTTCTTTGAAAATTTGTAAATCTCGAATGAGAAGTACAATTACAGATCACAATCTGAAATGCATGCTACGGCTCATCAGCACCGTGTCATCTGTTCCAATCATAGAAAGTATATTGCGAGAAAAATCACTTAAAAGGTGCAAGAAAAATACTTGATTTTGCAATTAGCTTCAGTTTTTAATTTTACTTTCCTTTACTTTTAGAATTTGTATTACTAGTTTATTTAATAACATTTTTTGGATAACTATAATACTTTTCATATTTAGCAGCATGATAAACTGTGTAATGTCGCCGAAATTAAATTTCTTTATGTTATTGAGTACTTTTTTGCAACTTAACATTTGGCATTGCCGGCGTAATCTGAAAATATATTTTCTTTCCATGCTACTTTGCAAATTGTCGTTTTTTTAAATTTTTCAAATCACACTAATACGTTTATATCTAGTTCATGTTCCAATAAATGTTACAAAACTATTTCACTGCTTTTTCTGTCGTAATATCCTTTCCCAGAGCAGTGAGACGTTTTCAGTCCGAGCAATGGAAAATACCCCGTAGAAATACGACCCACTGTGCCGCATGCCGCCGATCGATATTTGATGATGTCATTTGCTCTTTCTGCGGCGAAAGAGGAGAGAGCATCCGGCAGCTCCTCCTCGGAGCAAATGGTTGAGCCCTGTCTTAAGGGAAAAATTTCATTAAAAAAATACAAGAAAATAGAAACCGAAATCTCTTTTCAGGAACTAAAAATCTCATCTTTCAGTAAAAGAAAATAACTCGAAGAAAAAATAAATTATACTACTGAACCGATGAGCACATGCGGAGCCCACCACACGCGCGCAGTGAGTCACGCTGTATGCAACTGACCGATTGCTTCCAAAGGCGACCTCGACGGAATGTGTCCACGCGCGCCTCCGTATTTGCTGATCACAGCCTTTCCCAGAGCAACGCCTTCTACACTTATACTGCGATTTCTCTCTGTCCCGCAACTCAAATCCCATCTTCGCAATGGAATATGTCACGGCATTTCGCGTCTTTCGCGGTCTTGCCGGTAGAAGTCGCATGATCGCAAGCATTGCTTTATACGGTTGCGATCGTGAGAAATCTAGCGGAACGACTGAGAAAGATGCAAAATGCCGTGACATATTCCATCGCGAAGATGGGATTTGAGTTGCCTTGAGGAACAAAGTTAGAGAAATCGCATTATACACATAGTGTAGATGTCGTTGCCCAGAGTATATATAGCATTTCCTTATGTTTCGCTGGATGCAGCTAGGGCGCTATAAACAGTCTTTAAACTCTTTAAAACGCTTTAGATATTGCCAGCCCAGTGCTTCCGAAGAGCTTTACAGGCGAACTCTACCCTATCTGTTGGTGATAATAATAATTAGGTGCTAAGTTTGGAAAGATAAGATTGTCGCGCCCAATTTAAACTGTTTTTATTTGGAATACAAGTAAATGATTCAAATTACTAGTCAAATTGTATTTAAATGTAAGATATCCTTGGAAATGATAGGGGAAGCAATGCTTCCCTTGCTTCCATGGAATAAACCCTGCAATTAACAACTCTGTAAATTAAAGTGAAAGAAATATTAATTTAATTAATTGTATCACATACTCTTATATTAGATATGCGTATAAATATTCCGTCCGGTTAATACTTAATTGATTCCATTTGACACTTTTTAATTTGAATTTAATCGGCTATGAAGGTCATATGTATATATGTGGCATAGAGTAAGATGTGGATGGATACTTCTATTTATTGCTCTGTGAAAGTATTTTGATGGTAATCGTCTACTGCTGATTGGCACGTGTTTGAGAGGTGACGCTCTAGCAGATGCAGCAAAACAACAAGTAGACATTTCTATTCTAGTATTTAATTTGTCACAATGATCTCGGTGTTCCAGTTTGTAACTTACCAGACTTATGTAGAACTTTTGATTGATTACAATGGTATTTTTTTCAAATTTTTAAACACTCGATTTTTGGGAGAAATTAAAAAATAAAATAAGGTAAAAACATTATTTTTTTAATTAATGAATTCAATACATACATCAAATGGAAGAGCATCTTTTGTTCTTTAATGTCGCAAAATATTAAATTACTGTCAGAATTACAACACGAGTTAAAAATGATTAACTTTAGTGATGCCAGCATTTTTTCGAAAATTTTGAAAATTAATATAATTTCGAAAAAAGATATTTGGGAAAAATCAGGGATTTTATATTTTTGCTTATACTCTTTACAGGAAAAAAATTTAAAAATCCGGAACATCAAGGTCAAATTTTCTTTAAATTTTGTGCAATTTGGCATGGAATGACTTCTATATTGGTCTTGCAGTAATGGTGATTTCATTGCTCGTGTTCTTGTAATGATTAAATTGTGACATAAGTGTAGTCCATATTGAATTAAGAAAGAAATCTCGTGCTTCAAAGTGCATTATTGAAGTGGATGATATGACAACAATGAAGCTACAATGGTCAAGAAATGTTCATTAGTGACATACAGTCGACTCCGGTTATCTATATACAGGCTGTCCCACCAACTATGGACAAACCCCATAACTTTTAAACGGTTCAGGATATCGAAATGCAGTTTTCGCTGAATAATGCAGAATCATGCCGTAGAGATATAGTATATATTATTTTTAGTTTTCGAGAAATTTAATGATCTTTGATTTTTTAATGGAACTATGTATTTTTCTGACCAGCAATGGATAGATCATGAAAAGAGGAATAAAATGATGTATCATATGCTAGTATTTTGACCTCTCTATTATTTGAGGAATTAATCAAGATATTACAATAAAAATCTTTAAGCATTCATTCCCTACCCTCGTTTTAAAATGATAGCGGTTTCTGCCATAACACATTCAGATCGGTTCTTGTAAGTTTGAAAAGGACCTTTATTATTATTATTATTATTATTATTATTATTATTATTATCGTCCTTCGGCTGCAAATTATTTTTATTTTGTTCTTTTCAATGAACATTGCTTTGGAATTTCATTAGAATAAAAGTTCAATTCAGATGAACAAATGGGAAAAAATATCTTTCTGATCGGTAATATTGATGTTTGTTTATATGATCTTCGTGTCAAGACCATGAATTGCTGTAGTTACGCCTTTATCCTCCACGGCCATCCCTCTCACATTCCTTGTCTCCACGAAACAGTCGGCGCCTCAAAGGTCTTTCACCAACTGTGAACCAACGGCGACTATTGCAAGCACTGCTATACGAAATATTGTCCGCTTCATTCAAAATCACATATCAAAAAGTATAATTTTATACGCAAACTACTATCAAAATACTAGCATATGACACATCATTTTATTCCTCTTTTCATGATCTATCTAGTGCTGGTGAGAAAAATATATAGTTCTATTTAAAAAATCAAAGATGATTAAATTTCTCGAAAACTAAAAATATTATATACAATTCCTATACAGCAAGTTACTTGCCCCATGATTCTGCATTATTTAGCGAAAACTGCATTTCGATATCCTGAACCGTTTAAAAGTTCTGGGGGTGGTCCATAGTTGGTGGGACACTCTGTATATAGGAGCGAATATTTTGTCAACAAAACTTGAAAAAAATAACGCTCTTTTTCTGTATTCAAAATTCGACTAGAGACAGAGGTTTTGGAACGGATTAAACAAGGCAGAAAACTCATCGGTTCTCTGAATTCTATCCTATGGGACAAGAACATAAGTAAAGAAACAAAACTCATGATATATAGAGTAATAATCCAAAGTGTTGTACTGTATGGTGCTGAGATATGGCAACTCTCGGAACAAATGAGAACAAAGTTGAGGGTAATGGAAATGGACTTTCTTAGAAGATCAGCTGGCATTTCAAGAAGAGAGAAAATACGAAATGAAAGAATTAAAGAGATTATGGGTTTGAAGCAGGATATACTGCACGAAGTTGAAAGGAAACAAGTATTATGGTTTGGACACGTGCAGAGAATGCAGAGCAATAGACATCCAAAGAAGCTTTTGGATTGGCAACCGCAAGAAAGAAGGAAAAGAGGCCGCCCGCGACCTGGTTGGAGAGACAACGTAGAGAAGACATTGGCTGGATGGCAGATACCTCCTGGGACTTGGAACAGAGAAGAGTGGAAGAAGTTAGGTGCCGTAAGATCCACATAAGGGTCAACCAAACGGCTAAGAAGAAGAAGAAGAAGAAGAAAATTCGACTAGAATATGGTTTAGGATGGAGATCACAGAATTATGAAAACGTGCACAAATTTCACTTCTCTCCATAGCTCGTCACACAGTTTTAAACTGTTTTTGACGTAAATAAATATGTCAAGACCATGAATTGCTGTAGTTACGCCTCTATCCCCCACAGCCACCCCTTTCACACTCCTTGTCTCCACGAAATAGCCTCGACGCCGCGTTCGACCAACCGTTCACCAGAGGCGACTGTTCCAAGAACTGCTACAGGAAATATTGTCCGTCGTTGTGCTGTATATTAATAAAATCACTGTTGAGAAATCCCATTTAATTTTGACAGTCATCAGATATAGTGAACCCTATATACATGTTAGTCCCCAGAAGTTCACTATAACTGGAGTCTACTGTATATAACAAAACCAATTTTTACTTTTCCGTATACGTACGTATACACGGAGTAATTTACGTAGTTTAGGGAAAGTTATGTAATGCTGCGCGAAAAAATGGCGAATTTTCGGCGGGAAAGAATTAATTGCCGGGCCATAATAACGAAAAAGTGGATAAAACCAGTTGCCAAATTAAGAAAGAGAAATGTAGAAAAAAAATCCCCTAACACGCGGTGAAGCCAGAAATCCTCTTTTGTAGGTCCTTGATACCGAAAACCAATTGAAAGGAAACCGTCCGTCCGTCTGTCTATGAACAACACTAGCGCGAAAATCATCGTGAGATTTCTTCCAAAATGGATATTCTCCAGTCGATCTGCGTCCACTCGTGGCGCCTCGATTTTGAAAAACTTTCTTCAAAATTTGAGGGTACTTTACATGAAACCCCCTGGACATTTTCAAAATTTTCTCAAAAACGACTCCGAATTTTTTCTTTAAATTTCTTGTAAGAATAGAGTAAACTACACTTATTAAGGTGGCGTAGGTCCCATTTTCACGGTTAACTCTGAATTTTAGAAAATTGCCAAAGTTTGAAATTTTTTCGGCGTCTTCCTAGAACTATAAAATAGAAGATAGAGATTTTTCCTTCAAATAAAATTTGCTGTCCACAGCGAGTTCTTTCATTAAAGTCTTGTACATTTTTTGAAAATTTTACTAGTTTTTGCACAATATTTCAAATTTTAAAAAATTACAAAAAGATTTTCTCAAAAAAGGCTCCAAATTTTTTCTTTACTTTTGGTAAAGATAGTGCTAAATGCGCTCTATGAGATGACATTAACGCCATATTCCTCTATTCTTTTGTTTTTTTCAAAAATTGCAAAAATGTAATTTTTGACTTGTCTCTCACGTTGTTAATATTTACATTAGCAGCGATTTGTTCACATTATTATATTAATGTGTACATGTGCTTTAAATAATGTTTCTCGAAAATTGAATTGTTTTCTGTGAAAACTAGCTCAAATTTGCGCATTTTCAGAAACGCTCAAACGCCATTTTCTCAAAAATGGTTTCAAATTTTTTGTTCAAACGTTTCGAACGGATAGTGCTAATTGCACTCTTTAATATGGCGTAAAGTTAATTTTGGGGTATATTTTTTTTTCAAAAATGTAATTTTTCTGAAAGTTCTCTCTTACGGTTAAAATGCACATTTTCAGCAATTTGTACACACTATTGAATTTGAGAGTGTAAGTGCTTCAAATGAAGTTTTTCGAAAACAAAACTTTTCTGTAAAAAAGAGCTTCAAATTTCGCATTTACAGTAGCGCTTGAATGCTGTTTTCTTGAAACGGCTCCAATTTTTTCAATGAAAATTGCCATACAGGGCAAAGTTCAATTGTTTTTTATATTATTAAAATAATAGTTTTGTTCTACTATTGGAAAACCGAAAACTTAAGAAAATATGTAGTTTGGGCGGTGATAGACGGCAGCTGTCAAGAGTATTGACAAGTCCAAGAAACGAGCCGAGACCAAATGAAACAGAAAACTAATACGGGAAAGTTTGTGCCATTCTGTAGCACCACTAGTTTTAGTTGTCAAGAAATTAATTTTTGACACTGATATTTAAGCAAGTCCTTGTATTTATAATTAAGTGTGAATAAAAAAATAACTTTAATTTATACTCTGAAATGGTACAAAAATAATTGTAAAAGTCAAAAAATACTAATTAGACCTTTGGCATTGCGTTATTGAGGGAGAAAAACATTTAAAGTGTCATGAACTATAACTTACTGACAGTACATAAGTGCCTTCGTATTCAGAGTAATTTTGTGTTCTACGATGGTGTGGTAAAGATGCCTAGAATAAATGGTGGACATTTTTTTAAGGCCTAGCTATCAGACTGTTGATTGTAGGACCATTAAAATGAGGCAAATGAAAAGTAAAATTTTCACTGTGGAGCAAGTTTGCTGTTTGTCATTGTAATAATCATCAAATTCCAATGAAGATTGTTTTTTTGTTGTTTTTCTTTTGGGTGGGATTGAAGATTCCGCTGAGAAGTTTACATTTTGTTCACACTTAGTGTGTACGAAAAATGATTTTAATTGAATTATAACAACAATGTATACTTACCTAACAGAATTCAATAGTGCATTGAACTTTCTTCAGTTTAGTTCTGTTATCAATAAGTACTCTACACACCACAAAAGCACTACTGCACATCGACCACTTCAGCCAATACCTTTCATTGCAATAAAACAGCTGATACACAAGGTAGACCAGTGAGGCAAAATGTTCTTTTAGAGTGAAAATGAAACTTAAGTCAATACTGCAAATGAAGTAAAGGCCAGTGAAGCTGATAGATATAACTGTAATAACAAATGGCCTATTCCCCAAAAAAGTTTACGAAGACAAGTCGTATGGAATTGCTGTGATATAGGCATAGAAATAATTTGTCAAATAGTGTCAATGGCAAGCTATGGAAATTGAGTAATTATTATTAAAAAAATACTGTAAAATAATCTGTGCACATTTCCTGCTCTCATAATTTGTAGCATCCACTAGTAATGTTCATTTATGTAACAAAGCAAAAATCTGAAAATTTTCACATTTTAACTTATAGACTCGTTAAAAACTTTCATGTTTTTATAATTAGCTTAGTCAAAATCGCATTGTTACTGTGTTTTTCATGCCATTATTGTTAGGTCTGCAACTGTCACATGGCCATGTTTTCAGCTGTTCATTCAAAATGACATAACTCACAAATTAACAATTTTCGAAGGCTGTGGCTTTTATACTCGTTTAGGACATTCCAATCTTGATGTTGGATGCACTGCCAGATCTGTTTGGGTGGCATTAGTTTCTTTCTTGAGTGTTTATTATAATATAACGAGTTGTTTAACAAATTGATTTGGTCAAGGCTTCCTAAAAATGTATTTGTGGGGAAAACATTGAAATTGTGAGTTAATGATGCAGTAATATCATTCAGTGATGGAAATTCTGGAAGAATTAAATAGGTATTGTACCGGGAGTCAATAGTCACCAAGACTTCCAAGATATGGATGGCAGAATTCAGAACGCGCAGCAAGCTGCAGATTTCTCATCACATGAGGCAAAATCACTGAGAAGAAATCTAAATTTGGAAGAAAATGACAAAAAGGAAGATGATTCTGAGTATGGCTAAGGAATAAATCATGTTGTTTAATATTAGTTTCTGTTACTTGTAACTTTAAAGTCCTTTTCTACAAAACTACATGTTTAGCTATACTTGCCCAAAAATTTCAAAACCTGTTAAAGCTACATAGTTCAAATTTTCAGAGTACATTCCCATAATAACAAGACAATTTTGAACTATAATTAATATATTTAAATTCATACTGTTTGAAATAAAATAATTTAGAAAGAAAATGTTCAAAAAGATTTATTTACAAAAACAAAAAAACAATGACACAATTCATATAATTGTAGTTCAGTAATGTACTATACAACTATAGAGCATTGTTAAAATTTCAGATTCCTATCTTTAGTAGTTTCTGAGAAAATGGGGCACAAACTTGAGTCAGTTAACACAGCTGGTATAGGGCCTTGTTACTCTCCTTAAAGTGAAATCAATGAAATATTACAAAATACCAGTGGAGTTTTTCCACTATCTTGCATTTCTGTCACATGATAATTTACGACACCAATTTGTGTTAAATTACATGCTCTACAAATTAAATAAGAAATGACAATAAACCCTCACTCTTAACAATTTTTATAATTTTTTTAATTTGAAAATATTATTTTGATTGAAATAAAAAAATTATTATGATTAAAATACAAAAACAGTCTGGCCAGACCATAAAAAAGATGGACAAAAGGTTGAAAAGAAAAAATTGAGAAAAATTCATGTAAATATTGTTAGTGGTATGGTCAGATCATTGTCAAAACAAAAACAAAGAGGAAAGAATACAAAAAGTCTAGCCCGACTTTATAAATTAAAAAGGTAATTACAATACAAATGAAAAAATTGCACTAAAGAAATTAACATATAATTAAATATTTTTAATGGTCTGGCCGTTACTGCTCTTCTGGCTCAGATGTGTCCCAGCCATTGGCTAAAAAAGGAAGCAATTTCACCTGTAATGTAAACCACTTTCAATCACTTATTAAGTTTAATTGGCACATAACTTCAGGTGTATTCAAATTCAGGGGAAAAAAATTAATTGTTTATCATTTCTTGGAATATTCCTCCCTCTACCTGAAAAAAAGAAGAAAAATTAATCAGGCAAAAGCTCAAACATGAAACCATTACTACAGAGAAATAAAATGTTATTCAATTATAATATAATAATTTCACTTGCGTTCCCAGTCTCTGGAGTTTTGTAGGATTTATTTTTTTCATTAGAACCAAACAACATTGGAACTTCTTTGAACTGCTCTTCTGACTACCCTTTTTTTCCTTATAGTACTGAAAACAAATACAATATATGTATATTGAAATTTATGGATTGTTCTTATAACTTATAGTACACGCCCTTCTTGAAAACAATAAGAAAAAAATACATATTTTTTCATCTATGTGCCTACCTACCTCTCATGGCCAAAGAATGGCATCTTGGCCTCCTCCCTCTCCCTCTGGGAGGCTGCAGAGCTCTACATCTACATCTTTAACAGTTCATTTCTTCTTTAGGATAATCTCCATTTTTTTTTACAGCAGAACACCAATAAACAATTTTTGACAAAACCTTCAGATGTTCCTGCATTCACAGCAATCAAACAGCCACATTTTCCAATGCAGGGTTACCATCTTTCCTCCCGTTTTAATATTGTTCTCCCTCCTTTTTTAAATTTACAAGGATTGTCCTCCTTTTTGTCCTGTTAAATTAAAAATAATATTGGGATAATTTTAAATTAATTTAATTCATTAAAGGGACTTTACATATTGAATATCTACAATTTTATTCTAATAACTGGCCTGCATAATCAATTATTAGGCTTAAAACTTATTTTGCTTATTGTTTGGTGGATAACGAAGGTGAGTGCAGGACCAAAGTTATCCAATCGGAAAATTTCATTTTTAATGACACAAAGTCTAATTTGATTTTTCAGGACTATAAATGAGTATATTGTCTATACGTACTTGAGTAAAAAATTGTAAAATGTCCTCTGCTGGGAAAAGAATTTTCTAGTAACCCTGCCAACAGATGCTTTTGCTCTTCCTGCTACTGTGCCATCTGACCAGCCCTTGCTCACAGTGTCTCCTGCATTCACCCACGTTTCATCCAACCACACAACACCACACAATATCCTCAAACTTGTAGTAAAATATCTCCTTGATAAACCGGCAACGTCATGCCACATCCTGTTCCAATAACACTCGTCTTTTATTTAACTTTGAGGATTCAAATACCAATGCTTTCGCAAAGTGCAAAATGGCCTTGCTCCCAGCAAACAACTCTGCTTCACGCAAGTTAGTGTTCACGAAGTGTCCGTGGAAGTGCTCGTGCGAAATTCGCCTCATTACAACTAACAATACCAGATACTTTAGACAATTACAACATCATATTCCTTACAGTGATAGAAATACCAGCGACGAAGAAACACAAATACCTACCACAGAAACAATCCTGAAACACGGATCACAATCAGGTTCAGCATCAGACTATTCCCAAGGTCACTTTATAATAACCTTGAGGCACAGAGCACCCAAGGACTTCCTTTGTCTATGTCTTGAGGGCTCTTCAGGGAGTGTCGCCTGCAAAGAGTATGTACACTGGTTGCCAGCCGTGTGTGCCCGCCATTTATTTCCAATATCTTTGCCGCCAAAATGTGCGCATTAAAACAGGATGTCTATACTGCGATTTTCTGAACACTGCCTCTGACAGATATCAACTGTCAACGGTTTCTTCCAATCGGGAGTTAAAACGGTGCCTCAGTTTGGCGACACACAAGTTCCCGATTGGATGGCAGTGAAACAACTGATCCTCTCAGGCGTAGAGTTAAGAAAATCGCAATTTATACTGCGATTTTTCTAACTTAGCCTCTCAAGGCCTCTCTTCATGATGAAATGTAATAATGATGGAAATTCGCACGTATCGTGCAATTAGTTTTCGATGGTATACATTGTTATAGATTTGGTCCGTTTGGTGCAATTTATTGTGATAACGCGCACACTGTCTTTCACTGCGTTCACATTTGTCATTTAGGTTCCTGGAAACTTTTTATCTGAAACATCCGGTGGTGGAACCCGTACACTATACTTCGGTTTTTCTTTCTTGGCGCACGGGGGGATGTCCATAAAATGGAATATTTCACGGTATTTCGCGTCGTTCTCGGTTGTGTCGCTACGAGTCGCATGATCGCGACTGTATCGAGCAGTGCTGGCAATCATGCGACTCCTGGCGGTACAACGGAGAACGTCGCGAAATACCGTGAGGTATTTCATTTTATTGACACACCCCCGTGCGCCGAGAAAGAAAAACCGAAGTATATAAGGCGCGTAATTATATTCCTTTGCTTGTACCCCGCCTCTGTCCATTCTCTATTTATCATCACATCAGTACAGTAGAAATCTGGCTATATTTCTTCCTGTCTCTTTTTCCGTTCATTAAGCACTGCAGTTGTGTTGGGCAGCTGCCATTAAAGTCTTACGTCTTCCAGTGGGAAGGTTTCATGCCTATGCCATTGCCTATTGCCCATTGCCCTATGCCATTACATACGTCAATCTTGACCGCGCATTCTTGGAAATTCCTATAGTTTTTTACTTTCCCGTATACGTATACTTATATAAGGAAAATATAAGTAGCACAGGGAAAGTTATGTAATGCTGAAAAAAAACGGATTTTCGACAGAAAAAATTCATTGCCGGGCCCTGATAACGAAAAAGTGGATAAATCCAGTTGCAAAATTAAGAAAAAAAATCCCTTAAGGGGGCATCAATAAATTACGTAACGCTAAACGGGGAGGGAGGGGGTCTGAAGTGGCGTTATGCTGCGTTACATAGAGATAGGGAAGTGCGTTACAAGTGGGAAAGGTTATTGAAAATACTCGAAATTGCGTTACGTAATTAATGGACGGTCCCTAACACGCGGTGCAGCCAGAATCCCTGTTTTGTGGGCCCTTGATACTGAAAAACCAATTGAGAGCAAAACGTCTGTCCGTCTGTCCGTGAACATCACTAGCGACTAAACCGTTCAGCCGTTTTTCTCCGAAGTTGACATTCCCCGATCGATCTGACTGATCTCTTGATCCCTTGAATTTGAAACTGATATTTTAATTTTGGGGGATACTTTACATGAAGCCCCTGGGACATTTTCAAAATTTTCAAAACAATCGCGCCAACAATTTTGAAAAAACTTTGTTGTTGGATAGTCTGAAGGTCATTTAAGAGAACAGCGCAGGTCTCATGTTGCTAGAAAACTCTGATTTTTTGAAAATTGAAAAAAAAAATTCTTTTTTGCGAAATTTTGTGTCAAATAGATAATTTTATTTTCTTTAAACCTTATATTCATAAAACCGCACATTTTTTTTATTAAATTGGGACCTTAGATAGCAAACAGGAAGCTTAAGAGAATAGTGTTGGTTAAGAAATTTCGTCATCTTTAAAATTACATTTAACAGAAAGTCACCAGATTTGGATTTTAATTTGTTAAAATACAGCAAATGACGTGTGTTTGGTACGTCATTTTTCGGGTAGTTAATACTTAGTTTCTCAAAAATGTTAAATTGTTAATTTCTTAAAACTTATTACGTTATAAATGTCTACATTATTAACAATATTTTCTGGTAGAGTTATTTTAAATTACATTGCAATGTAGCAGGTGAGTTGCTCTACTCAGGCCCAGTGGAAGCCTTGGAGGTGCCTACAAATGGCGTTCGTTGGAGGGGTCGGGAGGCTATTCTGCACATTAACCACGTTAATAAAATATAAGATATTGAGTTCACATTCATTATCATACATTATTTTTAAAAATTAACAGTAACCTAAATGTACGTCTTTTATTAAGCTAAGCAGCTCTTCAAAAACTTTTCCCAGGATCTTTGAGTGTCAGCGTAGTAGGTAAATGAAATGTGACATATCAAACGAACTAGACAATTTCGTAAACCACCTCTTTTCATATTGTAATCTATTCTAAACAAGCTGGAAGTGAATAATATTTAAATGCAATTTCAACATGTTTATTATTATTATTATTATTATTATTATTATTATTATTATTATTATTATTATTATTATTATTTTGCTCCATATCACGACTACAGATGTTATGAGTCGGCTGAGTATAAAATCTACTCCAGGTTGCAACCAGCTACATAAGGAGCAGATCTCGGGACTGTCGGTGCCTCTACAATACTTTGCGCAAAATGTGAGCTGTGCCAAATAAGGCAATTTCCTGCACTTCCCGGTCTTTTGAATTACCGGGGAGTTTAAACAAGTTCTTACTCAAATTTTGTAGAACAAATCCCACAGCTCCGATAACTATCGGTACGACCTGTGCTTTTACGCCCCACATTCGGCTGATCTCGATTTCCAAACTCTTGTATTTAAGACGTTTCTCTGCCTCCTTGGTAACGACGTTTTGATCGCAAGGTACAGCAACATCGACAAGTAAACACGATTTTTTCTCCAAATCCCGGATAACTATATCCGGTTTGTTTGCCGCTATCGTGCTATCAGTTTGAATTTGTTGGTCGTACAATATCGTACACAATCCAACAGACGTCACCGGTTTTGGTGAGTGTTCGTACCACTTGGGGCATGTATTTGGAACTTCGAGGGCGGTACAGATCTGCTAATGGAGGTAGCTACACACCCTGTTGTGTCTTTTCAAGTATTCGGTCTTTGCTAGAATTGGACTAGCTGAGACAATATGATCAATGGTTTTTACTTGCTCCTGGCAAATGCGGCATTTATCATCTTGGGAAAATTTGAGAACCTCTTTATCATAATGTCGTGTTCTCAACGCCTGATCTTGAGCAGCTACAAGAACTGCTTCCGATTCTGGCTTCATTCTTCCCCTTTTAAGCCACATAAATGATTGATCTTTATTGATCTGCACCTTGTCCATTCGTTTCAAATATTGTCCGTGGAGTGGTTTGTCTCTCCACGATTTCTTTAACATTTTTTGTGTCTCACATTTCATGTTTAGCAGCATCAGAAGCGTTCAGCGTCTGTGTTATGTCTTGCCTAGTTTTCTCCGCAATGCTTCTTGCTACATTAACAATGCCTCTGTTTCCCATTCTTCGGTCAGATTTCATGACCTGTCTCATTAGAGGGTCATCTTGATGGCTGATTACATACTTCCACAACCCGACTATTGCGTTTTGCCAGGAGGCCTCAATTTGTCTGAGGCCTCTTCCTCCTTCCTTACGTGACACATAAAGTCTATGTACATCAGCTCGAGGGTGGGCGACATGATGCATTGTTAGCAGTTTTCTTGTTTTTCGATCCATGGTGCGAATTTCTTACTCAGTCCAGTCCACTAGTCCAAAACAGTATTCGGCTACAGGTACCGCCAAACTACCTATTGTAGATATTTTATTCCTGGAATTCAGAGCGGACTGCAGAACCAGTCTCACTCTCCTATAATACTCCCTACGAATTTGTGTCTTTTGAAGTATTCGGTCTTTGCTAGGATTGGACAAGCTGAGACAATATGATTAATGGTTTCTACGTGTTCCTGACAAATGCGGCATTTATCATCTTGGGAAATTTTGAGAACCGGTTTATCTTAATGTCGTGTTGTCAATACCTGATCTTGGCCAGCTACTGATTCTGGCTTTATTCTTCCCCTTTTGAGCCATATAAATGATTGATGTTTATTGATCTGTACCCTGTCCATTCGTTTCAAATATTGTCCGTTATCTCTCCACGACGTTTTTAATATATTAATATTTTTTGTGTCTCACATATCATGTTGTTGTTGTTGTTGTTCTTCTTCTTCTTCTTCTTCTTCTTATCATTATTATTGTGGTTGTTATTACACATTATAAACACGAGGCGGTGGAGTATTTTTCTGCGTCAAGACATCGTTAATAGTTAGGAATAGCTGGTTTAGTAGCAAGTTTGAAATTTTAAGAATGGAAATAGACTTACTTGAAAATTCCGTGGAAATTATTGCATGTTACAGACCGCCAAACGACGGTTATGAAATTATAGATGAAATCGGCGATAGAGTGTAAAACAGAAACGGTCCTTCTTTTCTTGTCGCTGGTGACTCAAACCTTCCCGGCGCTAATTGGAAAGGAGAGGTATGCGACAGGAATATACAAATGCACGTCAATCGACTGGTATGGGAGCAAGGTTTAGCGCAGGTAGTCGACCAACCCACGCGGCAGAGTGCAATTTTGGTCCTTGTCAACCCTGTAGAAATGTTCCTTTCTTGCGACGTCTTTCAGGGAATCAGCGACCACAAAGCAGTAATGGTAGAAGTGCAAGCAAGCGTGATTAGGCGATCTAAGGCGAAAGGAACGGTAGTCAGGCAATATAGAAAAGCAAACGTCGAAGGATTACGTAGCTTCTTAAGAGAAAAATACGACCAATTTCTGAGAACAGAAGGCGGTATGGAGGAACAGTGGGAAGCCTTTAAAACAATCGTAGAAACTGCTTTAAATACGTTCGTTCCTTGCAAAATATTAAAAAGTAATCCTGATCCCGAATATTTTAATGGGGCGATACGGCGATTAAAGAGAAAGGTTAGACTAGCATTTAATAGGCGACATCGCAGCACCGCTGGCATGATAACTTTTAAAAATTACTACAGGGAATTAGAAAAAGAAAAGAAAATTGCGCAGGAATAATTTTTAAAAAATATTTTACAGACAGGAAGAAATAATTAGTCAGGCTTTTACAAATATGTCCACAGACGCAGGGAGAATAAAGAAGAAATTCAGGAAATTCGAATCGCAGACAACGCGCCACTGCGCGACGACCAAGCGAAAGGAAATGCATTCAGCGAGTATTTTGTATCGGCATAGACTAAGGATATACATCATTACTCTATGGTATCGGTATACAAACCAAAACGGATACAGGAGCAATTTTTTTATTTTCCAATTGAAAATCAGTTCAAGATTCATGCATGTGAACTCCGCAAACGCATAAAATCTCTGGAAAACGGGAAATAACGCAGGCCAGACGGCATCTCGACAGATTTTATTAAACTTGGTGGTGAGGCAGTATTGCCCTACTTGTTAAGATTATTCAATATTTCTATTAATAATGCAATTTTACCGGAGGACTAGAAAACAGCTATTGCCGTTCCAATTTTCAAAGATGGTGATAAAACGAAAGTAAGTAATTATAGACCGGTACCTCTCACATCAGTAGTATGCAAAATAATGGAGCACTTAATAACCGGGTACATTCGCCGCGAATGGGAAAAAGTAAACTGGATTTTTCACACAACATGGGTTTAGAAGTGGATATTCGTGTGAAAGCCAAATTATTTTCCTTTTTCAAGATCTAGCTGACGAAGTTGACGCGGGTGGGAGGGTGGATGCAGTCGTAATTGACTTTGCGAAAGCATTCGATGTATTACCGCATGATCTACTTATTAGGAAGTTATTAACTTCAGGAGTTGATACTAGAGTTGTGAAATGGATAAGCGAATTTCTTAGAGACAGGAAACAAAAAGTTCGGATTGGAACTCAGTTTTCGACTACATATTGTTACTTCAGGGGTTCCACAGGGAAGTGTTTTAGAGCCACTACTTTTCTTAGCGTATGTAAATGATCTCCATGTTAACATACAATCAAAGGTGCGTTTATTTGCAGACGATTGTGTTATATATCGCAAAATCAAAGATAGCGCTGACAAACAAATATTAGAACAGGACCTAGAACATCTACGTGACTGGGCTGAAACAAATGACATGGTAATTAGCGGATCGAAAAGCAAAACAATAACGTTCGGGTGGGGATGAAATAATGAGCAACCAGATTATCGGCTAGGTGAGGTCATTATTCCAAGAGTTTCGTCATGCAAATATTTAGGTATTCAGCTAGCCGCATATAAGATAATGAAACATCTGAACAAGTCAGAAAGAGATACAATAAGGATTGATGTTGTGAAGAAAGAAGAGTGGATCGAACATTATAAACAACTATGGTACAATGCACAAGAAGATAATGAAACATCGGAATGTAAAGAAGGAGAAAATAACAGCATTGATCCAATCACAATACAAGAGCTACAAGAATCATTAAAAGAACTAAAGAATAGAAAGGCTACTGGAACAGACAAAATCAATGCTGAACTTCTAAAATATGGCGATCCACTCCTGCATTGGAGATTACAACATTTAATGAATCAATGCTGGCAATCTAAACGGATACCTGAAGAATGGAAAACTGCTGAAGTTGTATCAATATTTAAGAAAGGAGATCGTAAAAACCCAGAGAACTACAGAGGAATTAGCTTGCTGAATTCAACATACAAGTTATATGCCAGAATTATAAACAAAAGACTCCTAAAAATAGCAGACTTGCTAGTTGACGAAGAACAAACTGGTTTCCGAAAAGGAAGGTCAACTACTGACAATATTTTTGTTCTACAGCAAACCATGGAGAAACGAAGAGAATTTAATCTACAAACGCATATGGCATTTATTGATTTTGTTAAAGCCTTTGATAATGTTGATAGAAGGAAACTTTGGGACATTATGAAAAACTATGGCTACCCTACTCATCTTATAGAAACAATTAAAAGCATGTATAATAATTCAAAAATAATTATTAAGACAGATTCCATTAAATCAGAAGAAATTTTAATTAACAAAGGCGTACGACAAGGATGTTCAATGTCGCCGACACTTTTCAACATATATGTAAATGACATATTTCTGAGATGGAAACAAAATATTAAAACAGGAATAAAATTGACTAAGAAAAATATTTTAAACCTTCTGCTTTATGCAGATGATGCTGTTATAATCCAAGAAACTGAAAAGGATCTACAGTATGCCCTACACCACTTAAATCAGTTATGCAGCTCTTACAACGTAACCATCTCAAAAGACAAAACCAAAATATTAGCGTTTTGGGGAAAAGAGATTATCCGTTCAAAAATAATTCTAGACAATGTAAGCTTAGAACAAGTTTTAAATTTTAATTACCTAGGATGTGACACGGAAGGACAAAAAGACATTGATAAAAAATTAGCAAGATTTCAATCCATCTGTGGGACCATACACAGAACTCTTAAAACAAGACCCGAAAAGATACCATAATAAAATTTTACAAAACATTAGCTCTCCCGATATTGCTTTATGGCAGTGAATGCTGGGTTCTAACGCAGAAAAGAATAAGCAAAATTCAGAGCTCAGAGATGAAGTTCCTTCGAAGAACAAAAGGCTGCATCTTAGAAGACCAGATAAGAAATGAAGAAATCAGGAGAGAATTGAAAGTGAATAGCGCAAACAACATAATGGAATTAAATAGGAAAAAGTGGCTGCAGCACTTAGAAAGAATGGAAGAAACAAGACTGCCAAGATTAGCATATTTCTACAAACCGAGAGGGAAAAGAGATGTGGGAAGACCCACGAAAAGATGGAAAGATACAGTGGAGACGGAACAGGCGTAAGCCTAACCCGTGAAGTGTAGAAGAAGAAGATCTAGATAGTAAATTAGGGTGGGAGAAGCATATAAATCAGGTAGTGAGAAAAACGTGGAAGTCCTTGCATTTTGTAATGCAAATTCTAAAGAAAAGTTTTGCAAACGCCGAAGATATCTTTCGTTGGTTCGTCCTCTCATGGAATACGGAGTAGCATGTTGGGATCCGTACAGAAAGTCGCACCGAAAAAACCTAGATAGAATACAGAGGAAAGCGAATAGGTTTACCTATAGAACTAAAGTAATAAAAAAGTCATGGGAACCTCTAGAAACGAGAAGAACAAGGGCACTTTATAAATCGTACGTAGGTCAGCCAGCATGAAAGGAAATTCAGGTTAGACTGGAGAAACCAAAATATTTAGGCCGAAGCGATCACATCCACAAAATTCGAACAAGGAAACAAAATTCAGATCTTGGGAAATTCTCATTTTGTAACAGAGCGATTAGAGATTGGAACAGTTTGCCCGCAGCATCTTTCAAGGCCTTTCCTCTAAGTGCACGTAATTTTAGAAAAAATTAGAACAAGCTGAGAGTATTAGATGTTAAATGAGTAACTAAGTGATGTGAAATGTGGTGAAGTGCTCTGAAGTGCTGGTTGGTGTAATCCAATGCAAAACAGTGTAGTGTAGTGTAGTGCAGTGCAGTGAAGTGTAGTGAACGTGATAAATGCCTTTTTTTCAATCTAATGTAGACAATATGTGGTTCATACTGAATTTTATTATCACTAACATATAATTGTTGTATATCATAGTAGAGTTGAAATAATTGTCATAACACTTAATATTAGCGATAGTATGATTACTGCATCGTATTGTATTGTATCGTTTTGTATTGTACTTTTTTATTATCTTGTTATTATTATTGTAATTATTGTTAATCAACTGCCACCGGGTCATACCCAATTTGCAGTTGAAATAAATGTAATGTAATTATTATTATTATTATTATTATTATTTGTTAATTTATTATTGCATGTTATTCCACTAGGGGCGCTACAACAGCACTTACTTTCTCCCATTAGTAGCGGTCAAATTGTATTACTTCAGTTTCTCTTCGTATTAACACATCTCAACCATCACTTGTAAAACTCTTACCAATCGTAGCGCTTTAGGTGTGAAAACTTGCTAATTCATACACACAAATTTGACTGCTCCGGTCCATTCACCTAGAAACACTGCACAATAATGAGAAGATAATCTGGAAATTTCAAACTCTCGTGTCGCGGAGTCCTCATTGTTATGCTGCAATCTGATAACTCCTGAAATATTCTAGCAAAAGCGTGGGAAATACGGATCACCAATTTCGAAAGTGCAAAATTATGTTGAACTACTCATATCTTTTAAAAAGTCGTACAGTTTATTTTTTTATAGAACTGAGCTTTTAGAATGGATTTCATTCAACAACAAAATCAATCATCAATGCTACACATCTATGTTATGTACGGCGCGGGGATAGGGACGATGACGAGCCATCTAAAGCTAGCAGCGCCCAGAAACCAATCTCAACCAAACTATATCCAAAATTTTAGGCTAATTTTAGGCTAATTAAATGCTCTATTCCCGAACTTTTAGGCTCCTCTGGATTTCCGAAAATCGTGGGCGCTGCTAGCTTTAGTCTAAAGCTAGCAGCGCCCACCCAGAATCTATCTCAAAATCAATTGTAAAATCTGAAACCCATCCCAAAATTTAAGAATAATTTTAGGCTCTTGGAAAAAAATTATCCCCGCCTTCAAATTCCAAAAATCAGGGCTGTACAAAACGAAACAAATAACATTGGTTCTTATGGGCGAATAAACATCAAAATCAAAAAACCTTAGGAAAAATCTGAAAACCCTCCCAAAAGTTAAGAATAATTTTAGGCTCTTGGAAAAAAATCAACCCCGCCATCAAATTCCAAAATTCATGGCTGTACAAAGCGAAACAATTAACATTGGTTCTTACGGGTGAAATAACACCAAAATCAAAAAACCGTAGGAAAAATCTGAAACCCCTCCCAAAAGTTAAGAATAATTTTAGGCTCTTGGAAAAAAATCATCCCCGCCTTCAAATTCTAAAAATCAGGGCTGTACAAAGCGAAACAATTAACATTGGTTCTTACGGGTGAAATAAAACCAACATCAAAAAACCTTAGGAAAAATCTGAAACCCCTCCCAAAAGTTAAGAATAATTTTAGGCTCTTGGAAAAAATCAACCCCGCCTTCAAATTCTAAAAATCAGGGCTGTACAAAGCGAAACAATTAACATTGGTTCTTACGGGTGAAATAACACCAAAATCAAAAAACCTTAGGAAAAATCTGAAACCCCTCCCAATAGTTAAGAATAATTTTAGGCTCTTGGAAAAAAATCATCCAGCCTTCATATTCCAAAATTCAAGGGCTGTACAAAGCGAAACAATTAACATTGGTTCTTACGGGTGAAATAACACCAAAATCAAAAACCCTTAGGAAAATCTGAAACCCCTCCAAAAAGTTAAGAATAATTTTAGGCTCTTGGAAAAAATCAACCCGGCCTTAAAATTCTAAAAATCAGGGCTGTATAAACCGAAACAATTAACATTGGTTCTTACGGGTGAAATAACACCAAAATCAAAAACCTTAGGAAAAATCTGAAACCCCTCCCAAAAGTTAAGAATAATTTAAGGCTCTTGGAAAAAAATCATCCCAGCCTTCATATTCCAAAATTCACGGCTGTACAAAGCGAAACAATTAACATTGGTTCTTACGGGTGAAATAACACCAAAATCAAAAAACCATAGGAAAAATCTGAAACCCCTCCCAAAAGTTAAGAATAATTTTAGGCTCTTGGAAAAAAATCAACCCCGCCTTCAAATTCTAAAAATCAGGGCTGTACAAAGCGAAACAATTAACATTGGTTCTTACGGGTGAAATAACACCAAAATCAAAAACCTTAGGAAAAATCTGAAACCCCTCCCAAAAGTTAAGAATAATTTTAGGCTTTTGGAAAAAAATCATCCCAGCCTTCATATTCCAAAATTCAGGGCTGTACAAAGCGAAACAATTAACATTGGTTATTACGGGTGAAATAACACCAAAATCAAAAAACCTTAGGAAAAATCTGAAACCCCTCCCAAAAGTTAAGAATAATTTTAGGCTCTTGGAAAAAAATCAACTCCGCCTTAAAATTATAAAAATCAGGGCTGTACAAAGCGAAACAATTAACATTGGTTCTTACGGGTGAAATAACACCAAAATCAAAAAACCGTAGGAAAAATCTGAAACCCCTCCCAAAAGTTAAGAATAATTTTAGGCTCTTGGAAAAAAATCATCCCAGCCTTCATATTCCAAAATTCAGGGCTGTACAAAGCGAAACAATTAACATTGGTTCTTACGGGTGAAATAACACCAAAATCAAAAAACCTTAGGAAAAATCTGAAACCCCTCCCAAAAGTTAAGAATAATTTTAGGCTCTTGGAAAAAAATCAACCCCGCCTTCAAATTCTAAAAATCAGTGCTGTACAAAGCGAAACAATGAACATTGGTTCTTACGGGTGAAATAACAGCAAAATCAAAAAACCTTAGGAAAAATCTGAAACCCCTCCCAAAAGTTAAGAATAATTTTAGGCTCTTGGAAAAAAATCATCCCAGCCTTCATATTCCAAAATTCAGGACTGTACAAAGCGAAACAATTAACATTGGTTCTTACGGGTGAAATAACACCAAAATCAAAAAACCTTAGGAAAAATCTGAAACCCCTCCCAAAAGTTAAGAATAATTTTAGGCTCTTGGAAAAAAATCAACCCCGCCTTCAAATTCTAAAAATCAGTGCTGTACAAAGCGAAACAATTAACATTGGTTCTTACGGGTGAAATAACACCAAAATCAAAAAACCTTAGGAAAAATCTGAAAACCCTCCCAAAAGTTAAGAATAATTTTAGGCTCTTGGAAAAAAATCAACCCCTCCTTCAATTCTAAAAATCAGGGTCTGTACAAAGCGAAACATCTAACATTGTTTCTTACGAGTGAAATAACACCAAAATCAAAAAACCTTAGGAAAAATCTGAAACCCTCCCAAAAGTTAAGAATAATTTTAGGCTCTTGGAAAAAAATCATCCCAGCCTTCATATTCCAAAATTCAGGGCTGTACAAAGCGAAACAATTAACATTGGTTCTTACGGGTGAAATAACACCAAAATCAAAAAACCTTAGGAAAAATCTGAAACCCCTCCAATAGTTAAGAATAATTTTAGGCTCTTGGAAAAAAATCAACCCAGCCTTCATATTCCAAAATTCGGGGCTGTACAAAGCGAAACAATTAACATTGGTTCTTACGGGTGAAATAACACCAAAATCAAAAAACCTTAGGAAAAATCTGAAACCCCTCCCAAAAGTTAAGAATAATTTTAGGCTCTTGGAAAAAAATCAACCCCGCCTTCAAATTCTAAAAATCAGGGCTGTACAAAACGAAACATTTAACATTGGTTCTTACGGGTGAAATAACACCAAAATCAAAAAACCTTAGGAAAAATCTGAAACCCTCCCAAAAGTTAAGAATAATTTTAGGCTCTGGAAAAAAATCATCCCAGCCTTCATATTCCAAAATTCAGGACTGTACAAAGCGAAACAATTAACATTGGTTCTTACGGGTGAAATAACACCAAAATCAAAAAACCTTAGGAAAAATCTGAAACCCCTCCCAAAAGTTAAGAATAATTTTAGGCTCTTGGAAAAAAATCAACCCAGCCTTCATATTCCAAAATTCAGGGCTGTACAAAGCGAAACAATTAACATTGGTTCTTACGGGTGAAATAACACCAAAATCAAAAAACTTTAGGAAAAATGTGAAACCCCTCCCAAAAGTTAAGAATAATTTTAGGCTCTTGGAAAAAAATCAACCCCTCCTTCAAATTCTAAAAATCAGGGCTGTACAAAGCGAAACATCTAACATTGTTTCTTACGGGTGAATAACACCAAATCAAAAAACCTTAGGAAAAATCTGAAACCCCTCCCAAAAGTTAAGAATAATTTTAGGCCCTTGGAAAAAAATCATCCCAGCCTTCATATTCCAAAATTCAGGGCTGTACAAAGCGAAACAATTAACATTGGTTCTTACGGGTGAAATAACACCAAAATCAAAAAACCTTAGGAAAATCTGAAACCCCTCCCAAAAGTTAAGAATAATTTTAGGCTCTTGGAAAAAATCATCCCAGCCTTCATATTCCAAAATCGGGCTGTACAAAGCGAAACAATTAACATGGTTCTTACGGGTGAATAACACCAAAATCAAAAACCTTAGGAAAAATCTGAAACCCCTCCCAAAAGTTAAGAATAATTTTAGGCTCTTGGAAAAAATCAACCCCGCCTTCAAATTCTAAAAATCAGGGCTGTACCAAAACGAAACATTTAACATTGGTTCTTCACGGGTGAAATAACACCAAAATCAAAAAACCTTAGGAAAATCTGAAAACCCTCCCAAAAGTTAAGAATATTTTAGGCTCTTGGAAAAAAATCATCACAGCCTTCGGATTCCAAAATTCAGGGCTGTACAAAGCGAAACAATTAACATTGGTTCTTACGGGTGAAATAACACCAAAATCAAAAAACCGTAGGAAAAATCTGAACCCCTCCCAAAGTTAAGGATAATTTTATGCTTCTTGGAAAAAAATCAACCCAGTCTTCATATTCCAAAATTCAGGGCTGTACAAAGCGAAACAATTAACATTGGTTCTTAGGGTGAAATAACACCAAATTCAAAAAACCGTAGGAAAATCTGAAACCCCTCCCAAAAGTTAAGAATAATTTTAGGCTCTTGGAAAAAAAATCATCCCAGCCTTCATATTCCAAAATTCAGGGCTGTACAAAGCGAAACAATTAACATTGGTTCTTACGGGTGAAATAACACCAAAATCAAAAAACCTTAGGAAAAATCTGAAACCCCTCCCAAAAGTTAAGAATAATTTTAGGCTCTTGGAAAAAAATCATCCCAGCCTCATATTCCAAAATTCAGGGCTGTACAAAGCGAAACAATTAACATTGGTTCTTACGGGTGAAATAACACTGCGATGTGTCGGGGACCATCGCAGTCCTCCACCCTTGCGTCACGCCAAATTACCGGACGGCAGGAAAGAACTACGCGCCCCCGAATTTAGATATGCCCAGCCGCTCAAGCCCCCCATAAACTTTCAACTATCAATTATACCCTTTTACTGACAATACCGCGATGCGTCGGGTGACCATCGCACCCTCTCACCCCCGCGTCACGCCAAATTACCGGAAGTTGGAAAGGGCCACGCGTCCACCGCGACCCGATTTAGTTCCGCCCAACGGCCCAAGTTCTCCAGAAGCCCCTAACAATAAATCTTACCCTTTGTCCAACAATACTGGATGATCGACAGCCGGAACAACCATTTTAGCGACTTGGCGATCGCACCCGGCTCAATAATTCCTCTAAAAGCCTATAAAATCATCACATGCAAAGCAGAAGGGACACGTGCGCGCTCCTCCGGCCTAACAATGCCGGCCAATGAACAACCAGAAGGCACCGTTGATGAAATAGAAGGTTCGAGAAGTTCAAATCCGACCAATAAATCACTAGGCAGGAAGCACGTGAGCACTTTGAGATTTTTTCGAAAAAACGAAAGGGACAGACGGGCGAGCGAGGCCAGAGGGAGGATGGGCGACAGACGCTAGAGAGGACGGTCGTGCAGGAGAAGTCGTCTGGAGATAGAAACCAACAAGTAAAGTTTTGAGTAGATTAACAGTGGTAGTTAAGAAAACCACCGAATATTAGTCAGTTAATGAACCTGCGGTAGAAAGGGAACAGCAGCAGTGGGTAAGGCACACACTGAGCCGACCACTGCGAAACTTGCCCGGTCTTCACGGAATTAATTCCGAATAGCACAAAGTTTGGCTTCGAGCGTCATACGCGGTCCAGGTGTCGTGTGACGGCCTGAGACGCGCGCGAGCATCACGTCGCCACCGCCCGGTCATCCACCGCCGACGTCCCGTGCGCCGGAGTCATCACCCCGGAGCAATCGGAGGCCAACCTTGCAACGTTCCGGCGTCGCCTCCTGAGGGTCCGACTACACTTCTCCGTCGCTCGGCGAGCAATCCAGTCGCGGTGACATTACCATCTAACATCACAGATTGTAAGTTGTCATCACCATCATTCATTAATCGGCTACTAAAGTGACAATAACCCAGCATCAACCTGAACAGTTTCTCTTCGTTTAATTTTTTGAATAAATTAGTCCCCGCCATTTGGTCGGCGTGAACCAATTAATACCATAGCAAAGTGTTATTATTCTAAATCTTAAGAAACCACCAAATGCAACCCTTCGACCCAGGGCGCTCACCCCTGAGACGCTCAACGCCGGCGACATTAAGCAGGTAAGTGGGCATGCGCTTGGCGCCCTTATTAAATAAATTCAGCGCGTGTCCCCTCCTGCGACTTGGGACGACTGTCACACCATAAGTGTGTCGGCGCCTCCATTTTGTGAGCAGTTCCATCACATAAATTGGAACGCCCAACGTGGTTGTTTTTATACGAATAATTGAGCTTGTGTAGACTCAGATCATAAATTGGACGCCCAACGTGGTTGTGTTTATACGAATAATTGAGCTTGTGTAGACTCAGATCTAAATTGACACCCAACGTGGTTTTTCTATTCACGAATAATTGAACTTGTGTAGCGGGCATCTCATAAATTGGTCGCCCAACTTCGTTTGTTTTTTCACGTATAATTTGCTTGTGCAGCGTGCAGAGCATAAATTGACACACTACGTGGTTTTTAACAAGTATTTTACTTTGTGTTACTCGCACCTGTGTATTTCTTATTGAACTCACTAATTCTTTCTTATCCATTTTCCGTTTACGCTTGCTCAATTATTGCCCAACTGAAGATTGCATTTGGTTTTAATGTGTGTTTCTTTTGATATTTTGTATTTTATGAAGTTTTCAATCACTTTGCTTGCGTGTGAGACTTAAATTTTATATTGAACTTCCGGTAAATTTTACATATTTGTATCAGTGAATGCTCAGAGTATTACAGTGATTCTCATAACTTAGAAGCCCAAAGTGTATTTATAAGAAACATTTCACTCTCTTTTCAGACGCATTATTTCATTTTATTGTTATTTCTTTTTACAATTCTTAATGCGTCATATAGTGTTTAAGTGTGGTTAATTGAACTCTATTTTATTTTTTTCCTTTTTCATTATACGTGCTTATTTCCGTCACGTAACATTATATGTTTACTTAATAGTGTTTACTTTCTATTTGAAATTTTATGTTTATTTCTCAGTGTTATCCTCTAACATTTCATTGTGTGTGTTTTGTACTTTTCTTTTTATTGTGTTTGATTGTGTACTCATGTGTAACGCGCTGTAGGCGTCATTATCGTACTTACGTCACTTCGAGGATTGCTCGCTCCACGATGGCTGAAAATAATCCCATTCAAAACCCCGAGGTTTCTGACCACGCTCCCGCAAACGCCGACGCGCCTGCCGAGCTCACGCCCCAGCTGTTCTCGCCCCTACTGTCGTGGTTTCTTTAGAGCAGGTACTCGAGACGAGTACCGCCGAGGCCGGACCTACCCTCGCGCAGGCCGCTCCGACGCCACCCTCAGACCAAATGTCTCAATTTTTCAGCACTCTTATCGCAAAATTTGACGAACAGCGTCAAGAATTTTGTCAATTTTCGATCACAATTTGACGAACAGCGTCAAGAATTAAATTCTAAATTTCAGGACTTGAATTCCAGATTTGATTCGAAATTTTGTGCCCTTGATAGTAGATTAGACGAACACCTCACTAATTTCACCCTTTTTCAAAGTGAGGTGTCTCAACAACTAAATTCGGTTAATTCAAAGGTCGATAAACAGAGCACTAAAATCGCCTCTCTCGCCTCTGCTGTTGAAAATAATTCTACGCAAATTTCTGACATCAACGAACATTTAACAGGCCAACTAAAGAAATGCGAATCGCTCAGTCTGAAACAGTTCAAAAAAATGACAGAATTAAAGACAGCATAAACAAGGATATTGCAACGTTTCAGAAAAGCAATTAAATTTGGGACATTGGGCTCGTGATAAATTTAAAGACAATGAATCCAAAATTTCCAACTTGAAAGGCGAAGTGACTAAGATACTAAAAGGGGTTGACAATAAGATTGAAGGACTTCACGACTCCCTGAACAATAATTGAAACAGCAAAATTAGTTATCCAGGCACAGGCGGAAATGGAACGGAGAAGAAATCGAAGTCAAAATAGACGAACTAGAAATTAAAGTAGCGGAAAAGACTATTTCAGCTTTCCCGGTTAATGCTATGCCACTGTCAATTCCTCCAAATTTAAAATTCTCTGGTAATCGCGGGTGAACAGCCCATTACGTTCTTACGTAATGTTGAAAATTATTTTGCTTTAGCGAGACACATTCCTGAATCTTCTAAACCGAAGGTTATAGCCCAAATGTTGGTTGACCATGCCCAAGAATGGTTCCAAACATTGTTACCAGTTCCGGCTGATTTTCAGGATTTTCGTTCCAAATTTATTAATCGTTTTTGGGATAGAAACACCCAATACAATTTTAAAATGGATTTGGCTAAAGGTAGATGGGACCAGAATGGTAACATGTCTATGCGGGATTATGCAGTGTCTCGCATTGCCCTACTTAAACAATGCGAAACTACTCCCCTGACGACGAAATATGTGGCTATTAACTCGTCATTATCCATATGTCATCAAAACCCTCTTAAAACTAGTTTTGTAAAAGATCTTGAGCAATTTCAGATCTTATTGGGCGATTTCGACCAAACGAATGTGCATTCGCTTCTTATCAAAATCAGAGTCAAAACTCTTCACGCCCACGTAATGGCAATAATAATAATCAGAATCGAGGATTTCCCCCACGCCATTCGCAAGGTCAAGAGCGTCCTTTTAACCACGGCCCTTCGCCGCACTTTCCCCCCGCCCCCTCCCCCCCGGCGCCGACCAGTTTTCCGCCTCCCTTCAATGCCGGTCAAGGCAAAACCGCGCCCCTTCTAGCGCCGCCTTCGACAGCCCCAGGTCAACCCACCACAGAGGCCGTTAAACCGCTCAGGTCCGGAATAAATGGGAACACAGTCTGGACCATTACCTAGAGGAAGATGGGATTCCGCCATATCTTCGTAGTAATAGATGTGTTTACTAAATATGTTAAGTGTTTTCCTATGTTAAACCTACTGCAAAGTCCTGTTTAAAACACCTAGTGCAAGGTTTCTTCAAAGAATGTGGGACGTATCAGCGTGTCCTCAGTGACAATGGCACGCAGTTCACGAGTGACCTTTGGCAGCAATCGCTAAATGATTTAGGTGTCCAAACAATCTTTTGTTCTATTAGGTCACCGAGATCAAACCCAAGCGAAAGAGTCATGAAAGAATTATCACGTTTGTTTCGGGTTTATGTGTCTCACAAGCATACCGCTTGGCCCGATTTACTACCGAAGATTAATACGTGGCTTAACCACATCCCCCATGAATCTTCCAGATTTACACCTTTCGAGGCTCAATTCAATAAGAAGCCGAAAACATTGTTTCTCCTTTTTAGCAAAAATGGCCACTCAAATTCCAATTCCCCTGAGGATCGGTGGTCAAATTTTCTCTCAAATTTAAAGAAAGCTGGTGATACGAGAAAACAACACCAGAAGAGTAAACCCATTTATTTAAAGTCGGCGATAAAGTTTTAATCAAAGCTCTCAGAGTATCTAATCAGCCTGAAGGGGTTATTAGTAAATCTTTCTCTTATTTGTAGGTCCTACCAAATTATGAGGCTTGTAGCCCCCAACGCTGCACTTTACGTAGCACAGTTGGTTCCGAGGTTGGTCCTCACAATTTTTATAACCTTGTTCCTTTCAGAGATTAGACTAGATTAATTGGCTGAAAGAATAAAAGCCCTCATTATGTCGCTCTGATTAGGTAACCTTATTTTAATTATATTCTGGTGGATCCAGCCCGGTTGCCCTGGCACGTCTTATTATTAATTAATTTCGTGGGTTCGCTACTACTTCAATGCTTTGGTTAAGTGATTGTTATAAGTGAACGTCGTTGTTGATTAAAAAAGAGAGAGAAATAATTCAGATATCCCTTAGATATACTCTGTCGAGAGTTGACGAGAGTTATAGCCATTGACTTTAATTAATGAAACGAGCTCCATTCTGATATTATGAACTTAATGTTTTTGCAACCCAAGTCCTTTGTTTAATTCATTGGTGTTTTCTCACGTCTACCATTCTATTTCAATTCTCCATCGTGTTGATATTTTGTTTCCTCCTCTTGTGTTTTAAATAATTGGCCACTGTTGACTATTATGCTTATCTATTATTTTGCAAATGTCGCATTTATTCCACTGGTTTTTATACTCTAAAATCGTATTAAAAGAGCGTCAATATAATAATGAGTAACAGGGTTCCCACTTTTGGCTCTTCACTTTGCACCATTTATTCAATTGCAGTAGCGTTTTAACTAGTTTTAGGTATCCCATTGTTTCATTTGCCAGTCTTTCTAAGTTTTGTTTCCAATTATCCCTCTATGTTATCTTCTTAATTACTATTTAGTGCTTAGTTTGCTCTTAGTTTGAGTAGGTGTTTGCTAAATGGCCACCACCATTTCTTATTTTTGAAAAATGATAGATTATTTTCATTCATTTCTTATCATTAATGTGTTTGTATACTTCTTAAAGATTTGTGTCCTAATTTATTGGTCATCTAGTTTTTTAGAGATAGCTTTTAGTGTTGTTCCTCTTCATTAATTTTATCCTTTTGCTTAATTAACTAGTATTGTCTTATCATGTTAGAGTGTCATTGAAACCCCTAATTTTCGTTCTGGACATGCCAGGTTTTTGTTTTCACAGCTTCATCTGTCGGCACATGCTCCCAAATTTATTTATCATCTATTTTTGTAAATGTCCTTTTTTTTTGTTCTTAGATTAAAAAAAACATGTCCCAATGCGTTTTTTTTTAATCTCATTGTACGGGGGGGTAATGCGATGTGTCGGGGACCATCGCAGTCCTCCACCCTTGCGTCACGCAAATTACCGGACGGCAGGAAAGAGCTACGCGCCCCCGAATTAGATATGCCCAGCCGCTCAAGCCCCCATAAAACTTTCAACTATCAATTATACCCTTTTTACTGACAATACCGCGATGCGTCGGGTGACCATCGCACCCTCTCACCCCCGCGTCACGCCAAATTACCGGAAGTTGGAAAGGGCCACGCGTCCACCGCGACCCGATTTAGTTCCGCCCAACGGCCAAGTTCTCCAGAAGCCCTAACAATAAATTACCCTTTGTCCAACATACTGAGATCGACAGCCGGAACAACCTTTTTAGCGACTTGGCGATCGCACCCGGCTCAATAATCCTCTAAAAGCCTATAAAATCATCACATGCCAAAGCAGAAGGGACACGTGCGCTCCTCCTCCGGCCTTAACAAGCCGGCCCAATGAACAACAGAAGCACCGTGATGAAATAGAAGGTTCGAGAAGTTCAAATCCGACAATAAAATCACTAGGCAGGAAGCACGTGAGCACTTGTGAGATTTTTTCGAAAAAACGAAAGGGACAGACGGGCGAGCGAGGCCAGAGGGAGGAGGGGCGACGACGCTAGAGAGGTACGGTTCGTGCAGGAGAAGTCGTCTGGAGATAGAAACCAACAAGTAAAGTTTTGAGTAGATTTAACAGTGTAGTTAAGAAAACCACCGAATATTAGTCAGTTAATGAACCTGCGGTAGAAAGGGAACAGCAGCAGGGGTAAGGCACACACTGAGCCGACCACTGCGAACTTGCCCGGTCTTCACGGAATTAATTCCGAATAGCCAAAGTTTGGCTTCGAGCGTCATACGCGGTCAGGTGTCGTGTGACGGCCTGAGACGCGCGCGAGCATCACGTCCGCCACCGCCGGTCATCACCGCCGACGTCCGTGCGCCGGAAGTCATCACCCCGGAGGCAATCGGAGGCCAACCTTGCAACGTTCCGGCGTCGCCTCCTGAGGGTCCGACACCTTCTCCGTCGCTCGGCGAGCCAATCCAGTCGCGGTGACATTCCATCTAACATCACAGATTGTAAGTTTTGTCATCACCATCATTCATTAATCGGCTACTAAAGTGAAATAACCAGCATCAACCTGAACAGTTTTCTCTTCGTTAATTTTTTGATTAAATTAGTCCCGCCATTTGGTCGGTGAACCAATTAATACCATAGCAAGTGTTATATTCTAAATCTTAAGAAACACCAAAGCAACCCTTCGACCCAGGGCGCTCACCCTGAGACGCTCAAACGCCGGCGACATTAAGCAGGTAAGTGGCATGCGCTTGGCGCCCCTTATTAAATAAATTCAGCGCGTGTCCCCTCTGCGACTTGGGACGACTGTCACACCATAAGTGTGTCGGCGCCTCCATTTTGTGAGCAGTTCCATCACAACACAAAATCGAAAAACTTAGGAAAAAGCTGAAACCCCCCCCCAAAAGGTAAGAATAATTAGGCTCTTGGAAAAAATCAGACCAGCCTTCATATTCAAAATTCAGGCTGTACAAAGCGAAACAATTAACATTGGTTCTTACGGGTGAAATAACACCAAAATCAAAAAACCTTAGGAAAAATCTGAAAACCCCTCCCAAAAGTTAAGAATAATTTAGGCTCTTGGAAAAAAATCAACCCGCCTTCAAATCTAAAAATCAGGGCTGTACAAAACGAAACATTTAACATGGTTCTTACGGAGTGAAAAACACCAAAATCAAAAAACCTAGGAAAATCTGAAAAACCCTCCCAAAAGTTAAGAATAATTTTAGGCTCTTAACCCAAAAATCATCTCAGCCCTTCATATTCCAAAATCAGGGCTGTACAAAGCGCAACAATTAACATTGGTTCTTACGGGTGAAATAACACCAAATCAAAAAACTTTAGGAAAATCTGAAACCCTCCAAAAAGTTAAGATAATTTTAGGCTCTTGAAAAAAAATAAACCGCTTAAATTCTAAAAATCAGGGCTGTATAAAGCGAAACAATTAACATTGGTTCTTACGGGTGAAATAACACCAAAATCAAAAAACCTTAGAAAAATGTGAAATCCCCTCCCAAAAGTTAAGAATAATTTAGGCTCTTGGAAAAAAATCTTCCCCGCCTTCAAATTCTAAAAATCAGGCTGTACAAACGAAACAATTAACATGGTTCTTCGGGCGATAATAACACCAAAATCAAAAAACCATAGGAAAAATCTGAAACCCCTCAAAATTTAAGAATAATTTAGGAGTCTTGGAAAAAAATTATCCCGCCTTCAAATTCCAAAATTCAGGCTGTACAATCCTGAAACATTAACATTGGTTTTAGTGCGAATAACAAAACTCACTATGAAGAACTTACTATGAAGAAAAAAATACATTTGAAGGAAAAAAATCTCCATCTGCAATTTTGTAGTTGGAGTGAAGACTTGATAAAATTCAAAATTGCAATTTTCGAAAATTTGAGTTTACCGTGACATCGTACCTATGTC
>JAHLJT010009436.1:66395616-66524654 GCA_031308135.1 Acheta domesticus
AACATCGACAAATAAACACGATTTTTTCTCAACCAAATACCCGGTGTAACTATACCGGTTTTTGCCGCTATCGTGCTATCAGTTTGAATTTGTTGGTCGTACAATATCGTACACAATCCAACAGACGTCACCGGTTTTGGTGAGTGTTGTACCACTTGGGGCATGTATTTGGAACTTCGAGGGCGGACAGATCTGCTAATGGAGGTAGCTACACACCCTGTTGGTCTTTTCAAGTATTCGGTCTTTGCAGAATTGGACTAGCTGAGAGACAATATGATCAATGGTTTTTACTTGCTCCTGGCAAATGCGGCATTTATCATCTTGGGAAAATTTGAGAACCTCTTATCATAATGTCGTGTTCTCAACGCCTGATCTTGAGCAGCTACAAGAACTGCTTCCGATTCTGGCTTCATTCTTCCCCTTTTAGCCACATAAATGATTGATCTTTATTGATCTGCACTTGTCCATTCGTTTCAAATATTGTCCGTGGAGGGGTTTGTCTCTCCACGATTTCTTTAACATTTTTTGTGTCTCACATTTCATGTTTAGCAGCATCAGAGCGTTCAGCGTCTGTGATGTCTTGCCTAGTTTTCTCCGCAATGCTTCTTGCTACATTAACAATGCCTCTGTTTCCCATTCTTCGGTCAGATTTCATGACCTGTCGCATTAGAGGGTCATCTTGATGGCTGATTACATACTTCCACAACCCGACTATTGCGTTTTGCAGGAGGCCTCAATTTGTCTGAGCCCTTCCTCCTTCCTTACGTGACACATAAAGTCTATGTACATCAGCTCCGAGGTGGGCGACATGATGCATTGTTAGCAGTTTTCTTGTTTTCGATCCATGGTGCGAATTTCTTACTCAGTCCAGTCCACTAGTCCAAAACAGTATTCGGCTACAGGTACCGCCAAACTACCTATATTGTAGATATTTTATCCTGGAATTCAGAGCGGACTGCAAAAGAACCAGTCTCACTCTCCTATAATAACTCCCTACGAATTTGTGTCTTTTGAAGTATTCGGTCTTTGCTAGGATTGGACAAGCTGAGACACAATATGAGATAATGGTTTCTACGTGTTCCTGACAAATGCGGCATTTATCATCTTGGGAAATTTGAGACCGGTTTATCTTAATGTCGTGTTGTCAATACCTGATCTGGCCAGCTAATGATCTGGCTTTATTTCTTCCCCTTTTGAGCCATATAAATGATTGATGTTTATTGATCTGTACCCTGTCCATTCGTTTCAAATATTGTCCGTTATCTATCCACGACGTTTTTAATATATTAATATTTTTGTGTCTCACATATCATGTTGTTGTGGTTGTTGTTCTTCTTCTTCTTCTTCTTCTTCTTATCATATTATTATTGTGGTTGTTATTACACATTATAAACACGAGGCGGTGGAGTATTTTTCTGCGTCAAGACATCGGTAATAGTAGGAATAGCTGGTTAGTAGCAAGTTGAAATTTTAAGAATGGAAATAGACTTACTTGAAAATTCCGTGGAAATTATTGCAATGTTACAGACCGCCAAACGACGGTTATGAAATTATAGATGAAATCGGCGATAGAGTGGAAACAGAAACGGTCCTCTTCTTGTCGCTGGTGACTCAAACCTTCCCGGCGCTAATTGGAAAGGAGAGGTATGCGACAGGAATATACAAATGCACGTTCAATCGACTGGTATGGGAGCAAGTTTAGCGCAGGTAGTTCGACCAACCCACGCGGCAGAGTGCAATTTTGGTCCTTGTCAACCCTGTAGAATGTTCCTTTCTTGCGACGTCTTTCAGGAATCAGCGACCACAAAGCAGTAAATGGTAGAAGTGCAAGCAAGCGTGATTAGGCGATCTAAAGGCGAAGGGAACGGTAGTCAGGCAATATAGAAAAGCAAACGTCGAAGGATTACGTAGCTTCTTAAGAGAAAAATACGACCAATTTCTGAGAACAGAGGCGGTATGGAGGAACAGTGGGAAGCCTTTAAAACATCGTAGAACTGCTTTAAATACGTTCGTCCTTGCAAAAATATAAAAGTAATCCTGATCCCGATATTTTAATGGGGCGATACGGCGATGCGATTAAAGAGAAAGGTTAGACTAGCATTTAATAGGCGACATCGCAGCACCGCTGCATGATAACCTTTAAAATTATACAGGGAATTAGAAAAAGAAAAGAAAAATTGCGCAGGAATAATTTTAAAAAATATTTTACAGACAGGAAGAAATAATTAGTCCGGCTTTTACAAATATGTCCACAGACGCAGGGAGAATAAAGAAGAATTCAGGAAATTCGAATCGCAGACAACGCGCCACTGCGCGACGACCAAGCGAAAGGAAATGCATTCAGCGAGTATTTTGTATCGGCATAGACTAAGGATATACATCATTACTCTATGGTATCGTATACAAACCAAAACGGATACAGGAGCAATTTTTTTATTTTCAATTGAAAATCAGTTCAAGATTCATGCATGTGAACTCCGCAAAACGCATAAAATCTCTGGAAAACGGGAAATAACGCAGGCCAGACGGCATCTCGACAGATTTTATTAAACTTGGTGGTGAGGCAGTATTGCCCTACTTGTTAAGATTATTCAATATTTCTATTAATAATGCAATTTTACCGGAGGACTAGAAAAAAGCTATTGCCGTTCCAATTTTCAAAGATGGTGATAAAACGAAAGTAAGTAATTATAGACCGGTACCTCTCACATCAGTAGTATGCAAAATAATGGAGCACTTAATAACCGGGTACATTCGCCGCGAATGGGAAAAAGTAAACTGGATTTTTCACACAACATGGGTTTAGAAGTGGATATTCGTGTGAAAGCCAAATTATTTTCCTTTTTCAAGATCTAGCTGACGAAGTTGACGCGGGTGGGAGGGTGGATGCAGTCGTAATTGACTTTGCGAAAGCATTCGATGTAATTACCGCATGATCTACTTATTAGGAAGTTATTAACTTCAGGAGTTGATACTAGAGTGTGAAATGGATAAGCGAATTTCTTAGAGACAGGAAACAAAAAGTTCGGATTGGAACTCAGTTTCGACTACATATTGTTACTTCAGGGGTTCCACCGGGAAGTGTTTTAGAGCCACTACTTTTTCTTAGCGTATGTAAATGATCTCCATGTTAACATACAACAAAGGTGCGTTTATTTGCAGACGATTGTGTTATATATCGCAAAATCAAAGATAGCGCTGACAAACAAATATTAGAACAGGACCTAGAACATCTACGTGACTGGGCTGAAACAAATGACATGGTAATTAGCGGATCGAAAAGCAAAACAATAACGTTCGGGTGGGATGAAATAATGAGCAAACAGATTATCGGCTAGTGAGGTCATTATTCCAAGAGTTTCGTCATGCAAATATTTAGGTATTCAGCTAGCCGCATATAAGATAATGAAACATCTGAACAAGTCAGAAAGAGATACATAAGATTGTGTGTGAAGAAAGAAGAGTGGATCGAACATATAAACAACTATGGTACAATGCACAAGAAGATAATGAAACATCGGAATGTAAAGAAGGAGAAAATAACAGCATTGATCCAAATCACAATACAAGAGCTACAAGAATCATTAAAAGAACTAAAGAATAGAAAGGCTACTGGAACAGACAAAATCAATGCTGAACTTCTAAAATAATGGCGATCCACTCCTGCATGGAGATTACAACATTTAATGAATCAATGCTGGCAATCTAAACGGATACCTGAAGAATGGAAAACTGCTGAAGTTGTATCAATATTTAAGAAAGGAGATCGTAAAAACCCAGAGAAACTACAGAGGAATTAGCTTGCTGAATATCAACATACAAGTTATATGCCAGAATTATAAACAAAAGACTTCCTAAAAATAGCAGACTTGCTAGTTGACGAAGAACAAACTGGTTTTCCGAAAAGGAAGGTCAAACTACTGACAATATTTTTGTTCTACAGCAAACCATGGAGAAACGAAGAGAATTTAATCTACAAACGCATATGGCATTTATTGATTTTGTTAAAGCCTTTGATAATGTTGATAGAAGGAAACTTTGGGACATTATGAAAAACTATGGCTACCCTACTCATCTTATAGAAACAAATAAAAAGCATGTATAATAATTCAACAATAATTATTAAGACAGATTCCATTAAATCAGAAGAAATTTTAATTAACAAAGGCGTACGACAAGGATGTTCAATGTCGCCGACACTTTTCAACATATATGTAAATGCATATTTTCTGAGATGGAAACAAAATATTAAAACAGGAATAAAATTGACTAAGAAAAATATTTTAAACCTTCTGCTTTATGCAGATGATGCTGTTTAATCCAAGAAACTGAAAAGGATCTACAGTATGCCCTACACCACTTAAATCAGTTATGCAGCTCTTACAACGTAACCATCTCAAAAGACAAAACCAAAATATTAGCGTTTTGGGGGAAAAGAGATTATCCGTTCAAAAATAATTCTAGACAATGTAAGCTTAGAACAAGTTTTAAATTTTAATTACCTAGGATGTGACACGGAAGGACAAAAAGACATTGATAAAAAATTAGCAAGATTCAATCCATCTGTGGGACCATACACAGAACTCTTAAAAACAAGACCCGAAAAGATACCATAATAAAATTTTACAAAACATTAGCTCTCCCGATATTGCTTTATGGCAGTGAATGCTGGGTTCTAACGCAGAAAAGAATAAGCAAAATTCAGAGCTCAGAGATGAAGTTCCTTCGAAGAACAAAAGGCTGCATCTTAGAAGACCAGATAGAAATGAAGAAATCAGGAGAGAATTGAAAGTGAATAGCGCAAACAACATAATGGAATTAAATAGGAAAAAGTGGCTGCAGCACTTAGAAAGAATTGGAAGAACAAGACTGCCAAGATTAGCATATTTCTACAAACCGAGAGGGAAAAGAGATTGTGGGAAGACCCACGAAAAGATGGAAAGATACAGTGGAGACGGAACAGGCGTAAGCCTAACCGTGAAGTGTAGAAGAAGAAGATCTAGATAGTAAATTAGGGTGGGAGAAGCATATAATCAGTTAGTGAGAAAAACGTGGAAGTCCTTGCATTTTGTAATGCAAATTCTAAAGAAAGTTTTGCAAACGCCGAAGATATCTTTCGTTGGTTCGTCCTCTCATGGAATACGGAGTAGCATGTTGGGATCCGTACAGAAAGTCGCACCGAAAAAAAACCTAGATAGAATACAGAGGAAAGCGAATAGGTTTACCTATAGAACTAAAGTAATAAAAAAGTCATGGGAACCTCTAGAAACGAGAAGAACAAGGGCACTTTATAAATCGTACGTAGGTCAGCCAGCATGAAAGGAAATTCAGGTTAGACTGGAGAAACCAAAATATTTAGGCCGAAGCGATCACAATCCACAAAATTCGAACAAGGAAACAAAATTCAGATCTTGGGAAATTCTCATTTTGTAACAGAGCGATTAGAGATTGGAACAGTTTGCCCGCAGCATCTTTCAAGGCCTTTCCTCTAAGTGCACGTAATTTTAGAAAAAAATTAGGAACAAGCTGAGAGATATTGACTGTTAAATGAGTAACTAATGTGATGTGAAATGTGGTGAAGTGCTCTGAAGTGCTGGTTGGTGTAATCCAATGCAAAACAGTGTAGTGTAGTGTAGTGCAGTGCAGTGAAGTGTAGTGAACGTGTATAAATGCCTTTTTTTCAATCTAATGTAGACAATATGTGGTTCATACTGAATTTTATTATCACTAACATATAATTGTTGTATATCATAGTAGAGTTGAAATAATTTGTCATAACACTTAATATTAGCGATAGTATGATTACTGCATCGTATTGTATTGTATCGTTTTGTATTGTACTTTTTTATTATCTTGTTATTATTATTGTAATTATTGTTAATCAACTGCCACCGGGTCATACCCAATTGCAGTTGAAATAAATGTAATGTAATTATTATTATTATTATTATTATTATTTGTTAATTTATTATTGCATGTTATTCCACTAGGGGCGCTACAACAGCACTTACTTTCTCCCATTAGTAGCGGTCAAATTGTATTACTTCAGTTTCTCTTCGTATTAACACATCTCAACCATCACTTGTAAAACTCTTACCAATCGTAGCGCTTTAGGTGTGAAAACTTGCTAATTCATACACACAAATTTGACTGCTCCGGTTCCATTCACCTAGAAACACTGCACAATAATGAGAAGATAATCTGGAAATTTCAAACTCTCGTGTCGCGGAGTCCTCATTGTTATGCTGCAATCTGATAACTCCTGAAATATTCTAGCAAAAGCGTGGGAAATACGGATCACCAATTTCGAAAGTGCAAAATTATGTTGAACTACTCATATCTTTTAAAAAGTCGTACAGTTTATTTTTTTATAGAACTGAGCTTTTAGAATGGATTTCATTCAACAACAAAATCAATCATCAATGCTACACATCTATGTTATGTACGGCGCGGGGATAGGGACGATGACGAGCCATCTAAAGCTAGCAGCGCCCAGAAACCAATCTCAACCAAACTATATCCAAAATTTTAGGCTAATTTTAGGCTAATTAAATGCTCTATTCCCGAATTTTAGGCTCCTCTGGATTTCCGAAAATCGTGGGCGCGTGCTAGCTTTAGTCTAAAGCTAGCAGCGCCCACCAGAATCTATCTCAAAATCAATTGTAAAATCTGAAACCCATCCCAAATTTAAGAATAATTTTAGGCTCTTGGAAAAAAATTATCCCCGCCTTCAAATTCCAAAAATCAGGGCTGTACAAACGAAACAAATAACATTGGTTCTTATGGGCGAATAAACATCAAAATCAAAAACCTTAGGAAAAATCTGAAAACCCTCCCAAAAGTTAAGAATAATTTTAGGCTCTTGGAAAAAATCAACCCCGCCATCAAATTCCAAAATTCATGGCTGTACAAAGCGAAACAATTAACATTGGTTCTTACGGGTGAAATAACACCAAAATCAAAAAAACCGTAGGAAAAATCTGAAACCCCTCCCAAAAGTTAAGAATAATTTTAGGCTCTTGGAAAAAAATCATCCCCGCCTTCAAATTCTAAAAATCAGGGCTGTACAAAGCGAAACAATTAACATTGGTTCTTACGGGTGAAATAAAACCAACATCAAAAAACCTTAGGAAAAATCTGAAACCCCTCCCAAAAGTTAAGAATAATTTTAGGCTCTTGGAAAAAAATCAACCCCGCCTTCAAATTCTAAAATCAGGGCTGTACAAAGCGAAACAATTAACATTGGTTCTTACGGGTGAAATAACACCAAATCAAAAAACCTTAGGAAAAATCTGAAACCCTCCTCCCAATAGTTAAGAATAATTTAGGCTCTTGGAAAAAAATCATCCCAGCCTTCATATTCCAAAATTCAAGGGCTGTACAAAGCGAAACAATTAACATTGGTTCTTACGGGTGAAATAACACCAAAATCAAAAACCCTTAGGAAAAATCTGAAACCCCTCCAAAAAGTTAAGAATAATTTTAGGCTCTTGGAAAAAAATCAACCCGGCCTTAAAATTCTAAAAATCAGGGCTGTATAAACCGAAACAATTAACATTGGTTCTTACGGGTGAAATAACACCAAAATCAAAAAACCTTAGGAAAAATCTGAAACCCCTCCCAAAAGTTAAGAATAATTTAAGGCTCTTGGAAAAAAATCATCCCAGCCTTCATATTCCAAAATTCACGGCTGTACAAAGCGAAACAATTAACATTGGTTCTTACGGGTGAAATAACACCAAAATCAAAAAAACCATAGGAAAAATCTGAAACCCCTCCCAAAAGTTAAGAATAATTTTAGGCTTCTTGGAAAAAAATCAACCCCGCCTTCAAATTCTAAAAATCAGGGCTGTACAAAGCGAAACAATTAACATTGGTTCTTACGGGTGAAATAACACCAAAATCAAAAAACCTTAGGAAAAATCTGAAACCCCTCCCAAAAGTTAAGAATAATTTTAGGCTTTTGGAAAAAAAATCATCCCAGCCTTCATATTCCAAAATTCAGGGCTGTACAAAGCGAAACAATTAACATTGGTTATTACGGTGTGAAATAACACCAAAATCAAAAAACCTTAGGAAAAATCTGAAACCCCTCCCAAAAGTTAAGAATACTTTTTAGGCTCTTGGAAAAAAATCAACTCCGCCTTAAAATTATAAAATCAGGGCTGTACAAAGCGAAACAATTAACATTGGTTCTTACGGGTGAAATAACACCAAAATCAAAAAACCGTAGGAAAAATCTGAAACCCCTCCCAAAAGTTAAGAATAATTTTAGGCTCTTGGAAAAAAATCATCCCAGCCTTCATATTCCAAAATTCAGGGCTGTACAAAGCGAAAACAATTAACATTGGTTCTTACGGGTGAAATAACACCAAAATCAAAAACCTTAGGAAAAATCTGAAACCCCTCCCAAAAGTTAAGAATAATTTTAGGCTCTTGGAAAAAATCAACCCCGCCTTCAAATTCTAAAAATCATTGCTGTACAAAGCGAAACAATGAACATTGGTTCTTACGGGTGAAATAACAGCAAAATCAAAAAACCTTAGGAAAAATCTGAAACCCCTCCCAAAAGTTAAGAATAATTTTAGGCTCTTGGAAAAAAATCATCCCAGCCTTCATATTCCAAAATTCAGGACTGTACAAAGCGAAACAATTAACATTGGTTCTTACGGGTGAAATAACACCAAAATCAAAAACCTTAGGAAAAATCTGAAACCCCTCCCAAAAGTTAAGAATAATTTTAGGCTCTTGGAAAAAAATCAACCCCGCCTTCAAATTCTAAAAATCAGTGCTGTACAAAGCGAAACAATTAACATTGGTTCTTACGGGTGAAATAACACCAAAATCAAAAAACCTTAGGAAAAATCTGAAAACCCTCCCAAAAGTTAAGAATAATTTTAGGCTCTTGGAAAAAATCAACCCCTCCTTCAAATTCTAAAAATCAGGGCTGTACAAGCGAAACATCTAACATTGTTTCTTACGAGTGAAATAACACCAAAATCAAAAAACCTTAGGAAAAATCTGAAACCCCTCCCAAAAGTTAAGAATAATTTTAGGCTCTTGGAAAAAAATCATCCCAGCCTTCATATTCCAAAATTCAGGGCTGTACAAAGCGAAACAATTAACATTGGGTTCTTACGGGTGAAATAACACCAAAATCAAAAAACCTTAGGAAAAATCTGAAACCCCTCCCAATAGTTAAGAATAATTTTAGGCTCTTGGAAAAAAATCAACCCAGCCTTCATATTCCAAAATTCGGGGCTGTACAAAGCGAAACAATTAACATTGGTTCTTACGGGTGAAATAACACCAAAATCAAAAAACCTTAGGAAAAATCTGAAACCCCTCCCAAAAGTTAAGAATAATTTTAGGCTCTTGGAAAAAAATCAACCCCGCCTTCAAATTCTAAAAATCAGGGCTGTACAAAACGAAACATTTAACATTGGTTCTTACGGGTGAAATAACACCAAAATCAAAAAACCTTAGGAAAAATCTGAAAACCCTCCCAAAAGTTAAGAATAATTTTAGGCTCTTGGAAAAAAATCATCCCAGCCTTCATATTCCAAAATTCAGGACTGTACAAAGCGAAACAATTAACATTGGTTCTTACGGGTGAAATAACACCAAAATCAAAAAACCTTAGGAAAAATCTGAAACCCCTCCCAAAAGTTAAGAATAATTTTAGGCTCTTGGAAAAAAATCAACCCAGCCTTCATATTCCAAAATTCAGGGCTGTACAAAGCGAAACAATTAACATTGGTTCTTACGGGTGAAATAACACCAAAATCAAAAAACTTTAGGAAAAATGTGAAACCCCTCCCAAAAGTTAAGAATAATTTTAGGCTCTTGGAAAAAATCAACCCCTCCTTCAAATTCCTAAAAATCAGGGCTGTACAAAGCGAAACATCTAACATTGTTTCTTACGGGTGAAATAACACCAAAATCAAAAAACCTTAGGAAAAATCTGAAACCCCTCCCAAAGTTAAGAATAATTTTAGGCCCTTGGAAAAAAATCATCCCAGCCTTCATATTCCAAAATTCAGGGCTGTACAAAGCGAAACAATTAACATTGGTTCTTACGGGTGAAATAACACCAAAATCAAAAAACCTTAGGAAAAATCTGAAACCCCTCCCAAAAGTTAAGAATAATTTTAGGCTCTTGGAAAAAAATCATCCCAGCCTTCATATTCCAAAATTCGGGGCTGTACAAAGCGAAACAATTAACATTGGTTCTTACGGGTGAAATAACACCAAAATCAAAAAACCTTAGGAAAAATCTGAAACCCCTCCCAAAGTTAAGAATAATTTTAGGCTCTTGGAAAAAAATCAACCCCGCCTTCAAATTCTAAAATCAGGGCTGTACAAAACGAAACATTTAACATTGGTTCTTACGGGTGAAATAACACCAAAATCAAAAAACCTTAGGAAAAATCTGAAAAACCCTCCCAAAAGTTAAGAATAATTTTAGGCTCTTGGAAAAAAATCATCACAGCCTTCGTATTCCAAAATTCAGGGCTGTACAAAGCGAAACAATTAACATTGGTTCTTACGGGTGAAATAACACCAAAATCAAAAAACCGTAGGAAAAATCTGAAACCCCTCCCAAAAGTTAAGGATAATTTTATGCTCTTGGAAAAAAATCAACCCAGTCTTCATATTCCAAAATTCAGGGCTGTACAAAGCGAAACAATTAACATTGGTTCTTACGGGTGAAATAACACCAAAATCAAAAAAACCGTAGGAAAAATCTGAAACCCCTCCCAAAAGTTAAGAATAATTTTAGGCTCTTGGAAAAAAATCATCCCAGCCTTCATATTCCAAAATTCAGGGCTGTACAAAGCGAAACAATTAACATTGGTTCTTACGGGTGAAATAACACCAAAATCAAAAAACCTTAGGAAAATCTGAAACCCCTCCCAAAAGTTAAGAATAATTTTAGGCTCTTGGAAAAAATCATCCCAGCCTTCATATTCCAAAATTCAGGGCTGTACAAAGCGAAACAATTAACATTGGTTCTTACGGGTGAAATAACACTGCGATGTGTCGGGGACCATCGCAGTCCTCCACCCTTGCGTCACGCCAAATTACCGGACGGCAGGAAAGAGCTACGCGCCCCCGAATTAGATATGCCCAGCCGCTCAAGCCCCCCATAAACTTTCAACTATCAATTATACCCTTTTACTGACAATACCGCGATGCGTCGGGTGACCATCGCACCCTCTCACCCCCCGCGTCACGCCAAAATTACCGGAAGTTGGAAAGGGCCACGCGTCCACCGCGACCCGATTTAGTTCCGCCCAACGGCCCAAGTTCTCCAGAAGCCCCTAACAATAAATCTTACCCTTTGTCCAACAATACTGGATGATCGACAGCCGGAACAACCATTTTAGCGACTTGGCGATCGCACCCGGCTCAATAATCCTCTAAAAGCCTATAAAATCATCACATGCCAAAGCAGAAGGGACACGTGCGCGCTCCTCCGGCCTAACAATGCCGGCCAATGAACAACCAGAAGGCACCGTTGATGAAATAGAAGGTTCGAGAAGTTCAAATCCGACCAATAAAATCACTAGGCAGGAAGCACGTGAGCACTTTGAGATTTTTTCGAAAAAACGAAAGGGACAGACGGGCGAGCGAGGCCAGAGGGAGGAGGGGCGACAGACGCTAGAGAGGACGGTCGTGCAGGAGAAGTCGTCTGGAGATAGAAACCAACAAGTAAAGTTTTGAGTAGATTAACAGTGGTAGTTAAGAAAACCACCGAATATTAGTCAGTTAATGAAACCTGCGGTAGAAAGGGAACAGCAGCAGTGGGTAAGGCACACACTGAGCCGACCACTGCGAAACTTGCCCGGTCTTCACGGAATTAATTCCGAATAGCCAAAGTTTGGCTTCGAGCGTCATACGCGGTCCAGGTGTCGTGTGACGGCCTGAGACGCGCGCGAGCATCACGTCGCCACCGCCCGGTCATCCACCGCCGACGTCCCGTGCGCCGGAGTCATCACCCCGGAGGCAATCGGAGGCCAACCTGCAACGTTCCGGCGTCGCCTCCTGAGGGTCCGACTACACTTCTCCGTCGCTCGGCGAGCAATCCAGTCGCGGTGACATTACCATCTAACATCACAGATTGTAAGTTGTCATCACCATCATTCATTAATCGGCTACTAAGTGACAATAACCCAGCATCAACCTGAACAGTTCTCTTCGTTTAATTTTTTGAATAAATTAGTCCCCGCCATTTGGTCGGGTGAACCAATTAATACCATAGCAAAGTGTTATTATTCTAAATCTTAAGAAACCACAAATGCAACCCTTCGACCCAGGGCGCTCACCCCTGAGACGCTCAACGCCGGCGACATTAAGCAGGTAAGTGGGCATGCGCTTGGCGCCCTTATTAAATAAATTCAGCGCGTGTCCCCTCCTGCGACTTGGGACGACTGTCACACCATAAGTGTGTCGGCGCCTCCATTTTGTGAGCAGTTCCATCACATAAATTGGACGCCCAACGTGGTTGTTTTTATACGAATAATTGAGCTTGTGTAGACTCAGATCATAATTGGACGCCCAACGTGGTTGTGTTTATACGAATAATTGAGCTTGTGTAGACTCAGATCATAAATTGACACCCAACGTGGTTTTCTATTCACGAATAATTGAACTTGTGTAGCGGGCATCTCATAAATTGGTCGCCCAACTTCGTTTGTTTTTTCACGTATAATTTGCTTGTGCAGCGTGCAGAGCATAAATTGACACACTACGTGGTTTTTAACAAGTATTTTACTTTGTGTTACTCGCACCTGTGTATTTCTTATTGAACTCACTAATTCTTTCTTATCCATTTTCCGTTTACGCTTGCTCAATTATTGCCCAACTGAAGATTGCATTTGGTTTTAATGTGTGTTTCTTTTGATATTTTGTATTTTATGAAGTTTTCAATCACTTTGCTTGCGTGTGAGACTTAAATTTTATATTGAACTTCCGGTAATTTTTACATATTTTGTATCAGTGAATGCTCAGAGTATTACAGTGATTCTCATAACTTAGAAGCCCAAAGTGTATTTATAAGAACATTTCACTCTCTTTTCAGACGCATTATTTCATTTTATTGTTATTTTCTTTTTACAATTTCTTAATGCGTCATATAGTGTTTAAGTGTGGTTAATTGAACTCTATTTTATTTTTTTTCCTTTTTCATTATACGTGCTATTTCCGTCACGTAACAATTATATGTTTACTTAATAGTGTTTACTTTCTATTTGAAATTTTATGTTTATTTCTCAGTGTTATCCTCTAACATTTCATTGTGTGTGTTTTGTACTTTTCTTTTTATTGTGTTTGATTGTGTACTCATGTGTAACGCGCTGTAGGCGTCATTATCGTACTTACGTCACTTCGAGGATTGCTCGCTCCACGATGGCTGAAAATAATCCCATTCAAAACCCCGAGGTTTCTGACCCCGCTCCCGCAAACGCCGACGCGCCTGCCGAGCTCACGCCCCCAGCTGTTCTCGCCCCTACTGTCGGGGTTTCTTTAGAGCAGGTACTCGAGACGAGTACCGCCGAGGCCGGACCTACCCTCGCCGCGGCCGCTCCGACGCCACCCTCAGACCAAATGTCTCAATTTTTCAGCACTCTTATCGCAAAATTTGACGAACAGCGTCAAGAATTTTGTCAATTTCGATCACAATTTGACGAACAGCGTCAAGAATTAAATTCTAAATTTCAGGACTTGAATTCCAGATTTGATTCGAAATTTTGTGCCCTTGATAGTAGATTAGACGAACACCTCACTAATTTCACCCTTTTTCAAAGTGAGGTGTCTCAACAACTAAATTCGGTTAATTCAAAGGTCGATAAACAGAGCACTAAAATCGCCTCTCTCGCCTCTGCTGTTGAAAATAATTCTACGCAAATTTCTGACATCAACGAACATTTAACAGGCCAACTAAAGAAATGCGAATCGCTCCAGTCTGAAAACAGTTCAACAAATGACAGAATTTAAAGACAGCATAAACAAGGATATTGCAACCGTTTCAGAAAAGCAATTAAATTTGGGACATTGGGCTCGTGATAAATTTAAAGACAATGAATCCAAAATTTCCAACTTGAAAGGCGAAGTGACTAAGATACTAAAAGGGGTTGACAATAAGATTGAAGGACTTCACGACTCCCTGAACAATAAAATTGAAACAGCAAAATTAGTTATCCAGGCACAGGCGGAAATGGAACGGAAAGAAATCGAAGTCAAATAGACGAACTAGAAATTAAAGTAGCGGAAAAGACTATTTCAGCTTTCCCGGTTAATGCTATGCCACTGTCAATTCCTCCAAATTTAAAATTCTCTGGTAATCGCGGTGAACAGCCCATTACGTTCTTACGTAATGTTGAAAATTATTTTGCTTTAGCGAGACACATTCCTGAATCTTCTAAACCGAAGGTTATAGCCCAAATGTTGGTTGACCATGCCCAAGAATGGTTCCAAACATTGTTACCAGTTCCGGCTGATTTTCAGGATTTTCGTTCCAAATTTATTAATCGTTTTTGGGATAGAAACACCCAATACAATTTTAAAATGGATTTGGCTAAAGGTAGATGGGACCAGAATGGTAACATGTCTATGCGGGATTATGCAGTGTCTCGCATTGCCCTACTTAAACAATGCGAACCTACTCCCCCTGACGACGAAATTATGTGGCTATTAACTCGTCATTATCCATATGTCATTCAAAACCTCCTTAAAACTAGTTTTGTAAAAGATCTTGAGCAATTTCAGATCTTATTGGGCGATTTCGACCAAACGAATGTGCAATTCGCTTCTTATCAAAATCAGAGTCAAAACTCTTCACGCCCACGTAATGGCAATAATAATAATCAGAATCGAGGATTTCCCCCACGCCATTCGCAAGGTCAAGAGCGTCCTTTTAACCACGGCCCTTCGCCGCACTTTCCCCCCGCCCCCTCCCCCCCGGCGCCGACCAGTTTTCCGCCTCCCTTCAATGCCGGTCAAGGCCAAACCGCGCCCCTTCTAGCGCCGCCTTCGACAGCCCCAGGTCAACCACCACAGAGGCCGTTAAACCGCTCAGGTCCGGAATAAATGGGAACACAGTTCTGGACCATTACCTAGAGGAAGATGTGGATTCCGCCATATCTTCGTAGTAATAGATGTGTTTACTAAATATGTTAAGTGTTTTCCTATTGTTAAACCTACTGCAAAGTCCTGTTTAAAACACCTAGTGCAAGGTTTCTTCAAAGAATGTGGGACGTATCAGCGTGTCCTCAGTGACAATGGCACGCAGTTCACGAGTGACCTTTGGCAGCAATCGCTAAATGATTTAGGTGTCCAAACAATCTTTTGTTCTATTAGGTCACCGAGATCAAACCCAAGCGAAAGAGTCATGAAAGAATTATCACGTTTGTTTCGGGTTTATGTGTCTCACAAGCATACCGCTTGGCCCGATTTACTACCGAAGATTAATACGTGGCTTAACCACATCCCCCATGAATCTTCCAGATTTACACCTTTCGAGGCTCAATTCAATAAGAAGCCGAAACCATTGTTTCCTATTTTAGCAAAAATGGCCACTCAAATTCCAATTTCCCCTGAGGATCGGTGTCAAATTATTCTCTCAAATTTAAAGAAAGCTGGTGATACGAGAAAACAACACCAGAAGAGTAAAACCCATTTATTTAAAGTCGGCGATAAAGTTTTAATCAAAGCTCTCAGAGTATCTAATCAGCCTGAAGGCCTTATTAGTAAATTCTTTCCTTTATTTGTAGGTCCTTACCAAATTATGAGGCTTGTAGCCCCCAACGCTTGCACTTTACGTAGCACAGTTGGTTCCGAGGTTGGTCCTCACAATTTTTATAACCTTGTTCCTTTCAGAGATTAGACTAGATTAATTGGCTGAAAGAATAAAAGCCCTCATTTATGTCGCTCTGATTAGGTAACCTTATTTTAATTATATTCTTGTGGATCCAGCCCGGTTGCCCTGGCACGTCTTATTATTAATTAATTTCGTGGGTTCGCTACTACTTCAATGCTTTGGTTAAGTGATTGTTATAAGTGAACGTCGTTGTTGATTAAAAAAGAGAGAGAAATAATTCAGATATCCCTTAGATATACTCTGTCGAGAGTTGACGAGAGTTATAGCCATTGACTTTAATTAATGAAACGAGCTCCATTCTGATATTATGAACTTAATGTTTTTGCAACCCAAGTCCTTTGTTTAATTCATTGGTTGTTTTCTCACGTCTACCATTCTATTTTCAATTCTCCATCGTGTTGATATTTTGTTTCCTCCTCTTGTGTTTTAAATAATTTGGCCACTGTTGACTATTATGCTTATCTATTATTTTGCAAATGTCGCATTTATTCCACTTGTTTTTATACCTCTAAAATCGTATTAAAAGAGCGTCAAATATAATAATGAGTAACAGGGTTCCCACTTTTGGCTCTTCACTTTGCACATTTATTCAATTTGCAGTAGCGTTTAACTAGTTTTAGGTATCCCATTGTTTCATTTTGCCAGTCTTTCTAAGTTTTGTTTCCAATTATCCCTCTATGTTATCTTCTTAATTACTTATTTAGTGCTTAGTTTGCTCTTAGTTTGAGTAGGTGTTGCTAATGGCCCACCACCATTTCTTATTTTTGAAAAATGATAGATTATTTTCATTCATTTTCTTATCATTAATGTGTTTGTATTACTTCTTAAAGATTTTGTGTCCTAAATTTATTGGTCATCTAGTTTTTTAGAGATAGCTTTAGTGTTGTTCCTCTTCATTAATTTTATCCTTTTGCTTAATTAACTAGTATTGTCTTATCATGTTAGAGTTGTCATTGAAACCCCTAATTTTCGTTCTGGACATGCCAGGTTTTTGTGTTTTCACAGCTTCATCTGTCGGCACATGCTCCCCAAATTTATTTATCATCTATTTTTGTAAATGTCCTTTTTTTGTTCTTAGATTAAAAAAAAACATGTCCCATGCGTTTTTTTAATCTCATTGTACGGGGGGGTAATGCGATGTGTCGGGGACCATCGCAGTCCTCCACCCTTGCGTCACGCCAAATTACCGGACGGCAGGAAAGAGCTACGCGCCCCCGAATTAGATATGCCCAGCCGCTCAAGCCCCCCATAAACTTTCAACTATCAATTATACCCTTTTACTGACAATACCGCGATGCGTCGGGTGACCATCGCACCCTCTCACCCCCGCGTCACGCCAAATTACCGGAAGTTGGAAAGGGCCACGCGTCCACCGCGACCCGATTTAGTTCCGCCCAACGGCCCAAGTTCTCCAGAAGCCCCTAACAATAAATCTTACCCTTTGTCCAACAATACTGGATGATCGACAGCCGGAACAACCATTTTAGCGACTTGGCGATCGCACCCGGCTCAATAATCCTCTAAAAGCCTATAAAATCATCACATGCCAAAGCAGAAGGGACACGTGCGCGCTCCTCCGGCCTAACAATGCCGGCCAATGAACAACCAGAAGGCACCGTTGATGAAATAGAAGGTTCGAGAAGTTCAAATCCGACCAATAAAATCACTAGGCAGGAAGCACGTGAGCACTTTGAGATTTTTTCGAAAAAACGAAAGGGACAGACGGGCGAGCGAGGCCAGAGGGAGGAGGGGCGACAGACGCTAGAGAGGACGGTCGTGCAGGAGAAGTCGTCTGGAGATAGAAACCAACAAGTAAAGTTTTGAGTAGATTAACAGTGGTAGTTAAGAAAACCACCGAATATTAGTCAGTTAATGAAACCTGCGGTAGAAAGGGAACAGCAGCAGTGGGTAAGGCACACACTGAGCCGACCACTGCGAAACTTGCCCGGTCTTCACGGAATTAATTCCGAATAGCCAAAGTTTGGCTTCGAGCGTCATACGCGGTCCAGGTGTCGTGTGACGGCCTGAGACGCGCGCGAGCATCACGTCGCCACCGCCCGGTCATCCACCGCCGACGTCCCGTGCGCCGGAGTCATCACCCCGGAGGCAATCGGAGGCCAACCTTGCAACGTTCCGGCGTCGCCTCCTGAGGGTCCGACTACACTTCTCCGTCGCTCGGCGAGCAATCCAGTCGCGGTGACATTACCATCTAACATCACAGATTGTAAGTTGTCATCACCATCATTCATTAATCGGCTACTAAAGTGACAATAACCCAGCATCAACCTGAACAGTTTCTCTTCGTTTAATTTTTTGAATAAATTAGTCCCCGCCATTTGGTCGGGTGAACCAATTAATACCATAGCAAAGTGTTATTATTCTAAATCTTAAGAAACCACCAAATGCAACCCTTCGACCCAGGGCGCTCACCCCTGAGACGCTCAACGCCGGCGACATTAAGCAGGTAAGTGGGCATGCGCTTGGCGCCCTTATTAAATAAATTCAGCGCGTGTCCCCTCCTGCGACTTGGGACGACTGTCACACCATAAGTGTGTCGGCGCCTCCATTTTGTGAGCAGTTCCATCACAACACCAAAATCGAAAAACCTTAGGAAAAAGCTGAAACCCCTCCCAAAAGTTAAGAATAATTTTAGGCTCTTGGAAAAAAATCATCCCAGCCTTCATATTCCAAAATTCAGGGCTGTACAAAGCGAAACAATTAACATTGGTTCTTACGGGTGAAATAACACCAAAATCAAAAAACCTTAGGAAAAATCTGAAACCCCTCCCAAAAGTTAAGAATAATTTTAGGCTCTTGGAAAAAAATCAACCCCGCCTTCAAATTCTAAAAATCAGGGCTGTACAAAACGAAACATTTAACATTGGTTCTTACGGGTGAAATAACACCAAAATCAAAAAACCTTAGGAAAAATCTGAAACCCCTCCCAAAAGTTAAGAATAATTTTAGGCTCTTGGAAAAAAAATCATCTCAGCCTTCATATTCCAAAATTCAGGGCTGTACAAAGCGAAACAATTAACATTGGTTCTTACGGGTGAAATAACACCAAAATCAAAAAACTTTAGGAAAAATCTGAAACCCCTCCAAAAAGTTAAGAATAATTTTAGGCTCTTGGAAAAAAATCAACCCCGCCTTAAAATTCTAAAAATCAGGGCTGTATAAAGCGAAACAATTAACATTGGTTCTTACGGGTGAAATAACACCAAAATCAAAAAACCTTAGGAAAAATGTGAAACCCCTCCCAAAAGTTAAGAATAATTTTAGGCTCTTGGAAAAAAATCTTCCCCGCCTTCAAATTCTAAAAATCAGGGCTGTACAAACGAAACAATTAACATTGGTTCTTACGGGCGAAATAACACCAAAATCAAAAAACCATAGGAAAAATCTGAAACCCCTACCAAAAGTTAAGAATAATTTTAGAGTCTTGGAAAAAAATTATCCCCGCCTTCAAATTCCAAAATTCAGGGCTGTACAAAGCGAAACAATTAACATTGGTTCTTACGTGCGAATAAACACAACTCACTATGAAAGAACTTACTATGAAGAAAAAAATACATTTGAAGGAAAAATCTCCATCTGCAATTTTGTAGTTGGAGGAAGACTTGAATAAAATTCAAAATTTTGCAATTTTCGAAAATTTGAGTTTACCGTGAACATCGTACCTATGTCACCGTAATATGTGCATTTTACTCTGTTCTTACAAGAAATTTAAAGAAAAATTTGGAGCAGTTTTTGAGAAAAGTTTAAAAACGTCCGGGGAGCTTCATGTAAAGTACCCCAAAATTGTATAGAATCTTTTTCCAAATCTCAAAGCTTTCACTCAAACCAGATCGTGCGGGGAATATCCATTTTGGAAGAAATCGTACTTACGGTTTAGGTGCTAGCAGTGTTGACGGACGGACGGGGACGGACGGATGGACGTTTTCCTTTCAGTTGGTTTTTGGGAATCAAGGACCAACAAAAAACGGGTTCTGGCTACACCACGTGTTAAGGGATTTTTTTCTTAATTTAGTAACTAGATTTATCCAGTTTTTCGTCATCACGACCAGACAACTAATTTTTTGCTGGCGAAAATTCGCCATTTTCCCCGCAGCATTATATAACTTTCCCTATACTACGTATATTACTCTGTATTTAAGTAGCGTTTATTGTCGACAGAACAATTTTTATACATGGTGGTAGTTTCCTTATTGCTTTTATCTTCGAAATTCTCTTATCCTGAAATGACCTGACACTAAGCACAGGTGTCACTGTCACGTCCTTGTTGTGCACTGATTACTATTTACACTATTTACATTTTAACTGCTCCATCACTGCACCATCTTCTTTGACAGGGTGTAGGGGCATCGAGGGGCTCCTGGTGGTGGCGCGGGAGTTTTTAGGTGCGGATTGGCCTACGCCAGACGATGCCCGCGGCCGAGGCGGCCCCCGCCGGGCACAGTTTTATTTATTTACACACACGGCGGTATTCGGCAGGGACCAGGACTGGACGGTGTGCTTGTAATAGCAGGCGCCACTACGTCGGTAAAGCTAGCACCCCCACTTTCTCAAAACTCAAAAATGCTTGCGCCATAATTTTGGGCTAATTTTGGGCTAATTTCAGCCCCCTTCTAAAAATTTTGGGCTACCTCCCAACACCTTGAAATTACGATTTCAAATTTTAGCCGGTAAAGCTAGCACCCCACTTACTTAAAATTCAAATTTTTTGCACGGTCAAAACAAGTGAATTTTGGGCTTCTGGGGGCCACTTTTCAAAATTTCGAAACACACTCCTAAATACGAAAACAAAAAATCAAAACCACTCCTAATTCTCAAATTTCAAAATTTCTCCCACCATAAGTTCGGGATATTTTTGGGCTCTTCAGTGACACCAGAAACATTATTTTGGTACCCTACAATCTCCGAAATTAAGGTTAAAAATTGTGGGTTGTTAATTGAACACCCACCCGTACTGAAAATTCGAAAATATTTGTGTGGTCGTAAACGTGCGAAATTTTTGTTCCTTTTCAAAATTTCGAAACTCACCCCTAACGATAACTAATTTTTTACGATAACAAATATTTAAAACCATCCCAATAGCAACTCAACTCAAAAAATCTTGGGCCATAATTTTGGGTTCTTTAGTGTCATCAAAAAACACCCCGAAATCAACTTAGCAAAAACGAGGATGGAGAAGCTAGAATCTCACTATCTCAAAACTAGGAAATCCGGAGAAACTTCACATATATTCTGGGAGAATTATACCGTACACGTGTATTTCCAACATTAAAAAAGAAAAAAATGTATTTGTTGAGAGTTTTACCATTTATTCGGACAGGATCAATATCAAGCCTTGAAATAATTACTTTAATTCATTCCTATGTAAATATCCAATATGGACTTATTAAATATTTCATACAAGAAAAATTCTCTCCAAAAAGCAGCGACGAATTAAAAGATAAAATAGTTATTTAACTATACATCTACAATTCCAAAATCACAATCAATAATAGAGAAATCCAAAAATGGGAAAAGAATAATGCCTAGTATAAAAGGCAAACTACATTTTTTCTCAATCTTTCATTCGTCCAAAAAAAAAAAAAAAAAAAAAAAAGAAAACAAACTTAACTAAGAAATGTAAATATGGAATTTACTAACAATTGAACACATACCAACAAATAAGATGCGATCTTGAAATAATTTGGACATTGCCATGTTTTTCATGAAAAAGAAAAGCAAAGTAAAAAAAACTGTCCGAAATACTTACCGATCTCAAATATTTGTTGGTTTTTTTTTCAAAACTAAACTACAGGTATAGCCGTTTTCAGGCTCAAATGGTCCCAGAGAAAGTGGATCATACCAACTTCATGAATATCACCCGTTATACTAACGGCATTGTCTTAGGGACTTTTCGTTACACTTTAAGTTTATTACAGGTCCATTTCAGAGGAGTCAACCGTCAACGAAACTCCCCATGTGTTGGCACATACACGCTGAAAGAGACTTTGTTTAGCTGGGGTTGGCATCTTTTCATTTGTTTTATTTTCTACCAACATGTTCAAAACTACACTCTTGCACGCGTAGAAGCATATATACAATTTTTAAATTGAATTTGTCGTTTTGATTTGATATTCCCATCGCATTATTTGTTTTTGAATTTTTAAACGAGACAGTGGAAACAATGCTCGTAAGTGTGTAAAAAAACGCATGCAAATCGTGTTAAAGTTAAACAATGAATATTAAATAGTGCAGCAAGATACAATGTTATTGCTCTATATGAGAATTTCAAAGCGAATTAGAACGAGAATGGATTATGAAAACGAATTCCGAACGTACATGTGAAGTGGCATATTTATTTCAGGTAAGATGTTTATGAAACATAACAAACAAATCTTAAATTTTTGTACTATGGAAAAGATTATTTGTGCATTACCACATGCAGGTATTTTGTATATTTTTGGTTATATCTATAAATTGGGAATTGTAGCACACACGGTGATTGAACATATTTTAATTCATGGTGTTCGGTCTAATAATAAAGCCATATGTGAAAAAATTAACATTACAAATGTATGTGAATCTCTAAAATGCAGTTCATATCGACTTCACAACAGTCTTTCAGTATTGTGAAGTCAGTACTCAATCAGATCACTTAGATGGTTGTGAAGAAAGCAATTGCAAGATTCATCTATAAAAAAATCATAATGGTAACATTCAACATATGAGTGTATATTTTTGTACTTTGTATTGGGTGTAGTTTGCAAAGAAGAAATAATAGGAAACACTCTTTACAGGGAAAGTTCTTTCAGAAAAAGAAATTTGGGAGAATGTCAGAGGCAATTATGATACATTCTTTTTCCAAGGATCTTAAACTTCTTTGTTCAGAATTCTTAAAAGAATTTTGTTCGAAGTAAGTATATTGTTTATAGAGGAAAAGAGTATGTAAATTATCCAGGAGAATTATTTTTGTCAGCCTTATTAGTAGTAATAATAATATCAATAGTAAAAATAATAACAATGATATCTGTTAAAGAGAATTGCTTCAAACAATGTATGACAAGGTACTTTGCTCTAGCAATTCATATTCAATAAATCATATGCAGATTTACATTGCTTTGAACATACAATTACTGATTACATACTTTGATACTTTCACACTCCCATGGAAATATATTTAGTATTTTAAATGTGGGACAGTACTTACTATGTAAACCTATATTATATTATACATTAAACTATGCAATACTTTTGTATAGTATTAATGTAATTATATAACTATTATATTTATTAACATTTTTTGATATTTTACAGTCATGGCTGACCCAAAGAAAGGAGTGTATGTAGTACACAATGAGACCAAAAATTTATGAAGCCAGGCCAGAAAGCCCATGAGCACATCTGTAATGTAGATATCATAAGTAAAATAAGACCAATACTGCTAACGTTCTGTGCAAAATGTGAACATTTTAAAAATATTTATTTTCAGGATACATGGTAAATGCTGTATATTATTATTCTTGCATTTTAATTTTCATCTTTTGATATTCACCTTCATATATTCTATTAAAATGATTTAAGCAGTTATCACATAATTTTTTTTCAAGTGTTAAAAGTAATTAACAACAGGGTATAGTTAATAAATTCAGTGAACTGAAGGGCAGACTGTTTCAAGGCATACTCCCTAATGCAGTTTCAACTGAAAATATGTGATCTCAGTCAAAGTGATTCTTCACTAAGAATGTCCTTAGAAAATCTTGCTACAGAATGGAAAAGGCCAGAAATCTTTGGAAGCAGGCTTTTAAACAGGTATCTTAATTACATCTAAATTCATTGACACATTTAACACAAGAAAAATGAGGTTCAATATCTTAAATTTAATAGTGTTATGAATACATTATTTAATTTTTTAAGGTGTCAACTTTGGACAAATTGGAAAAATGCAGTGGAGTATTTTGAGAAAATTATGGTTGTGTATAGAGAGAAGGATGGGGTATATTGTGAAAACAAATTGTACATCTGATCAGGGGCAGTGTAGATGAAGATTTTACAAAAATCTTTACTGTAAAAACACTTGTTTGCAACTACTGTGAAATAAATTTACTTGGTAAAAAAATAAATAGTGTTTTAACTCTTCTTCCTTAATTTTCACTGTTGAATGTTGAGATAAAATATATTATTGTAATAATGAAATGGAGACAAATAAAATTTAATAAATACTCTGATTTCAATTTTTAAAATTTCCTTCCATTAATTCTATATTATATCAATCATTAACAATCTTTGTAAGAATGTAATTTATTCCTCTAAAGCTTTCTAATTATATTTGCATTTTAAAATTAAGTAAAACATTAAACTTCTCATATTTAAACATTATGAGTTTCAGAAGAAAAATATCAAAATAATTGATCCAAATAATAATTATTTCAATGTTTCAAAACATTCAGTTGATTAAAATTAACATTATAATGAGAGAAGTTCCTGATGGCAGATTTCTCGAATTGCGAATGTTTGAATGTAGCGCCGAAGTCTAGCTTCATGTACATTTTCAATGTTGGCAGGGCCGAATGGCCGCCATATTGAAAAATCTAGGGACCAAAGCAAGCTGAAATCCCGTAGATTTCGCTTCAATCAATTCAATGTTCTACAAATAACATGCACATTATGGCAAAAAATCGCGACACGCATATCATTTTGGGGTAGATGCATTCTTTTTGAAAAGAATTGAATATTAATCAAAACACCCTATTTTCCTGCAAAATTCAATATTTGTGTTGTTATAGAACCTAAACTACAAGGATTTCGTTCCGAGCAATTTAATGTCATATACAACACATAATAGGGAATACGGCTGTACTCTCTAATAATTTTGGACTACTCACTTTGTTTTAAAAAGATTGGAAAATTAGTGTAAAAACTATTATATAAATTTTGATCATATTTTGGTTTATCACTAAATAAACTCCAAAATACTGTACTAATTCAGAAGAGGAATTTATTTAGGATTGCTCATACATTGGCCATCAATATATCAACTTCAAATAATTTTGGACTAGATTCGTTCTTAGTAAAAATGAAAGGAATATTAATCAAAACAGTCTCAACTTTTTTCCGATATTCAATATTTGTGTTACCTTAACTACAGGTATTTCGCGTTTGATAATGTCATTTTCAAATACATGATAAGGATTACGGCTGTACTCAGAAAAAATTTTAGGCTCCTCTCTTTGTTTACCAAAAAATGGAAAATTCTCGTGAAAACTACAATATACTTCTTGACCACATTCTCATTCCTCACAAAATAAACTCCAAAATACTTTACTAATTCAAAAAGAGAATTTATTTACATTTGCACATACAATTTGAATACATATATAATTTGCTAATCTCAAATAATTTCGGGCTAGAAACGTTCTTATTGAAAAATAAAGGAATAATAATCAATAGAATATCTTTGGTTTTTGCTATCCAATATTTGCGATCTTATAAAACCTGAACTACAAGGATTTCGTTCCTGGCAAGTTCCATATACAACACATGATAGAGAATACGGCTATACTCATGAATCATTTTGAACTTCGCGGTTTCTTCTCCAAGAAAAGAAAAATTCGCGTGAGAACTACAATATACATTTCACCACGTTTCCACTTCTGAAAAAGTAAACCCCAAAATTCTGTACCAATTCAAATAAAGAATGTATTAACAATTGCACATAAATTAGCTAATAATATTCAAATCTCAAATAATTTTGGGCTATATTAGTTCGTATTAAAAAAGGGATATTAGTCAAAACCTGTCCGTATTTTTTTTCGATATTCGACATTTCCGTTCTTATAAAACCGGAAGTACTAGAATATGGCTCATGGCATTGGCGTGTGACATACAATACATATTAAGGAATACGATTATACCCACAAATAATTTTGGGCTTCTCTTTCTTTTCCAAAAAGTGGAAAATTCTCGTGAGAAATACAGTATAACTTTTAAATAATTTTTCATTCCTCACAAAATTATTTCTGAAATACTTTAATAATTCAAATGAGGAACTGATACACAATTGTTCATGCATTACCTATCAAGATGCCAATCTCAAATAATTTTGGGCTAGCACCGTTCTTATTGGAAAAATTTGGAATATTCATCAAAACACACCCAATTTTTTTCGATATTCAACATTTGCGTTCTTATAACACCTGAATTACAACGATTTGGCTCCTGGAAATTGAAGGCCATATACAACACATGATACGGAATACAGAGATACTAACAAATGATTCTGGCTTCTCTCTTTCTTTTCCAAAAAAATGGAAAAATTCTCGTGAGAACTAGAATATACCTTTTTACTAATTTTTCATTCCTCACAAAAAATTGCTGAAATACTTTACTAATTCAAATGAGAAATTTCTTAGCAATTGCCCATTTATTACCTATTAATATGCTAACCTCAAATAATTTTGGGCTAGCACCGTTCTGACTGAAAAAAATAGAACATTAATCAAAACACACCCATTTTTTTTTAGAAATTCAATATTTGAGTTCTTATAACACCTGAACTACAACGACTTAGTTTCCGAAAATTGAACGTCATATTCAACACAATATAGAGAATAGTATTATACCCACAAATCATTTTGGGCTTCTCTCTTTCCTTTCCAAAAAATGGGAAATTCTCGTGAGAACTACAACATGCCTTTCGATTAATTTTTCATTTCTCACAAAATAATCTCTGAACTACTTTACCAATTCAAATGGGGAATTTATTAGCAATTGCTCATACATTACATATCAATATGCCAATCTCAAATAATTTTGGACTAGCACCGTTCTGACTGAAAAAAATAGAATATTAATCGAAACACACCCACTTTTTTTTCGATATTCAATATTTGAGTTCTTATAACACCTGAACTACAACGACTTAGCTTCTGAAAATTGAACTTCATATTCCACACATTATAGAGAATTCTATTAAAACCCACAAACCATTTTGGCCTTCTCTCTTCCCTATCCAAAAAATGGAAAATTCCCGTTAGGAATACAACATACCCTATTCACCAGTAAGAACCAATGTTAATTGTTTCCCTTTGTACAGCCCTGATTTTTGGAATTTTAAGGCGGGGATGATTTTTTTCAAAGAGCCTAAAATTATTCTTAACTTTTGGGAGGGGTTTCAGATTTTTCCTAAGGTTTTTTGATTTTGGTGTTATTTCACCCGTAAGAACCAATGTTAGATGTTTCGCTTTGTACAGCCCTGATTTTTAGAATTTGAAGGCGGGGTTGATTTTTTTCCAAGAGCCTAAAATTATTCTTAACTTTTGGGAGGGGTTTCAGCTTTTTCCTAAGGTTTTTCGATTTTGGTGTTATTTCACCCGTAAGAACCAATGTTAATTGTTTCGCTTTGTACAGCCCTGAATTTTGGAATATGAAGGCTGGGATGATTTTTTTCCAAGAGCCTAAAATTATTCTTAACTTTTGGGAGGGTTTTCAGATTTTTCCTAAGGTTTTTTGATTTTGGTGTTATTTCACCCGTAAGAACCAATGTTAGATGTTTCGCTTTGTACAGCCCTGATTTTTAGAATTTGAAGGAGGGGTTGATTTTTTTCCAAGAGCCTAAAATTATTCTTAACTTTTGGGAGGGGTTTCAGATTTTTCCTAAGGTTTTTTGATTTTGGTGTTATTTCACCCGTAAGAACCAATGTTAATTGTTTCGCTTTGTACAGCCCTGAATTTTGGAATATGAAGGCTGGGTTGATTTTTTTCCAAGAGCCTAAAATTATTCTTAACTTTTGGGAGGGTTTTCAGATTTTTCCTAAGGTTTTTTGATTTTGGTGTTATTTCACCCGTAAGAACCAATGTTAATTGTTTCGCTTTGTACAGCCCTGAATTTTGGAATATGAAGGCTGGGATGATTTTTTTCCAAGAGCCTAAAATTATTCTTAACTTTTGGGAGGGGTTTCAGATTTTTCCTAAGGTTTTTTGATTTTGGTGTTATTTCACCCGTAAGAACCAATGTTAAATGTTTCGTTTTGTACAGCCCTGATTTTTAGAATTTGAAGGCGGGGTTGATTTTTTTCCAAGAGCCTAAAATTATTCTTAACTTTTGGGAGGGGTTTCAGATTTTTCCTAAGGTTTTTTGATTTTGGTGTTATTTCACCCGTAAGAACCAATGTTAATTGTTTCGCTTTGTACAGCCCTGAATTTTGGAATATGAAGGCTGGGATGATTTTTTTCCAAGAGCCTAAAATTATTCTTAACTTTTGGGAGGGGTTTCAGATTTTTCCTAAGGTTTTTTGATTTTGGTGTTATTTCACCCGTAAGAACCAATGTTAATTGTTTCGCTTTGTACAGCCCTGAATTTTGGAATATGAAGGCTGGGATGATTTTTTTCCAAGAGCCTTAAATTATTCTTAACTTTTGGGAGGGGTTTCAGATTTTTCCTAAGGTTTTTTGATTTTGGTGTTATTTCACCCGTAAGAACCAATGTTAATTGTTTCGCTTTGTACAGCCCTGAATTTTGGAATATGAAGGCTGGGATGATTTTTTTCCAAGAGCCTAAAATTATTCTTAACTTTTGGGAGGGGTTTCAGATTTTTCCTAAGGTTTTTTGATTTTGGTGTTATTTCACCCGTAAGAACCAATGTTAATTGTTTCGCTTTGTACAGCCCTGATTTTTAGAATTTGAAGGCGGGGTTGATTTTTTTCCAAGAGCCTAAAATTATTCTTAACTTTTGGGAGGGGTTTCAGAATTTTCCTAAGGTTTTTTGATTTTGGTGTTATTTCACCCGTAAAAACCAATGTTAATTGTTTCGCTTTGTACAGCCCTGATTTTTAGAATTTGAAGGCGGGGATGATTTTTTTCCAAGAGCCTAAAATTATTCTTAACTTTTGGGAGGGGTTTCAGATGTTTCCTACGGTTTTTTGATTTTGGTGTTATTTCACCCGTAAGAACCAATGTTAATTGTTTCGCTTTGTACAGCCCTGAATTTTGGAATTTGAAGGCGGGGTTGATTTTTTTCCAAGAGCCTAAAATTATTCTTAACTTTTGGGAGGGTTTTCAGATTTTTCCTAAGGTTTTTTGATTTTGATGTTTATTCGCCCATAAGAACCAATGTTATTTGTTTCGTTTTGTACAGCCTTGATTTTTGGAATTTGAAGGCGGGGATAATTTTTTTCCAAGAGCCTAAAATTATTCTTAAATTTTGGGATGGGTTTCAGATTTTACAATTGATTTTGAGATAGATTCTGGGTGGGCGCTGCTAGCTTTTGACTAAAGCTAGCAGCGCCCACGATTTTCGGAAATCCAGAGGAGCCTAAAATTCGGGAATAGAGCATTTAATTAGCCTAAAATTAGCCTAAAATTTTGGATATAGTTTGGTTGAGATTGGTTTCTGGGCGCTGCTAGCTTTAGATGGCTACGATGACGCGAACCTGCCAGGCTTCAGTGTTGGATGGGTTGCCTACTGACCAGGGGCGCAAAGGCCGAAATGTCACTGTGTAAAACAGATAAATAATCTTTCTAGCCATATGCAGTAGCAAAACGAGTAATCTTCGACCCTCTTTTACCTTGCCTTATTATCTTATAAAATTTAATTATTTCAACCATAAATTAACAGGGGGTTAGACTAAATGCTACTAAGTTATCGGACATGTAGAGGTGCGAAGACCTTAAATAGTAGTAAATACCTATACTAGCTGAATGTGGCGTCGCCGACGCTGTAAACTATTTTAAAAGTATCTTCATGTGTCGAAAATTTCTTTCATACTTCATTTCGTTCATACGTAACTTTGTTCAAATATGTTCTTACAGTATCTGGCATTGGACTTACCAATGAATCGTAGTAGCCGATAACGTTATACTCGCCTTCAAAAATGTCCAACATCCAATGGCCGTGTATGTTACCTTCATAAGAGATATGACGTTGTCATATTGCAATTTAAAAATTATAATTGTCGTAAGAAATACTTGAAGGTGTTGAAGATGCGAATAGTTAAAATTTAGTCAAGCTACACTTTTTACGATTTTTGCTAATTTGCATAAAAATGCACAAAGATCACCTGTAAGTTGTTCTTCTAGGTTATTAAATAATCCTAACTTAAGATCATTCTCAATTAGTTCGAAAATTCTTCCGCAAAATCATCTACAACTACATTAAGTATAGTTGTACATGATTAAGTAAATTCTTTCCCGGATTTGCTTAACACTTCCATATTCCCCCCCTTAATTTTTGAAGAGATTAAAACTCCTCCAACCCAATGTAATTTGTGTTCACTTCCACTTTTGCAATTGCTCTATTAATGGTTTCGTATGCGAATCTAAATAAATATTAAAAGACAACTTTTTTGTATATTTTAATACAAAATATACAAATAAAATACAATAATAAGGTAATAGTTAAGTTAAATATGTATAAGATGTGGGTCACATTCATTTGAAAATCGGTATTTGTATTGGTATCGTTATTTGTACACTTAGGAACGAAAAAGTGAGAAGTCGAACATAGTTCATTAATTCTCTAACATTACTCACAGTTTTGTTTTCTCCGTATTCACTTGAAATTCTTCAAATTTAATACGTTCCAAGGCAATACTATTCGTAGATTTCGCAAATTATTTTTTTAAAATACGGTATTAGGCCTACAGATATAATTTAAATTGAAATATTCCTCGTGCGTCATTTGTTCATGTTAACTTCAATTGTTCACGTAAATATGTCAACATCAGTGTCTCAAAAGTCATGAAAGAAAATAATAACGTATTGAGCGAAGATAATGCCTATGGATACTGGAGTTTAATCAACGCCGCCTACATGGATCTCTTTGGGTGGCAATGGTTTAATTTCCGGCATACTCACGAATATAGCAGCACCAAAACACGCAAAACACGTTTTTGGAAATTTATTTTAATCTTCCGGTCGGACCCGAAAGCAAATTATGAGTTCCTCTTCAGGAGACCGAAACGCGTCTAATGTCTAGATTGGTGCAAAGGAAGTGGTCTAACTGTGAGGCGCGGAACCGTATTTCCTCCACGCACGCACACGAGGAGATTACTCAAATACTCTATAGGGATTTATATTTCGCAGCAGGCCTTGCGCAGTTTAGGAGAGCTCGTGGGCGGCGCTAGTATCCATTTCAATTTCATTATGTCACAAAAATTCAGTAAGGCTGCCTAAAAAACGTAACGTAACCAAACTACTACGTTTTCCATTTTCTGTTCTTAACGACGTTGCTTGCGACTTAAATATTGCGACCACTATGTTGCGTGCTGTTGTAATCATGCTGGGGAGAAAAATGCAAGAAAATTCAATACTTTTCTTCAATCCTTCACACAAGTAGAGATGTTACATAGAAGCTAATCTTTATTGTTGCCCATGCCTTTTATTGTCAAGGAGAGTACTTGGAATAGAGATGGATATGGCGACATGAAAAAATTATCAAAAGCTAAAAAAAACATAAAATGTCAAAGGATCACATATGTAATCAGATATGTGAATCTTAAACGCTTGAAAAAATTTGAATCCGATTTCTGAATTATCGTGTGAACGACACAAACTCGCATTTTTGTAGAGCCTAAATATCATGAAATCACGATTGCGCGCGCTTCATGGGAATAATGCTTTGGTATGTAGCATCAGTGGGGCAATTGATTTGAATAAATTTAATAAAATTACAATAAATTTAATAAAATTTTACATGATAAGGCAAGTATTTTACATGATAAGACCTTTTCATAACGAGACAGAAGAGTTCACCCGCGGCGGCCTACCGGCCTCGGCGGGAAATCCTGTCGAATGACGAAAAGGGTATTTTGCACTAGGATGTACAATATTTTATTCGAGACACTTTTATATGCATGTTTCCCTATAATGATAAAATATCACTGACATGAAATGTAGTGTGGTTATCACTTGATCATTTGTTCTGTGAGCGTGGCCACATTCTTGTTAATCGTTGTTCTTGTTTTCTTTGATGGTGACGAGAATGTCAGGGTCAATCGATGTAATGGATCTTGAAATTGATGATAATGTGGAAATAATGGGAACTCCGCCCGATATATTCGAAAAAGCAAGTGCCGCAACTTTTTGATGTTTTCATTACAATTAAAAGATGGGTAAGTGAAATAATATAGAGAATTTTTTTAAGTGGAGAGATGCCCATTGGGTAAGAAGTGTCTTAGAAAACGTGCTTCTCCGATTTTTTTCGAAATGAGTGGAAAGGGTCGTCAAACAGCTGTTTAATAGATTCTTCAATTACATTTAATGTAAATAGTTTCAAGTAAAATATCAATTGATAAGTGCATGTTTTGTATGCATTGGAAGCTAACATATTTTATTACGGAACCTTTGCTACGTAGCTTCTTGACTGCACAGCGCGCCAGGAAAGTCTCTCCGCAGTAGCACAATTGGCTGATGAGAGTGCTAGCAAATACTATAAAGACAATACAGGACACTTCGCGATATATCAGTGCCCTCTGGAATACAAAGCCTGGCGACGATTTTGTGACGTAAGCACGAGTAGGCCCAAGAAGAGACTCTCCGGCCGGATACTCCGTGTGTTATGCGTGTTGCTATGTTGTGTTAGTTGTGATTTTTCAGCAATTTGATTATTTTTATTTACGGAAATTCTAACTTGGTAAGTACAATTTATTAACAGTAGTTTCTGATTAAGTTCACTTTACGTCTTAGATCTAAAATTAAGGCAAATATAAGCAAATGATATATTTGTGCTTCAATTTGTAAAAATGTGTTATGAGGCTTCTAGGTTATTGTGCATATTGATCATACAGTGTTTAGAACTTAAGTGATTAGACAGTAAACATATGTTAAAAAATTGTAACTATTCAAACCCTCATTGTTTCATTTACAGCTCATCATAATGATGCCTTTCAACTATTGTGTACCCAATTGTAAAGGCAACTACCGAAACGGCCGTGCTGTTAGTGTGTTCGGCTTTCCCAATGAGAAAGAGCCAAGGAGTGCGTGGATCAAAGCTATTTGTAGAGAGAAAACTTTCATACCCAACAATAACTCAAGGATAGGTATTTAAAAAATGCTTTAAACTTGCAAACGTTGGTGACAGTGATAGTGATAGTAATAGTTGTGGTGATAGTTATTGAATTGTTGAAAAATGAATTCAATCTTTGCCTCATTAACAATTAATATCGTCTCATCCACATATTTAGCACAAAATATTACTTCATTTTGACTTAAAATGACTGTGTCTGCTGCATAACCGATTCAGAAAAGAGATAACTCATGAGTCCACCTAACTCATGGAGTCCCCTGTTTTTGTTTGTAACAAGAATCACTGAACTTGAAGAATTTGTTATTCAACATTAATCTACTTGCTAGCAGGATCTCCTCATTCGGTATTTTAAATGAATTTCCCTTATCAAGTTTTTCGTTCAGAGCTTCAAATATTACGTTATGTGGGATGTCTTATGTGTTTTAATAAATACATAATTGTTACGTGATATCTCAGGTCGAAATCTAGCCTGCAGCATGATTCTGCTTCTGTAATTTTCTTTCCCAAAATATTTTAAATCGCCTATTCTGTAAAAATGATGTTTGTGTGTATTAATGTAGGAATATGTATTAATATGTATTGAGAAACTACTTAAATGTTCTTGTTGTGATACACAAACTATCTATTGAGTAATATATGTAAATTGTGACATGATTTTCTTCAAAATAAATTACTATTTCTGTAATTAATCAAAGTGTATTTTTATTAACTTCTGATTTTAATTTTGTTGATAGTTGTAGGAAAAATTATATTTTTTTCTTTCAAAGAAACATTGTCCTGAAATAAAAGCAACATATTTCTTAAAATATGAATCCTTCAATTTTCGTAACCCAAATCTATTGGTGTAAAATGAAGTGCCAGGGAGAAATATATTGTGAAATGCTGTTGCTATTAAGTTCAGCATAGATCGTAGGCCCACGGCGGGGCTGTTAGGCCTACTCATCGTGACGTCATTGGCAAGATGGCTGCCCGTCGCCAGGCTTTGTATTCTAGAGGGCACTGGATATATCGAGAAACACTGATGCACGCTCCATCTGGTGGCAGAACCTGGTACACCCTAAGGGTACACACACGTAAGACGCTTGTTTCTCGCGCGGGAGAGCCCGGCGCCGAATGACGTCACTCGGCAGCTGGATTGCGCCATGTTATCAAATGGAGGCACACACAACGAACGCTATCGGCTTCCATCCGCCAGCGCCGGCCAGCAGCCGGAACTCTTGGGAGTTTCGGCGCGCTGGCTGCACTCGCTGGTTTTCAGTCGAGTCGTGGCTTTGAAGTGTCTGATCACAAGATTCAAAAGGGATGGAGTACTTTTTTGGTGTTGATGTTGTTTGTGAGGCTCGTTGTGTGTAATAGAGGGGCAAAAGACACGCGAAGAAATGTGCTGGAAAGAAATTTCTTCGTATATGAACAAGTAAACATCTACATAACCTCAAATATATTTGTTTATGTAATGTTAAAAGTTACATTGAGTGAAACATTAATCAAATAAACAGAAATTAAATGAAAAGACAATTTCAGAAGCATTTATCAGTTTATGCGAGTGTACACAATTAGATTATACACGAATTTCAAAACTGTATCTCCCATAATTGATGAATTGGACGATCGTTCTGTAGACTGTCTTGCAACGTTACGTGAATCCAATTGAATAGCGTTATTGGGAAAGTTATCTAATCCATATTTATCAATAATATCGTTTTGTAAAACACACATGCACCTCATAATTCTCGTAAATTAACATCAGTCTGCATCAGCTTAATATCTATTTTGAATATAATTGTCGAAAACAGCGTTCAATAATTCTATTATTCCATACACCATTTACTGTTATTCACAAAAACAGTGTATTTTCTTCTTGGCAGTCACTGGATATAATTTCGATAAATGAATGAAGTGAAGTACTAGGATGAACCGCTAGATCTCGACACTGTCGAATCGGCGTCTTATGTGTCCGCCCTTGCTGGTCGAGCAGCGCTGCCTATCAGCAGCAGATGCCGGCGTCGGCGTCCCAGCGTTCTACGTGTTTGTACCCTAAGCTCAGTGCTCTGTTGGTGTTTGTTGTCTGCTTGATTTCTGTTCATTTTATTGTCTTTCTGGTCGATTTCTGGAAAACATATTTTACAACACTATTCTTTACATCATTCTACGTATGGTAGAAAAAAATTATGTAGTTTTTGGCTGTTGTATTATAAAATACAGCGGAACTCGCGTTCGTTCTTCACATTTCCTCGTGATAAAACCAGGTAAAAATTGAAAGAATCTTAAACATGAATGAAGCTAGTTTAATACAATTTGACTTCTCTTTGTAATAAAATGCATTAAAAACTATAACATAATTTAATTGGGAGACTACTTGCACGTTACCATTCCCAATTGAATCATGTGTAACCAACATTGCAGAAATGGATAACACTGAAGATATTCCTACAAGTTTAGTACAGAAAAATGCTGAGTCGTATGTATGTTGCTGGTTGTGTAGTACCGTGCCATATGATGGTTGTAGAAATGCTTAACAGAATTTGGATGAAAAGTATAAATTAAAAAACTCGCATATTCTGATTAAACAGTATGTGAATGCCACGCTTTTCTACCCAAATGAATTCGCTATTAGTTTTCTAAGACTGAATATGTTTTCAATAAACAGTTTTTAAATTATTTACGTCAAAGTAAACTTGACATAAAAAAACAATTAATGCAAATCATTAATATTCACTTGCAAAATATTTTATGTAAGGGGTGTAATAATCTGTATGAAATCAGAGGTATCAATGTATTGATACAGTGCTTTTTAAAGGAAGTAAGTGGAAAAAGCGGTCAAATGTATCAGTGGAAGTGTTATGGCAAGAAAAATCTTGCATTTGTAACAACTTTATTCGTGAAAATAATGTTCATTATATGTTCATTAAATGTTCAATTCTAGTCATCAAATGTTCATTCTCATATCCGTTATAACACATTGTACATTATAATTTTCCGTAATTTGAGCCCTTCAATATAATTAAATCACAGTGAGGGTAGGTAAAAATGGGTGAGAGTGAGAGTAGGTAGATTTAAAAATATTTGTTTCTTCCGTAAGAATCACATCGACATTTCTATTTGGCGCTACATTATCAGGTTCTGACACTAGGATCGCTAGTGGGAACGTATTTCCATCGGCTGCGTGGAAGAACGGGGAACTGTCCTGTATTGCCTTTATAGTATTTGGTGCTAGCAACAGACAGACATTACATTGGTATTACGAACTGCAGTTTGTAACAAATGAAAACGTAAATAAACGTCATAACAGATGTTGGAAGTGTTCTCCCTTTCACTTGTTTCCCATTGATTTGATTGCTACGCACATAAATGCAAATTTTAATGAGCTTCTGACTCGGCTCAGTGCGGAGAGACTTTCCTGGCGCACTGTAGTTTGTTTCTTAGCTAGATGTGGCTTGTGCTACAAGTAAAAGCGCTATATGTGTTGACAAACGAGATCTATAACATTAACCAACACTAAGTAATGACATTTTAATATAATGCGAGGCTCCTTGGTTTCTTGTGGGCAGTAGTTTCACGGCGAAAAGATGGTGACAGTGGAATGGCCTTCATACCCTCTTCTCGGCATTCGCAGCTATTCAGTAATCTGTTTTGCGTACCCTGAACATTCGTTCATGAGCCGCCACTGATGTTTATATTATGTGTATTTCGAAACGTAGGAACTCTACAAAACAATAAAAATTCTACTAAAACTTGTTAAGTTATCATTTACTATTCACAATTCATCCTTATTGCCATTAATTAAAAGAGAACCTTACAGAAAATAATAATTACATGTTAACTAATTGATGAAAACATATTTGTTATTAACACTCATTTTAATAGTTCATTTTCCGAGCGAGTACGCACATCCTGGACTTACGATGAGATTCGAGTAGGCTCACCTCTCGTGGGTAAAATAACCATGGAGCAAACAGTACCTTCGACGTGAGAAGATAAATAATTCCCAGAATGAGTGAGGGATACCTAATAGTTCATGACACAAACTTCTCACAGTTCTTTTGAGTCCTTGCAAAGCCTGCGCACCCGACTCCATAGGATATTGTTAGATCAATTTCATCGAGAAGTAAAGAACCAGAAAGTTGACTAATCGGATGAAAACTACGAAATAAAAACATTTGTAATAAAAACTTGAAAAAGGCATTTGATTCTCACTTCAGTGAGTGATATGAAAAGTACATGAAACTTCAATCATGTCTCTAGATTTTAGAATGTAATTTTCTTCGTTCAATTGTGACATTAATCATTTTAGTTCAGTAATTGCACTTGCACTCGTGTCTGCCTAAGAACTCCCGCGCAGTGCGAAGGCGAGCTCAACTCAAAGTCAGCCCTCAACTCAAAAGCACAACCTCAGCAGGTGAGAATGTTCTTCCATCTTGAGCAATGAACGAGATGCAAGGCCTCATGAAGGCTGCCTGATGGATGCGGACGAGCGACCTTCGGCGACGGGGCGCGCCCGCCGCCGCCCGCTGCCGCCGCCGCCGCCGCCGCCACCACCACCACCGCCGCCGCCCCCGCCGCCTCCGCAGCCGAACCACACGTCCGCCGTGGAGTGCGGGTACGGCGGGTCCTCCACTGCCAGCTGCAACACCACATCGCACTAGGCATGTCGATGTTTTCAAAACGATGTTTTTAATAAACATTGATGTTTTAAACAAGGTTTTAAACATCGATGTTTTGGGGCCTCCCCTACTCACAACCTTTTATACGAACGGAGCACTGACACCTTCAGATATCCCTGAGCGCTGTCTTTCAAAGCCAGTTTTGTTAATTCACATTATCATTACTTTTACATTTTGTCGTGTATTTTCCGTATACATATACACATTAATAAACAAAATCACAGCCAAATTAAAATCTCTCTAATGCGAATGTTAATGTTTCAGGTTACTAAACCACTTTTAAAAAAACATCGGTGTCGGTGTCGGTGTAATATTTTGAAACATCTCTCACGCCGTTAACATGCACATTTCCAGCAATCTGTAAACACTATTGTATTTGTGAGTTGATGTAATTCAAATGACTACCAATGATGTTTTTCGAAAACTCAAAAATTGTCTGTGAAAAAGAGCATCAAATTTCGCATTTATTGTAGCGCTTAAACGCCATTTTCTTAAAAAGGGTTCCCTAATTTTCAAAGAAAATTGTCATTTAGGACGAGATTCTACTGTTCTTTAATATTCTTAAAATACGGAATATTCCTGTTCTACTATTAGGAAACCGAAAAACTTTAAAAATGCCAAGAAAAGTACTTTGTGCAGCTGGCAAGAGTATGTGGCATGTCCTTATAGCTAGCCGAGGCCAAAGGAAATAGAAAACTAATAGGGAAAGTCTTGCTATTCTGTAGCACCACTAGTTTACAAAACTATTTTTGTGAATCCCTCATATAGTAAAAGAGAGTTTTTATTGCTCCTGTATACAGTAAATTACTTTCTCTAATCGTAGTGTAGTCAGAATTCACGTTTTGTGGCTCCTTAATCCTTAACGTCTGGCCTGAGATCTATAACATTTACCTGACTTCGGGCCATATAAACCCAACCATTTTTATTCAAGAAAATTGTGCTCTTTGTGTGGTTTTGGGGAGGAATGTATATTTACATATTTATATTTAATAGTATGTATAATGTATAAAAAATAAAATAAAAAATCATCACGTTTACAAAATAAAAATACACCTAATAGACATATTGTTCCGCCTACACTGTAATTACGACATAGTTGATTGCAAGTATCTACTCCATTTTGCGTACAGTAGTAAAATAATACAATTTCTAGCTTCTGGACAGGGCCTGTGAGTTCGTCAATCTTCTAATCCTTGTGCATAGTGTAAAAACTACAGATCGTGATATGGCTGATACGTACGTAAGATGTCATTGTTACATTCTTTGTAAAGTCAAAGTGGCTTTCTTTGTTTACTTGGCAAGAATTCCAGAGGAGTGCCTGGTTTGTTCTTATGTAATGTTCCAAAAAATGGCCAATCGTACTTTCACCCACTGGTAGCAGTATTTACCATTGTTTACGATCCATTCCGTAAAAGTATGTAAATAATTCCTTCAAATGTACGTACATTACTTGATCTTGTTTCGGAATATTAATATAAATTTATGAGCAATAACTTACTATATCTCTTAAAATATATACAGGTTGATTTACTTTTTCTTGATTTTTAACAATTTCTAATGTGTATCTTTCTTATAATTTTAGTTGTTGAAGTATATATTTATTGGCCTGAAGATGAAGGTACAATCATCCTTCGAAACGTAATAAAATTTGACTGTCCAAAATCTTTTGTTGGATCCCTTAGAACTGTTGTATTTACCATTTACTTGAAAAGAGTCGCGACGTCAGAATTATCGCTAAGGCGCCATTCTCACACATATGCCATATGGAAATGCACAGAAGTACCAACGCTGGAGTCGAATCATAAAAGGCAATTCAGAGAAACACACTAAGTGAATAGCATTTTTCAATGCTTACACTGAATAGGAACGTTATCAGACAAGATTACATGGAACCCGCAGCATCGGTAGTTCGCAGTGTTTCCGGAAATTAAAAAGAGAAAATGCCTTCACGTCAAATTGACCCGACCCCAGTGGGTAAAGGTTGTACTGAAAAACCGTTTCTTTTCAAAACGTTCGTTTGTTATGCAGGTCCCAAACTATTCATGCGGATTTGGCATTAGGTCCTAAACTATTCATGCAGATTTGGCCAAAATAAAAGTATACTACGGTCGCACTGGCCCGACTGAAACTCCTGTGATTTTGAAAACAATTCATTGAATTTTGGTGTTACTGTACATAAAGGGCCTGGGATACATTTTCAAAATTTTCTCAAAACAAAGGCTCCAAATTGTGATCAAAATTACCCCAAAAGACGAAATATCCCAACAGACATTTCTATGGTGCATTGCATGCTGTTATACCTTTATAGGAGAATGAAATACTATTGAGTTATATGGTCCCTTAACTAAAGAAAAAACATGGACATAAACATATTCTTGTGTGTGTTGATGGGTTAACCAAATATATGCACATAATTACCCAATTAATAGCGCTAATGCTAGAAACTGTCTTCATCAAATTAATAAATTATTTTAACATGCTGGACGTTATGAAAAAATACTGACAGACCATGGAAGCCAGTTACCAGTGAACAGAGTTTGAAGGCATTCACCAATTGGAGATTATGAGATCTCGGCTATCCGGGTGACGCGATAGATTTTCTCCCCGTAGAGGTGTATTAAATGAAATCTTAGGCTTCCGCGGCCAGAGTTGTCTGGTCGCGGAAGCCTAAGACTTCAATTGGAGATTACTCACATTTGCTCCAGTATATGTCATCCACAGTCGACCCCCTCCGAGAGAATCATGAAAGAATTGTCAAGATTGCTTCCGGTGTACGCTTTTCGACAGCATCTTGACTGTGAATCACTCATTCCCTTTATCAATAAATTTATTATGATTCGATTCGCAATTTATTACGATTCCATTTGAAGCTGACTTCAAGCGGAAGCGAAATCATCCCTTGCAGAATATTTATCGGGCAGGGATCGACCGGATTCACCACAAAAATGAAGAAATATTGCGAAATTATGATTATTTGCTGAAGGTGAGACACGGTGACCTGACGAGTTCCAAGTCGGACAAAAAGGGTTATTAAGGGTACCCAGAGTTTTGAATCCTTCAATACCATAAATTCTTCGGATTATTCGACGGTCCATACATCGTACATCAAATAAAGACGCCCAATGTAGTTACCCTCCTTGCTGAAGATGAACGACTCACGAGAAAATATCTTTTTTTTCCAACTTGAAATCTTACCGGGAATAAATTGTCCGTTACGTCAAGAACTCTCACGAACAAAATCATGAAAAAGTGAGAACTGACGTTGAGTTCCAAGTTTGAAAAGAAAAATACACAATGGTAGTTAAGATAAGTGAAGAAATGTGAAAAATGTAACTTATAATAATATTATTAAGAGTATGTGTTCTTAACTTTCAGTGGAACCCAAAATCTTAATTTAAGGATGTGACGGGTTATGTGACCCTCCGTCCCAATCTGGGTGACGGAGGCGGTCGAGCCTGTACCGTGATTTGAATGTCCGCGCGGTGAGAAAAGAACTTGCTACGTTCCGACAACCACGAAGGAGAGAGCGCTTCAGTCGCGGCGGCAATGAGCATGTCCGAAGTTGACGTTACGAATTGAACTCTGGAACTCAGGCTCATACTTTTCCCGGACGTGAAAGCGCAAGTACGGTTTTGCGGCGTTGGATGGTGTGATGTCAGCATGCTGTAGTCCGGGGGTAACTCTCAAAAATTGATGAGAGTGCACGATTTTTCACCACCAATGGGACAGCCCATATTCCTAAACAGAAAGGAAGGTACTGAGGCAGGAAGATCGCCAACATGGATCTAAATTCAAGTAAGATAGTTGAGATTTTACATGAAGTTGCAGACCATTTAGTTAAGGAAGAGTTTTGTACAGTAAGTTTCATAGCGAGCGTCTTTTGCTAAAATGGAGGGGGGGTGAAAATACTGGATTTGAGGTTAGAAGAGATAGTTTGGAATGAAGAGATTCATATCAATATTTCTTGAAGCAGAGATCGATGCATATATTCGTTTATCTGATGAATCCATCTCTGTATGAGATGTCATTGGAGTAGATTTGACTTCTGAGGCAAAGACGAAGTGAGAAACTGTGTAAATCAAACAAACTTCACGGAAATGTGTTCATGTGGTACGACTGCAATGTTAATGCTCCTTCTGATGTGTGCAGGCAGTTCTTTTATAGATTCACAAAACCCTTAAAAAGAGATCGACTTTTTAGCGAACAACATTAGTAAGATTAGTGTTATGATTAGGTTTCTTTTTTTAGAATATAATTGTAAATATATTGTCCTTATTAATTATGAAATGTCTTTTATATTGACTCGAGAGAACAGTAAAAGTTCTGGCGTGAAAAATGTAAGGAGACATGTAAAATGGAATATCTTGTTAATATTAATGTTGAACTGTTATTTGGTGTTTCTTTGCATATGAATGGGCATATTTTTTGAGGCAGAGAAAAAGAGAATTTGTTTAAGTGGATTATGTGGAGAGCAATTTATACAATCATATGATATGCAATAAGCACCTTCTATATATTTGAACGATGTGATTATGGGGAATACAGTAATTTTTTCAAAAGGTATTCTTGAGCTTTGTTATTTGGGGATTCAAGAACATAAGATCCTTTGAACTTGCTCATATATGTCAGCATCCTGACATAGTCTGGGCCGGTCATAGTATAGACTGTATGCTATGAAGACCTCATCATCGGAGTGACAGTAGGAGTGGAATTAATTTTATACTTGAAAATTGTAACGGCCTAGTCATCGAAGCGATAGAAGGATGGATGGGATGTATGTCCGAAGTGAATTTCTGTTTTAAGAATGCGAGTCGGGGTGTAATAAATGATTACAGACGATACAAATGAAAACACGAATTCTACTAGGCCATGGGCATCTAGCCTAAAGATAAATCTAATTGTGAATCCCGCCGTGACACGCTACATTGCTTAAATAAATAATCTATTTACAAGCGCGTTGGCCTATTTGTCTAAACCGTGGAGGTTTTTACCGTGACTGTGCGCTGAGAGTGAATACCTGAATGAAGAATGAAGGCCTGAAAGTGAAGTATTTGGCTGGGTACTCACGCGATCACGCGGTCGACGAAGCGATAGAGGAATGTTAGGGCTGCGTGCTAAGAGTGAAACCCTAATCGCGGGCGTGGGATTGGAGTGGAAAAAATGATGTTGCTGAGAATGACGGCGTAGTCGCCGTACATCCCGGAGAGTGTACAGGCTGTGTGCCGAGTGTGAAGGCCTAATCGTGATTGTGTGCTGAGAGTGAAGGCCTGCAAGTTGAGTGTATGGCTGGGTACTCACGCGTATGCGCGTTCGTCGAAGCGGTAGAGGAATGTATGGGCTGTGTGCTAAGAGTCAAGCCGTAATCGTGTGGGCGTGGGATTGGAGTGGAAAAAATTGTCTGTTTCCAGGGAGTGATGGTGGTAGTCGAAGCAGGAGACGGATGTGCGGGCTATGTGAGGAGTGTGAGGGCCTAATCGTTGTGCTGATAGTGAAGGCCTAAAATGGTGTGTGTGTTTGGAACTCACGGCGAAGGTGCCATAGTCGCAGCGGTAGAGGGATTTACGGTCTGTGAGCTGATTGTGAAGGCGTAATCGTGGGCGTGAGAGTAGGCTGTATGGAGTAACTGTCTGTTTGCTGAAATTGATGGGCGTGGGAGTGTGCTGGATACTCACGGCGAAGGCGCGGTAGGCGAACAGTAGAGGGCTGTACGGGCTGTGTGCTGAGTGAAGGCCTATCGGGGATACTCACGGCGAAGGAGCGGTCGTCGAAGTGATAGAGGAATATACTCCTGTGAGTTGATTGCGAAGGCGTAACAGTGGGCGTGTGGAGTAATGGTCTGTTTTCTGAGAATGGTCGGCGTGGGAGTGTGCTGGGTACTCACAGCGAAGGCGCAGTCGTCAAAGCGGTAAAGTAATGTAGGGCCTGTGTGCTGATTGTGAAAGCCTAATCGCGGGCGCATGAGTAGGCGTTTGGAGTAATGGTCTATTTTATGAGAGTGATGGCGTGGTTGTCGAAGGGGTAAAGGGATGTACGGCCTGTGTGCTGTATGTGAAGGCCTAATCGTGGGCATGGGAGTAGGAGCGGTACTCACGGCGAAGGCGTGGTCGTCGAAGCGGTAGAGGGATATACCGGATGTGTGCTGATTGTGAAGGCCTAATCATGGGCATAGGAGTAGCAGTGGTACTCACAGCGAAAACGCTGTTGTCGAAGTGGTAGAGGGATGTGCGGCCTGTGTGCTGATTGTGAAGGCCTAATTGTGGGCGCGGGGGTAGGCTTGTGGAATAATGGTCTGTGTGCTGAGAGTGACGGGCGTGGGAGTGTACTGGGTACTCACGGCAAAGGCGCGGTCGGTGAAGCACTAGAGGGATATAGGGCTTGTGTGCCGCTTGTGAAAGCTTAATCGCGGGCGCGTGAGTAGGCGTTTGGAGTAATGGTCTATTTTATGAGAGAGATAGCGTGGTTGTCGAAGGGGTAAAGGGATGTATGGCCTATGTGCTGTATGTGAAGGCCTAATCGTGGGCGTGGGAGTGTGCTGGGTACTCACGGCGAAGGCGCGGTCGTCGAAGCGGTAGAAGCGCGGGCCCTTGAAGAAGAAGGTGCGGTTGTTGAGCACCGCCGCCGCGTCCACTCCGTCGCTGGGGATGCCGGCCCACTGCGCCAACACGTTGGGGTACATGGGCCCCACAGGCGGCGACTGCGACGGGTCGAACTTCCAGAACAGCGAGTCTGTACAGAAAGATTTCTCCTTTTCATTCTTTTTGTAGTGTAATCAAAAGTGGTATGCGCTTGCCGTATCTATTCTGGAAGATCCCTAAACAGTAATTAACTGAGCTTGGTCCGTCGCTTACAGTTAGGCTCCTAGCTGATCCAGGTTTTGAGGAATGTGGTGTCATTCGACTTGTCATGCTTGTCTAGTGAGTAACTGTTTATTGTTTTGTGTATACATTACTAGGTTTCAATGATATTTCTCTATTTTGTGGTGTTAATACAGCTAAATCCCGTTTTGAGTTGCAGGGGTGGGCAGCACTCGGGGAGCTGATAAATACTTCGCAGTATTCGAGAAATCGATTGACACAATTGTGAGACGGTTCCCCCTAGGATATTCTTGACGGATTCTGGAAAAGGATATGTTTTTGAAGGTTATAATGCAGTTACGAGACATAGAGGAACGCTGTGATCTACTTTTCTCTCTTTCCGGCGTTTTCGTGAAGTGCTATTTGATTCATCAGACTGACGATAATTAAACCTAATTGTGTGGTGAAGGGAAAATGTATACTAGCATTTTAATTTAATTCTTTGTTCTACGGCATCGCGATGATGTGTGGATTTTGACACCGTGTCTTCCAAAATGCAATTCGAGCTAAGCACGTTTAAAAGTGTTGGTTTTTTAAATCCTTTCTTCGATGAAGTGTTTCTGCTGTAGCAGAAATTGGAAACAATTTTAGTCATAAGTTCATCACACTGGATAAATCTTGTGTTATAATTTACTATGTCGGGAGTACCAAAAACCATTTATCACAATTTTAGAGTATTGAGTATCTTTATTGCAGAATCTATAATGTTTGCTTTCTCGCCTACAATGTAAGTCCGTAGTAAATAAAATATTGCGATTTTGCGGTGAAATTTACCGATTTTAGCAGAGAAAGAATCATCTCGTTGGGCCCGGGTAACCGAAAAGTGGTGAAATATTGATCATACATGTAGTAAACTACTTCCTCTGACATTTTCTTTGAATACTCGCACACTGAGTCCTAGATACCGAACAATTGATTGATGTCAAAACGTCCATCTATCCGTCTGTGGTGAACGCTGGCGCCTAAACCGTTCAGACGATTTTCTCCGAAATCGATACTCTTCGTTCGATCTGAACAATGTCGGGGCTCTGAGAGTTTGAAACGGATATTTTGATTTTGGGGGTACTTTTCATGAAGCGTTAATGCTTTTTTCAATTTTGTAAAAAAATATTCTTCAAATCGTTTCTTTAATTTTCCCCCACAAATACACGAAAGAACTTGCGTAGATATAATTTTGTTGACGTCGCCGAATTTTAGAAAATTGAAACAGTTCTAAGTAATGCAAAAAAGTATGTGCTGTTGTAGTCTCACTAGTTTCATGATTGATTCAATTACTCTACCGACGTAGATGACTCAGAGCATCAATTGATGTTACATTGCGTCTGGCCGGGAGATCCTAGAATTCGAATTCCGACGACGGCGGGACTTTCGACACTATACTTCGGTATTTCATTCTTGGCGCGTGGGAGGGTGTCAACAAAATGGAATATCTCACGGTATTTCGCGTCGTTCTCGGTTGTTCCGCTGAGGAGTCGCATGATCGCCAGCACTGGCCGATACAGTCGCGATCATGCGACTCCTAGGTCAAATTTAGCCGCTGCTAAAACTACACAACTAGGTCAAATTTAGCCGCTGTCTGGAGGAGAATTATAGCGGTCGGCTGCTCTGATCGGTAGTTTTTCGTGATTTCTCGCCTGGTGAGGGCGATCAACACCACACAAATGCCGGAGCAATACCCTAACAAACGGGCCGCGTACTGGCCGCGATCTTTCCTTCCTCTTCCTTGACCTATCCTCACCCCTTTCATACCACACTTACATTCACATGCACTACACTACCACACATGTCGGGAGATCGGTCGGGAGCTTACAACTTGTCCCGGCTGGGGCAGTGTGCTTCTGGTGAGAGATACCTGGTTGAGGAAACCCGCAAGGCGACTGGAAGGCTGGCGCCAGATGTCAACACGTGGTCAGACGGAAGAGCGGGCCTGATGGCCCGAGTCTCGCCACGTAAAATAAGGCATTAACTAACTAACTAACACAAGATCGCAAGGGAAGATCACCGTCACTTTCTGAGGAACAGTGCACTTCATTTACGGACTAATGACCTTAGCAGTTGTAGCGTCCGGAATCACTAATCACTCAACCAGTTGACGTGTAGGTCGACGCGGGATCCCGTCATCCAGTGGGAGCGGGGGAAGATCACTGCCGCCTCCAGCAAAACACACACACACTTACGGATTTAATGTCTTTAGCTGTTGACGCACCTGGCATCCCTAATCAGTGTAATTATTCGGATGAGGTCCTCTGACAGTGAGAGAGGGTGTGTGTTTACCTTTGAAGAAGTAGAAGTGTCCGCGCGCGCCCCACTGCAGCACGGCGTCGGGCGCGGCGGGCGCGCCGGGCCAGTCGCGGCAGAGCGCGCGCGGGTAGCCGCGCTCGAGGCGCCAGCGCTGGTCGGGCGGCGCGCCGGGCGCCTGCGGGGCGTAGCGCCACACGAGCGCGTCGCGGAAGAAGAGCGCGCGGCCGGCGGCGTCGCGCGTGGCGGCGTGCACGTGCGCGGGCAGGCCGGGCCACAGGCGCGCCACGGGCAGCGGCCAGCCGCGCGCCACGCCCCCCGCGGCGGACACGCGCCACGCCCACGCGCCGCGCAGTACCAACGCGCCGCCCGCGCCGTCGCCCAGCACGGCGTCCGCCCCCGCCCCGGGCCCCTGCGCGCCGCACGCCGCGGGCGCCGCCGCCGGCTGCAAGGGCGCGGCGGGCGGCGGCGACGGCGCCGTCCGCGGGCACGCGGGCGCCGCGGTGGCGGTGGGCACGGGGGCGGCCGTCGTGGTGGTGCTGGTGGTGGTGGGGGCGCGGGTGGTGGAGGGCGCGGCCGGCGTCGCCGCCGCCGCCATCAACGCCCCCGGGCAGCGCAGCAGCCAGAGCGCCGTCGAGCGCGGGAAGGGCGGAGTCGCCGCCTCCACCTGCAAGCACACCCACCCTGCCATTCGAGCGCATTCAAACCCGTACAGCGCAGCGCAGGTCCATCCAAGAGGACTGGATTCTAGTCCTGTGCAAGAGGACTCGTTTCTAGTCCTCTTGAGCCCATCCACAATATAAGTTTTATTAGGTCATTTACAAAAAGAAGACAACTTCAGAGCAAAACGCACTGTACTGCCTTGGCGGCTTCGGTGATGTAACGGCGTATCGGAATGTTATCCCCAAGTTCGCGGGTTCAAATCGAAGTTGCGAGTTTTAAGGGTAAAAAATCCCTTCGTACGCTTTCCTTCGGAAGTGAAGTAAAGTCGGCTGACTCATATTATAGATTTACTGCAAGTTCCTCAAACCTAAAACAGCCTCTGAGCTAAATTCAAATGCCTGGTTCGTCGCCCAAGATTCTTTCTGGTGAAAGGAGTGTAGAGAAATTTGCGTGGTCAGGCGGAAGAGCAGGCCTGATAGCCTGAGTCTCGCGACGTAAAATAACGCATCATTGAATAGTGTGAATTGTTATATGGCCAACCTTACACGGCTCGGCTCAGAACAGAGCAGCAGCTCCGCTGGGAGGTGTTTGTGTGGATGTGACCTTACAATTCGGATCTCGCCCTCATTGATTGCAATCTTTTCTTGCACCATAAGATATTCTTGTCCCGTTAGTCAGTGACGACAGGTTTGGCGGCGCCCAAGAGATCTCACCGGAAAACTGCTTCGCCCCCCCTTCCCCGTGCAAGGTGCAAATGAACGGACAAGTTCAGTCGCCTGAGTATCTGTAGCACAAGATGCAAACGTTTTCGTCCTCCTTCTGCGACTGTCTGCCAACGTAAGGCTCGGGTTAGCTTTCAAGCATCTCGCAGTATGGAAATCGAAACAGTGAAGACACTGTTGAGTACGAGCCTTTCCAAGACAGAATAAATGATTTATTCCGTTTGGGGAAGCCTACGGATTGGTACTCAAATACTATTCCAAATGCAAATTTTGTGTTCAACTAACCCGATGTTTCATCCGTGTTCTCAACCGGATGTCTCATAATAGCATTGCAGTTTCATTGTGAACACCTTGTGCGCTGCTAGATACTCTGTCAATTTGGGTAACGGGGTCCAGGTCAAAACGTGACAGGATGCTACGATAGAAGCTGTGGTACCGAAAAAGGTAGATAACGAACCTATTGTTAAACTGTACGTACGCTCGTAGGTATCGTGAGGCTTCTGGAAAACCACAACGAAAACTGAACGCGCGCGTTCGCTGAAACTGCTAAAACGTAAAAGGAAGCGTGAAAACGCATCGTAGAGAGGTAGAGGGCTCCTGGCGAAATGTCTCCCGCTCTCCCTGACGAGAGAGGTCGACGCCGGTCGCTCGACGCAAGACCACGCGCTAACATTACACCGCGTCCCCCATCATCGTTCACTAAATTGCCATCTTATTTATATGGTAATTATACTATTACTCATGAAAGACCTAATTTTTCATTGCCCATTACATCTCAAAATTGAATTAATAAATAAGCGGTACACACAGCAAAAGCGCTAACGTCGAAGCGATAGAGGAACAGTAAAACGTGTTCAATGCCGAATGTGCATAATGCGGAAATCTGTCTAATGTGAACATGAATCGTGACTCTGCCAAACAAAATTTTTATTTTATTACATTGTATATTGCGGAATCTTATCTAATACGGAAAAAATACTGGTCCTTGAGGTTCCGCATTGAGCAAGTTTTGCTGTACTATGTGTGGGGCGAGGAATTCAAGGTGAAGACCCCGTCGTCTAAGGGAAAGTAGTGTAAGCAGTTGAATTGGGGTTGTGTGCTAAAAGCGAAGGATTAGTCGTGGAAGTGGTAGTATAATAGGAAATATGATGATAGTGAATGCCTAGTTAGCGAATCGGTAGTAGATGAAGAGGATGTGCAGTAAAAATTAAGGCATCGTCGTGGAAATTACAGACTTGAATGGGCCGTATGCTTTTAATGAAGGCCTAGTCGTCGAAGCGGAAATGAAATCAATAGGCTGATAGTAAAACCCTCGTCGTTGCAGTGGCAGTGGGGGTGGAATGTGCGAACAGAGAACTCACAGCGAATGGATAGTCGTCCAAGTGGTAGAGAGATGTGTGGACAGTGCTCTGAAAGAGAAAGGCGAAGTCCTTGGGATGGAAGAGAAAGATAGAGATACAACCAGGGTACACACGACGAATACGCAGTCATGAAAGGAGTGGAGAAATGTACAAGCTGTGTTGAAAGAGAATACCTGGTCGCGGGAATGAATGATCTGTTTGCTGACAGTTATGGCCTGGACGACGATTTGGTAGAAGGATGTACGAGCTGTGTGATGATTGTGAACGTATAATCGTGATTGTGTGCTGAGAGTGAAGGCCTGAAAGTGGAGTGTATGGCTGGAAACAGTGAATGCAGGGTCGTTGAAGCGGTGGAGGGATGTGCAGGCTGTGTGCTGAGAGTGAAGGCTTAATGGTGGGATAGGAGTAGGAGCGGTACTCACGGCGAAGGTTGGTTGTCGAGGCGGTAAGGGATGTACGGGCTGTGGAGTGAGTGTGAAGGCCTAATCGTGGGTGTTGGAATAAAAGTGGTGCTCACGGCGATGGCGCGGTCGTCGAAGCTGTAGAGGGATGTACAGGCTGTGTGCTGAGAGCCGGGCGTGAAAGTGGAAGTGGTACTACTTACTGCGAAGGCATGGTCGCCGAGACGGTAGAGGCACGTACGGGCTGTGTGCTGAGAGTGAAGGCCTAATCGGGGGAGTGGAAAAAAGGCATGTGAGTAGGCGTTTGGAGTAACGATCTGTTTTAAGAGTGAAGGCGTGGTTGTAGAAGTAGTAAACGGGTGTACGGGCTGTGTGCTGTGAAAAGGCATATCGTGGGTACTCACGGCGAAGGCGCGGTCGTCGAAGCGGTAGAAGCGCGGGCCCTTGAAGAAGAAGGTGCGGTTGTTGAGCACCGCCGCCGCGTCCACTCCGTCGCTGGGGATGCCGGCCCACTGCGCCAACACGTTGGGGTACATCGGCCCCACAGGCGGCGACTGCGACGGGTCGAACTTCCAGAACAGGGAACCTGTGTACCACATTTTACAGTTGTCGTATGATTATTGTTTATCGTTATCTTTGACCGTTCCACATTTACGTAACTTTTTGCTTATCAATAAATTCTTCCTATCCTCGGTTAAACTCTGTTCCCTTTTTACATCCTGGAGGACTTTCACCCTAGCCTTCACATTGGCATTCCGCGGAGGTTCATCCTCATTGCGTTCGAAAATGTTCTGAATCTCTTATGGGTCGTTCATCCGTGACACGTTTGCACCCTTTTTTAGTGACGGGCAGGTGGGGCTAACGCAGACATTCACAGTCCCATTACTGACTTGCCCCCGAGGGACGCTGGCTTCGCGCTCAAGCTACACTCATGCATCGTGGTAGCTGGGAGGAGAGTGAGAAGGAATCTGTTTTTCTGAGTCCAACGGTCACTGAAATTTAAAGTAAATATGCTGCCTCAGTCCATGTGACATGTGTCTAATATTTCGTAAGATACTCTGAATCTTGTAAAAGAGTACAAAAACAATAATACAATTTCGATTTTCACTGACGAATGCAAATATTTTATATCATTAATTCGCGATTTCTGATGCATGAAGTGACGACTATAGTCTCGTAATCGTTGCAAAACTGCTGACACACAGGTGACCAGATACAATTGCAAGAGCCCAAGGAAGAGAGCTTCATTAAATATTTACTATTAACATATTGTATTAACGAAGACAAAACTTGTTTGGTGTTCTTGTGTAGTGAAACAGCGCGCTGCATTGTTCGACGGGTGCAATTTATTAAGTTTTATTCAATTTGCTGGCCGCGTCAGCGGGTTACGAACATGCATCACTTCATTGACATTTTTTAGTATCCACCGCCCGCAACGCTGACTGTGAATGACAGATGACAATGTAGCTTCGAAATTTCCGAATTGGCTGCGATTAGTTTTCCGAAGCTTGGGAGGGAATAGGCTATAAAAAATGGTCGTCTATTCCGAGCTCTCGCTGTGGCTACGCTGTGCCTGCGCTCCGCGCCGCGAGAGGTTTGAGGAACGGCCCGGCCAACGTGCTGCCATGTGCTGTTATCCGCGATTGCTAGCGCAGCGACCGCTGCAGACTATTTTTCGTCTTATGTATTTCGTCGGGTCACATCACCGGCAAGGCGTGAGACGTAGCGACCTCGAAGTACACTGACTGTCGACAACAGAAATTCTGGACGCGCTCAGAGTGAACATCAGTGAACTGCTACGGACAAATGGCACCGAACACAACAGCACCTTGGCACCAATCACCGAGCCGGCCCAGCTGCTGGCCTGGGGGCGGAAATCTCACCGTCCACAGCCGTAAAGATCACGGCTCTAAGCTACGAGTGAAAATGCAATGTCGGATGTCATTATCATATATGCCTCCAGAACCCGTGGAAACCAAGAAGTATCAATTAATTTATGTAAGATGGACTAACAGAAGAAATTTCTGTGAGTTATGTAATAACGCGTATTTTTCCTTTTCATGTAAACTGTCCTTATTAGAAATTCAGTAAATTCTTTCAAAATTTCTTCCCTTCCGATTTTGCCGATTCAATTCTTTATTAAAATTGACTTCTTCAATTTTTTCATGGAAAGATGAAACACCTTATGTTCCCTTTTATTCCTTGGCAACTCCTTACCCTTATGTCAAAACCAGGTAAGCAAGTGTTTTGCTTGTGCAGCGCTGTTGTCGGACCGCTGAGTTGCCAGGTACGTTTATCAACGGACAGTGGGATCTCCTGACTCGGACAATAAAGTTATATTTCGAAATGAAATGTACTTATTATTTATGTGGCGTACGGGATTTATAGCGGGGAGATTGCCCTTGGGCAGTGTCCCGCACCCGAGTTTTCCTTCGAAACGTATCTCCGACACGGGTCTGGGGACCTTACTGCAGCGCGCCTCGCAGGCGGTCCCTTGGTGCGCCTGGGATGTGACTCACACTTTCTCCGCCAGAAGTCCGTCTCAGTTAATTATATCCGAGCTATCTTGCTGAGAGAAAGTGAGATCTGGTTAGGGCGGGATATTGTCTGAGCGATTTAATTTTTGTGAGCATCTGCCAAGCTTGCCACAAACGTGACATGGCCACAGTGGATTTTCCGCCCTTCGAAAACCCACGCACCTCGGCCAGGATCGAACCCGCGCACTGGAGGTTCAGAAAGCTAACTCCACACCCATGGAGACGCAATGATGTTCCGCTATAATAATTTTATTTGCTTTTCTTGAACAGTGTCCGGGCTCCTTTCTGGACAAGAATTTTGTGGGGATTTTTCCAGCAGCATTTGTGCTGGTGCAGGCCTCTATTTGTTTACTGAAGGCGCTAAGCAGTGGTTTGTATAGGCGCCACGCACGCACTAAAGCGCGTACCTTTGAAGAAGAAGACCTTTCCCCCGGGCCACGCGAGCGCGGCGTCTGGGTGGTCGGGCGCGCCGGGGTAGGCGAGGGCGAGGGCGCGCGGGAAGCCGGGCAGCGGGCGCCAGGGGGCGCGGGCGGGGGCGGCGGGCGCGGGCGGGGCGAAGCGCCACACGCGGCGCCCTCCGATGAGCACGGCGGCGCCGTCGGGGGCGAGGAAGGCGGCGTTGAGGCGCTGCGCGGCCGGGAGCCCGGGCCAGAGCGCGGAGGCGGGCGCGGGCCACGCCCTCTCGTCGCCCGCGGCCTCGCCGCCTCCCACGCGCCACACCAGCGCGCCCCGCACGAACAGCGCGGCGCCGCCCCCGCCCGGCGCGGGCAGCACGGCGTCGGGCGGCAGCGGCGAGGCGCAGAGCGCGGCCGGCGCGGCGGCGTGCGGCGGCGGCGGCGACTCGGGCGGCGGGGGCGGCGGCGGCGGCGGCGGCGGCGCCAGCGGCGGCGCGCTCAGCACCAGCGAGCGCGACGGCGGCGGCGGCGGACGCGCGCGCGCCCCGCCGGCCCCCGCCGCGCACCCGAACAGCCAGCGCGCGTTGTCGCGCGGGAAGGGCGGCTCCGCTGCCTCCACCTGCCGCGAACAGGCCACACATTCAAATACGCGACCACTTTTCATTGCATACGTACACAAGATGTCTCAGAATAAATGGTACAAACTTCTCCGCCATGTAGAGGGGTCATAAACAAACACTTTGTCAGTAAACATTGAGTGACAATTTCATATTATGGAGCGACATTTTCCTTTTACGGTTAGGCAACCCTGTAAGCACAGGTGTACTGCATGAAATCTTTTTCTGCTTCTGTAGAGGACGACTGTGTGAATCGACGACCTGACAAACACCGGTGCATAAGAAGTTACCTAATAATCGGGGTGGGGAGAAATATTACATGTGTAATCTCAAAATGTAAAATTTTCCACTTCAGGTTTGTTGGCCACAAATGCTAATTTTCTATGCCTCTACAAACCCAGAAGTTCAAAGCATATATTCTGAGTCACCTGTATTTATACGAGTATTTTAAAATATTCTAATTTTATATTCGTAACAACAGAAAATATAATGGACTTAGTTTTGGTACGCTACTTGGCTCCCACCCACCGTACTTTAGGAATAAATACATCAGCATAATTGTGGTCTCACTCGAGTGTATCCCCCAAAAAACTTTCTTATACACTGACTTACTGAATTGCGGTACGTTATACAGAGAACATCAGTGTGAAAAAATTATAAGAATGCAATATATTACCGGCATGTATTTGAATAGTTTTAGATCATAAAAAGTCAATAACAGCCGTGAAGAAACTTGGGCACATCAGTACTTTTGAAATCTTTTTATTAGTCCTGAACACCAAACGTTTGGGAATTGTACACAACATTGTACACTTCAGTAACTTCGGAACATTGGCATGAATTTTCCATAATTAATTAACAAGTTTTGATGAAAATCGATGTTTAGACAAATATTTATCATTTACTGATATACAAAAACATTTTTCAAAGCAATATAAGAATAATTTTACAAGGCATAAAATGAAAAGCCTGGACCACAGGATGTGGTTCGTGACTGGACGTGCGGCAGCGAAGGCCTCGCGCTTGCCTGGCAAAGGCGCTCGTCGAGGCGCACGTGCTGGCGTCCGAAGAGCAGGTGCAGGCGGCCGTCCAGCACCAGCGCCGCGTCCACTCGCGAGGGCGCCTCCGCGCCCCAGCACGACAGGTTGCGCGGCGGCCCCACGGGCGGCGACCGCAGCGGCCACACCTCCCAGAACTGCGACCCTACGCACACAACACCGCACCACACACACCCTCTTGAGACTGCACCTCCCAGAATTACAACACCGCACCACACACACCTGCTTGAGACTGCACCTCCCAGAACTGCGACCCTACGCACACAACACCGCACCACACACACCCTCTAGAGACTGCACCTCCCAGAATTACAACACCGCACCACACACACCCGCTTGACACTACACCTTCCAGATGAGCGACCCTGCACCCGCCGCACCACACCACACCACACTGCCCCTCACACACAACTCGAAGACACTCTTAAGACTGCACATGCCAATAGAAAGACCCTACACACGCCACATCACACTGCTCCATACACAGCACTCAAGGCCCTCTTAAGACTACACGTGCCTTTAGCGCAATTCCGCGCACGTCATATCACACTGTTCCTCACTCAACACTAAAACGCACTCTTAAGGCTACATGCCATGGGGAGCTTTTTCCACACGCCACACCACACTGCCACTCAAACACACTTAAAATTACACTCGCCCATAGAGATCCCTGGGCAAGCCATACTACTCTTCACTCGCCATTCAAACACACTCTGAAGACTACACAAGCTAATAGAGACGCTGCGCACCTCACGCATCACTCAAGAATCCTCTTAAGACTACACAGACCAGTACAAAGACCCTGTACACGCCACATCACAATGCCCCTCACTCACCACTCAAAGACTCTCTTTTAAGACCACACATTCCAGTAGAGTATCCTGCGCACGCCATATCACACTGTTCCTCACTCAACCCTCAAACGCATTCTTGAGACTATACATGCCAGTGGAGAGACATTCCGCACCCACACCACTCTGCCATTCAAACACACTTAAGACTATGCATGCCAATGGATCTCCCTGGACATGCCACAACACATTGTTCTTCACTCGTCACTCAAACACACTCTGAAGACTAAAGAAGACAGTATATAGATGCTGCGCACCCCACACCACACTGGCTTCCACTCACCATTCAAGGATTCTCTTTAAACTGTACATGCCAGCAGAGAAACCTTCCGCACGCCACTAATCTCATTACCCACCACTCAAAGACCGTCTTAAGCTTACACAAGCGTCACTACGAGACACAATACTGCCCATCACAAACCACTCAAACATACTCTTAAAACTACACATGCCAGTAGACAGACCTTACGCACATCACACCACACTGTCCCTTACACATGTGAAAACCCTCTTAAGTATACATAAGGCAGAAGATCGAGCCTGCGCACGTCAAACCACACTGCCCTTCTCTCATCGCTCAAACACTTAACATCGCTCAAACACACGCTTAAGACTACACATGCCAATAGAACTTCCGCACGCCACCCGCACCACACCTCCCCTTACACACCACTCAAAGACCTTGTTAAGGCTGCACATGCTAATAGAGCAACACAACACATTTCTCTTAAATCACTCAAAGTCTTAATGCTAGTAGAGAAACCTTCCGCATGCCACACCACACCTCTTATTACCCACCACCCTAAAACCATCTTAAGACTACACAAGTCAGAAGAACGACACTGCTAGTCACACCACACTGCCCCACACAAACCACTCAAACACTCTCTAAAAACTACACATGTCAGCAGAGAGAGACCAACACACCACATCACACTGCCCTCAGACACCACTCAAACACACTTAAGACTACAATGCCTGTAAAGCAACCCCAAGCACGGCACACCATACTGATTCTCACATATCACTCAAACACTCTCTTAAAATATACATGCCAAATGAGAGACTGCGCACGCCGCACCAGACTGCTCCTTATTCACCACTCTTGAACCCTCTTAAAACTGCACATTCCGGGAGGGCAACCATGTGGACGCAATACCACACAGCTCCTCACACACCAATCAAAGACCCTCATAGGACTGCAGATGTCAGTAGAACGACACTGCACATGCCATACCACACTGCTCGTTACACGGCACAGAAAGATCTTATGACTGCACATGCTCGTAGAGTAATCCTGACCATGCCGTACCTCACAACTTCTCACACCCCATTAAAAGACCCTGTTAAGCCTGGACACGCGAGAAGAGCAACAGTGGCATACTGTACCACAGTGCTCCTTAAACACCACTCAAAGACCCTCTTAAGTCTTAAACATGCCAAGCAAGCGACACCGCGCACGCCTTACCACACTACTTCTCATACCTCTCAAAGGCCGTCTTAAGACTTCACCATCCTGCAGAGCAACACCGCCCCCGCCACACCATACTGCTCTTCACACACCACTCAAACACACTCTTAAGACATCACATGGCAATAGAGAGACCTTCAGCACGCCACATCACACCGCTCGTTACACGCCATTCATGCCCCTCTCCAGACTACACATGCCAGTAGAGACACCCTGCGGACCGCATATTACACTGCTATATTTCATGCACAATTGTGGAAAAACTTTCATTTGGAAAATGGACCACTAGTACATAAAATATGCAAAATCTATGTGGTTCATAAGACGAAATACCCTAATAAAAATATGTCTCACTACTAAAAATACCCTAAAATTGAAATCAGCCTGTCTTGTTTCGAATATTTTTAAAACAATCTCAAAGGTGAAAAGTCCCCAAATAATTTTATAGACGGACAATTGCATAAAGTTTCTTTATTTTATAGATCTTATCATAATTTCCAACAGTTTATGATTTGCAACAGTTGATGGGAACAACCAATCCCCGAAACTAGCAGATCATGATAAGACCCATAAAATAAAGAAAGTTCATGTCATTGTCTGTCTATAAAATTATTTGCTGGGTCCTCACCTTCAAGAATGTTACAAAATTATCCTAATACAAAGTTGCAAATAATGATCGTAGAGTATATAGTCGTGTGTGAATGTAAATAATGATATATGGTGTATTTAAATAATGATATATGATGTATATGATAATATGTTATATGACATATGTAAATAATGATTCATGATCTGGGTAAATAATGATAAGGTGAATAATTATGTAATGATGTAAGTAATATGAACTGCAGGTGTGTTTTAAGAATAGTATCTTACATTGTATGTCAAAATTTGTAGTATTAAAGAGGTCGCTGATGACCATTGTAGTTATAAAGCGACCTAAAATAAAATTAATTTTAAAAAAAAGTTGCAACTAATGATCGTAGTGTGGCGCTCACCGCTGAAGAAGAGCAGCCTGGCGGCGCGCGGCAGGAAGGCGGCGGCGTCGACGCGCGGCGGGAGGCCGGGGAAGGAGGCCTGCAGCGCGCGCGGGTAGGTGCGGTTGGCGTCGGGGCGGCCGTCGGGCCCCAGGCGCCAGAAGCGCTCGCCCTGGAAGACGTACACGCGGCCGCCGCGCACGGCGAACGCCGCGTCCACGCCGCCCGCCGCCACGGCCGGCCAGCGCTCCGCCACGCGCCGCGGCCCGTCGCCGCCCGCGCCGCCCGCGCCGCCCGCGCCGCCCGCGCCGCCCGCGCCGCCCACCGAGAAGAACACGTCGCCTGCGGAGCACGCGCACGCTTACCATTTGCCAGACATGCGTTAGGTCTCTGATGTACACTGAGAGAAATAGTAGTAGAATCTACTAAATATGTTTAGTAAACAATCGTACAGTAAATACAATTATTCGTGTAGTAAGATTCACTAAACGTGATTTAATTTCGTCTAGTAAATCAAACAATTCATAATCGTGAGTGAATGAACAAAGAGAATTGTCAGTGGTACTATTCTTGTTTTGTAGATAAAATCATTTGTTGAGATCTACGTTTCATGTAGCCACACTTACTAAACACTGTTTAGTAAGCACTGATTACTAAATACTGTTTAGTACGCGCGCGTTCTCAGCAACCTGACCAATTGAAATGGTTATAGAACCCGTCTGAAGTGTAAAAATTCAACGCTGTATATAGTATTATACGCTATATAAATGGCGTGTTTAGTATTTTATTGGTTTTCAATAATTATGTTATATTCTCTAAACTAAAGGTAGAAATACCGTCGAGAGCCTAAATCCTTGCGTCTGTAACTGCTGTGCTAGGCAAGGGTCTGTCAGGTAACCGAGGTTAAGGCAGTGCAAGTCCACGGGGCCGTAGGATGGGTGACCGCTGCGGAACCCCAGTTGCTACCTGCTTGGAGGGAGAAAGAAAGTACTTCCTTTCACGTTTCCTTTAGTTATTTTTCACTGCACTGTTTAGTAAATATTACTCAATGTACTAGCCAACCCAAAGATTCGTTTAGTTTTCTCCACTAGTTGCCATTCGTCCCGAGTACGACCTGTTTAGTGAACATTACTATACGTGTATTAGTGTGTTTAACTAAACAGCAGTTTCGTGAACTTGACTATGCACTTTGTTCTACGAAAATCTACTATAACGTTTAATTGAATCTATTGCGTGATTAATTGTATGAACTAACAATTCTCTCCGTGTAGAGCGGTGTGGTAACCGTTCGATTAAAATCTCTCCTAGTAGTGGGATCTATTTAGTTAGTTAATTGTAAGCAGTGAAATTTGTTATTTGTGACTAGGTTCTTGTTTATGAATAAACTCACTGTTATTACAACCCACTCTCGTCTGTGTTTTGATTACACCCGTATGACGCCACAATGGATAGGTTGGATCTCTTCATCCAGCGGGGAAAGAGTACTGCTGTGTACACAGCATTTATGCCCGCCAAGGCGGGCCAAGCGGGCCCACTGTGGCCCCGGGAGTGGGTTGCGGCCCACTGTGTGCCGTCCCGGGAGCGACGTCCCGAACACGCCGCCTTCCAAGGGAAGAATGGCTGCTTCCCGAGAGCGCCACCAGGGGCAGGTCGGGCGGCGACGGCCGCACAGAAGCGTCACGGACCAGCGGCCAGGGGTGGCGGCCCCGCCGTCCCGCCAGAAGGAGCGAGAGCATAGACTCGCCACGCCGGCTCCGGTGCTATATTAGGGGGGAGCCGGCTCGGAGCTGACAGTTCGGGTTGGAGCGTGAGTCTGCTACGAGGTGCTTGGGAGTGTTGTGACGGCGGTGTGTTTGGCGATCGACGGTTGTGAACTTGGCGTTATTCTATTGGTTATTTTGGTTGGACTGGCTACGTGTATGGACATCTTCTGGCAAATTGTTACCACTGGCTTGTATCTGTTTATTCTTTGGACGGCGGTAATAAATTGATTACTCAGAACTGTTATTTTACTACCCGGCATTTCCCAGTACATAACAGTTCTAATTGGCGACGAGGAAAAAAGGTAACTAAGCATCATGGAAGAAAAGCAATTGCTAGAGATGTTAGCACACATGCTGCAGGAGGATCGTCTACAGCGTCAACAACGGCAGCGTCAACGACGACAGCAGGAAGAAGAGCTAATGCAGTTACTCGCAAACATCGCAGCCGCGCAGCGGCAGCGACGGATACCGCCGTTTCCGAGTTTCGATGAGACAAAGGAAAGATGGAGTACGTATGCGGCGAGGTTACGCCAACACTTCATTTTTTACAAGGTAACAGAAGACGCCAGCAGGCGGGCATTCTTTTTGCGCGTATCCAACAGACAAGTGTACGAGTTAGTTCAGAAACTCCATCCGCAGAAAGCAGTAGACAATTTGACATTCCAAGAAATTGTAGAAAAGTTGGACAAATACTATAATCAGGAACCGCAGATTAAAGCAGCTCGTTACCAGTTTGTTCAAAGTAGACTCCAACCCAGCCAAACTCACACGGAGCAGCGAACGGCCAGGCAGAAGGAACGGCAACAGGAGCTCCAGAAACGTTTGGTGCAGGATTTGTTTACAGATGCGCCGCAGCCGGCGCCATCACGGAGCGTGGAGGACGAGGCCAAGGGTGTGGTAGCGGCGGCTTCTAGCGAGGCGGGCGTGAGGGACATTGCCGCCTCCAGAGAGGTCGCGAGCCAGGCGACGCCGGGCAGCAAAGCAGTCACTGAACTCGGCGAGGGAGCGAGGCGTGGCAGACGAGGAAAGGTCGCCATGTTCCCGGTAGGAGACGAGGCTGCTGGGAGCTACCACAACGGTGACACCTCAGCAGATGGGAACACGCTCCGAAACAGTCAAGCGGACACAAGTAAGCAAGGTAGGAAATTGGGTAATGGAAACTTCTCTAGGAAGAAAAACAGACTTCAGAAAAATAACAGTGATCAGGAGCGAGATAGAGCAGCAGAAAGTCTTGAATGTGGAGTAAATGTTAGCAAAATGCAGATAGGAATAGACAGTTTTCGCGACACATTCGTTAGCAATAAATGGGAGTATACAGTTACAAATCAGGAAGAATTATGTAGAAAAGTGTATTGTGATTTTCAAAATGACAGTAGTAAGAATATGCAAAGCATTGTAAGATCTCAGGAAAAGGGTAAGAAAGTCAAAACATTAATAAATGGTCATAGTAGCAAGATGGAAATTTTGAGCATTTCGGTGAGTGAGCTTACGGCATTACGAAAAAACTTGGACGAAAAGAAAACTAGTGAACGCGCACTAACAAATAATGAAGTTTCTAGGGGCGAGCCATCGATGAGAGACATAAATAAGCAGGAAACTGAGAGTAATAGTAAAGCAATCGATAATATTGAGAAAATTGTGAGTAGAGTAATTAGTGCCACAGATGATAGTGCAAATTCGCAAAAAAGGGAAATAGAATCGCTCAGTGAGCAACTTGTAAATTGTAACCAGGTACGCAACGCACAATGCTACAAACAGCAGAGTAAAACTGGGCAGCAAAGAATGGCCGAGGTTGTTAGTGAAAAGTTAGTCGGTGGCAGTTATGATGGAAAGGCTGAGCTCTATAGCGAAAGTAGACACAGTGACAATGACTGTAAAGGGCCAGTGCATTCAGAGATAGGAGTAGATGCGTCAGTAAGACGAAAGAAAAAGATTCAAGAAAAGTCTGGTTTTTCGAAACAATTATCGAAGGCACGAAGTAGAGCTGGTATGAAGTGCACGAAGAATAGTGTCAAGCAATGCGGAGTTAGGCGCCACATAGTACGGCGCAGAAGTAATCGCCAGGTGCAAAACAGGAGTGCCCGGGCCACGAGTGGCAAGTTAGAATGTAAGGTACCAAACTGGTATGGCGAGTATAAGCAACGGAAATGCCCACGGGTGAACATAGGAAGCCTAGGCAGCAAAGCAGTATGGTTGAAGCGCGACATGATAGTTCAAGTAACGAACATAAGTAAGCATTGTTCGGGTATACGAGCTGTAAAGGTGAGGAAAAAACGGAAGGAAGTAGCGGTTAGGGTGTTTTTGGTGGAAACTAGGCACGCAACGACTATGAAACATGCTAGGCACCGGACGTACTACACACTCGACATTGGCAAGCAGCAACCGGTAAGACAAAATGAACGCGGCAAAAAAAAAACTCAGACAGGCTGTTTAGTTTTCAGAACGGTGGACTCGGAGTTAAAGGGCCGCCACAGAACGAGCAGCCCGACGAGCAGTCAGCTCCAGTCACAGCCGGAGCAGCAACCAGTAGACGAGCCGGAGCAGCAACCAATTGGTGAGCCGGTCACTGGATGGCGACGACACGGGGGCACTTACGAGAGACTGATCAAACGAAGTAGATGAGGCAGTTTTTTTTTGGAAATAGCATGATAAGAACGCTACAGCAAGGTATGAAGGTATGTACGCCGCGACAGAACTATGAGTAATTTTGGACAAGCGACCTAATAGTGCGCGGAAGTTGCGAGGAGTCTGTTACATCAGATTTATATTTCGTCTTCATAACTGAAGATTTGGATCTCTAAGTTAATACGAAATCCTGTAGATCATATAGAACATTGTTAATACGTGTGTTATCAATGCTAGGGCATTTAACATGTAAACACAACGAAAATTACTTTATTTATTAATTTTGACATAGTAAATTGCTGAGATCATAGCGTTTTTGAATAGGGTTGTGAGAGTATTATTGGTGTAGTTTCTGATATTTGAAGGAACCAGTGGCGATTTCAGATTGCATGTGTAATATTTCCTGCAATACAAGTTGTTATGTTGCAGAATTCTGAATTGACGAATTTAAGAGTAATAAGTGTGCCAGTGTACAGTAATGTAACAAATTACCAGTCAGAAGCATGTGTACTAGGATTGTAAATTTGTCTTGGTCGGTTAATGGAAGAAAGATTGAAGAAGTTGTGAACTTTCACTCTCATTAACTGGTATTATTTACAAATGTTTTCTATTAGTAATTGGTATTGTAGTTTTCTTTCTATTATGATAATTTCAAGACTTGTTAATTTATATAAGTTAGGGGTAGGAATTTTACATTCTTTGCAGTAATGCAGTACTTCATTTGAGATTGTCAAATAATCACATAATAGGTTTCATTATTGTTGCAAAGTTTTCGGAATATCACTTTGGTGAAAGCTGTGTTGATTCAAATCAGTGTTTTTTGTTTATTGTAAATTACTAGGCGAAGGTACGTCTGTTATACAGCTAGTTTACAGCCAAATGGTATTAGTAAAAGATGTTCCCATATTTTTGTTTGATCATGATTTGTATGATGTGATTTCATAGAACATAGAATTAGCATGTGATAAGGATCACTGTGTGGCATTATAAGGTTAAAAAGATAAGAAAGACAACAAGTTGTACGCAATTGAAAGCATATTTGTGTGAATTTGGTTGGTTAGCAGGTACGATCAGACCGATTACCTCAGCTATTATTTTTGTAGATGTTTTTCTTGTATAATTATTTGGGTGCATTCTACAAGTGATACCAAGGAGGTTGATAATCGACTTGTTGCAACACAGTCAGTGTATGTTAGAGGTCTTATCTACAGAGGCCAGAAGACCCCTCCCCAGTTAGGCCACACGAAGTGGCACAGCAGCAGGAGTCCCTGCAAAGGGAATCGTCAGCGCCGACGGAACTACCGGAGCGGCGGCGCAGCAGCAGCAGGTTGCGCAGTAGATACGGCCCGTATCCTGCGCAATAAGAGGGGAGGGTGCTGTGTACACAGCATTTATGCCCGCCAAGGCGGGCCAAGCGGGCCCACTGTGGCCCCGGGAGTGGGTTGCGGCCCACTGTGTGCCGTCCCGGGAGCGACGTCCCGAACACGCCGCCTTCCAAGGGAAGAATGGCTGCTTCCCGAGAGCGCCACCAGGGGCAGGTCGGGCGGCGACGGCCGCACAGAAGCGTCAAGGACCAGCGGCCAGGGGTGGCGGCCCCGCCGTCCCGCCAGAAGGAGCGAGAGCATAGACTCGCCACGCCGGCTCCGGTGCTATATTAGGGGGGAGCCGGCTCGGAGCTGACAGTTCGGGTTGGAGCGTGAGTCTGCTACGAGGTGCTTGGGAGTGTTGTGACGGCGGTGTGTTTGGCGATCGACGGTTGTGAACTTGGCGTTATTCTATTGGTTATTTTGGTTGGACTGGCTACGTGTATGGACATCTTCTGACAAATTGTTACCACTGGCTTGTATCTGTTTATTCTTTGGACGGCGGTAATAAATTGATTACTCAGAACTGTTATTTTACTACCCGGCATTTCCCAGTACATAACAAGTACCACTATCGATAAAAATATGCATTATACATACGGGACTAATTACCTTAGCGGTTGACTCGCCCGGAATCGCTAATTATTCAATAATATTCAACCATTTTCATCGCCAATTTTAAATAGTTCACGCAGATGACTTGGAGTGTCTCTTCCCCGAGACCAAGAAGAACACGTCGCACGCTTTACTCACTTGTATCGGGAAAAAAGCTCAGGGCATCAATGAGTTGCAGTGTTTCCGGAGTCAATGGTGTGACTGTTAGCGTATCTGACAGTTATACCCAAGTTTGCAGGTTCAAACCCGTTCGAAGTCGTGGATTTACAAGGGCGAAAAAAATCCTTCCTGCGCCTTCCTTCACCCGCGCGGCGAAGGCGGGACCTTCGGAGAGGAAGTAAAGCCGCCTGTCCCGTGTTGGTATATTTACTGCATGCAAAAGATCCTCAAGCCTAAATGAAACCTCTAAGCTAAATGCAAATCGACTGTTTCGTCGCTCAAGTAATACCTTCTTTCTCCGCTAGTTGGTGAAAGGAACGCAGCAAAATTTGCATGGTCAGACGGAAGAGCAGGTCTCGTGGCCTGAGTCTCGACACGTAAAATAAGGCTTCAATTCATTTCTGACCAGTTCATTTCATTCAATTCCACCAGACCATTCAATTCAGTTCTGGTCCTAGCGTTCCACTCCCAATGGTGGCAGCATTTTCGATATTAGCTAGATAGCTGGGTCGAGTTCAGTCGCTGTCGGCAGGAGAATTCTAGCAGCCGGCTGCTCTCATTCGTAGTTTTCCGTGGTTTCTCCGATCAGCATAAGGCGAATGCCAGAGCGGTACCCTAACAAACGGGCCACGGATCGCGCGCGATCTTTTCTTCCTTTTCTTTGTGCTATCCTCATCCCTTATTTACGTACACACTAACATGCACTACACTTCCATACATGGCGAGAGACTGGTCAGGAGCTTACAGCTTGTTCTGGCTGGGGCGGCGCCCGCTGGCGGGCGATACCCTTTTGGGGAAAACCCCGCTAGCCGACGTTAGGTCGGTTGGTTGGTGTCGGGTCTCGTAATCCTGAGGGGGAAGATCACCGCCACCTCACGCGGAAAACGTGCACTACAATTACGGGGATAAGGACCTTAGCTGTTGACGCAGCCGGAATCACTAACAATCAATAAAGTAACATTATTTACATAAAACGTGTCCAAACAATAGTGTTTATTCCAGAGTGCCGGAGTGCGATCACCCTATTTTCGAAATCAAGTTATTTTTTGTTTTGTATGAATTATATTACCGTCAGTTGTCTCAATGCACAGCTAATACAAAACTCGAGTGCCCACCGGAAATCAAAGCCAAAACCACATGCGCGAGAGGTGAACACGTTCATTGCTCACGTTTTATTCTGTATTTGTGTTCTGAATTCTGGAAATAACATTGCCGTCATTCGATGGAGCTGCAACCTGAAGTTTGTTGCGGCACCAGCTGCCACTGCCAAGAAATAATTCCTTTATCGTTTCGACGTCAGAGCTTTGGATGACGTAGGAGGCTTTTTGCTCGTCTAGCGTACCACCTCTCCAACGGATGACCCGGCCACGCGCCATCGCGCTGATACACGGCCGTTGTTCTTTACCATTCACTTGCAGCAAGACAAAAATTGGCGTTTTCTTCGTTTATATCCGAAAAAGTATTATTTCTTTCCAGTGACGCCTAGCGTTACGTTTTCCAAAATTTACTCATTATAAGCACAAGCTTCTTGTGGTGGAGGAACAAGAAAAATGTTAACAGAAAAATGGGGTAAGGAACTTTTGTTTATCTCCTTCCATTTCTCGACACTAGCACTGACAAGGAGTAAAAGTCCCATGGGTTACCAAAGTGAGGGACCTCCGGGACCCAATGCTTAAATTTTCAAGCTTCAAATTTTTGCCGATTTTGACAAATAAATTAATCGATTAAACTGATCATATGCTCGTACGTTGTTTTAGACAAAAAAATTCAATTTCTGGCACTGTAAGTTTATAAAAAAATACACTTGTACGCATTAATATCGGTTCTTCTACATTTTGATGGCGAATAAATGCCCACCTATCTTTATAACACAGTAACACATTAAAGAAGCTAAGACTTATAATACTAAAATATTTTCAAAATGTAATCTGAATGTTCAGTGTTCGAGAGGTTAGATCCAATTTGTTTTATCCACAGCCGAAGACGCTACAATCAGGCAAATTATAATAATCACTTGTAAAAAATATAATTGTAGCACTTTGTTTGGATCAAAAAGCACATCTTTAACAATCTACCTTGAGATTGCATGAAAAATTGAAACCTATAAAAAAACAAGCATCTATTGAGACCGAGCTTGGTAATGCTAGGGTTAATAACATTTTAATTCTATCATCACGAAGGCGCTCCGTCTCCACAACAACTTTTCGACATTCCGTACAGGGACTTTCTCGGATTTCGCACTACTTCCCCGCAGGGTTAAAACAAACTCTAAAAAGAGTGTCGTTCAAAACGTCGTACCCCGAATATTTTCTGGGACTTCCGAGAGAACCAGCCCATGTGTGTGTGTGTCGCAGGTCAGTGCGGCCCCTGGCACGCGCCCAACTCGGTCAGTCCCCCCCTCCCCCCGATTCCCGAAACTGGGAGCCTCACAGCACGCACTCTCTCACGCAAACGACCCGTAGCAGCCACTAGCCACAACAAGAGGGGCCAACTACGTTTTTACTACTCCTTTTTCATTAAACATTTTTATTTATATATGGTACGTTTTTTAGAAAATAAACAAAACATTCGTACAAGGAGAACGAAATTATAAGGACATTGAATGGCAAAATAAATAAAATTTATTTTATGTTGAATCATTTTATTGGCTTAGGTAGCTCAGGACATCAATTGATGTCCATACGGTGCCTCTTATTGAGAGGTCCTAGGGTTCGAGTCCAGAGGTGGCATGATTTTCGTCACTAGCCAGATAGCTAGGTCGAGTACTGTCGCTGTCTGGTGGATAATTCTAGCGGCCGGCTGCTCTCATCGGTAGTTTTCAGTGATTTCTCTGTACAACACCAGGAAAATTCCGGAGCAGTACCCAAACAAACGGACTACGGGTCGTGCGCGATCTTTCCTTCCTCTCCCATGTCCTATCCTCATCCCTTACTTATCCACACTTACACGCACTCCCACCACATATGCCGGGAAACCAGTCGGAAGCTTAGAGCGTGTCGGTGAGCCGGGGCGGTTCCCCGCTGGTGGAAGGTACTTGGTTAGGGAAAACTCCGCAAGCCGATGGATAGGTTGGCTCCGGATCTCGTCATCCAGCGGAGAAATATTACCGCCATCGATATAAATATGCACTGTACTTATGGGACTAATGACCTTAGCAGTTGACGCGCCCGGAATCAGTGATTAATCAATCATTCAACCATTTTTATCGCAAATTTTACATAGTTCACATAGATGACTTGGAGTGTCTCTTCCCCAAATGCAGAACAATTTCCTAAAACGAATAAATAAGAAAAGGACAAATGAAGCGTAGAACACATTGATGGAGTAAACATTTTTCTTTGAAGGGCCACGGGAGCCCTTTCAAGCTGTTCACTCCCTGGACGCATGCCCATGCATTCAGCCCTTGAAGCCCCCTTACGAAGAAACCGCTCTTGGCCAAACCCTACATGTTGTAGGCAAATCCTAATGTCTTCTCACCAGGTACCGTTTCATACGGAAAACATATTTGAGCTTTTCTAGAAAACTCATTTGGGCTTTCCATATCTTAATTCTGTGGGAAAACTTATTTATTACATTACGATAAACTTCATAAGAAATCAATTAAAGTTTTTTTTATCATTAGGGAACGGATTTCGAGGTAAGTAATGGTCGTAAAAGAGAGGAAAAGGTTCTGAAAATACCTACAAAAAGGTGCTGCTAAAACAACTGTATTAAGGATGTGAGGTTCACGAGTTTGGGTAAACTTACTACGGGTCAAGAATCATCGAACATTATTAACTGTATTAAGGTGTAAACCAATTACATGAACTCAATTTCTTGAATATATACGTATGATTTTGCATCGTACCATCCCTCCAAATTCATGTACCACGAACTTGTCCTCAAAACTATCTGTATGAAAACAAAATTGTAAAAAAAAGCTTGCAATACGTTAATAATATACATTTTCCATTTGATGAAATTCAGTATTCAAGATATTGCGGCACTGTATATTTAAACGAAATCATTTGGAAATCAAAGAGCGCCCGTTGGAAATCTTGTGTGCTCCCAGGCAGAGCACCAATGTCACACAAACACTTTTACAGCGTTTATTCTTTGGTCGCGCGTCACTATGCCTCAACTTCGAGACCCAGTTATTTTCTCCCCGCAACGATCTAGATAGAGCCACCGCACACCGCTTACACCGCAAACAGGGGGTCAGCAGAGCAAGTGGGGGACCTCACCGGCCTTGAAGGACTCCGAGGGTACCAAGTTTCTGTCTTCGTCTGAAACTAGCTGCATCTTAATTTGATGAATTTTAAGGGTATTATTGAAAGGACACAAATTCAGACAATTCTTGACGGTATTAAATGCATTATTTATAGTAATATGTTAGAGCCCAGAGAGATCAAATAAAATATACATTTAGAGAATGGCAACATGATCTTTATCGATATGAGAAGTGTAAAATAGTGGTGCTACAGAGTGGCACAGACTTTGCAGTGTTAGTTTTTTATTTTCTTGGATATGGACTAGCTATTCGGAATTGCCATGTACTCGTGCCAGCTGCCATCTATCGCCACCCAAAGTACTTTTTTGACATTTTCTTAATTTTTCGGTTTCCTAATAGTCAAACGGAAAAAATAATTTTAGAATATTAAAGAATAGTAAAAACTTGTCCTAAATGGCAATTTTATATGAAAAAATGGAGCTGCTTATAACAAAATGGCGTTTAAGCGCTACTAAAAATGCAAAAGTTTAAGCTCTTTTTCACAGAAAACGTTTGAGTTTTCGAAACACTTCATTAGAACTCATTTGAAGCACTTACATTCACAATACAATAGTGTTTACAGATTGCTGGTAATGTGCATATTACACGTGTGAGAAATCTTTCAAAAAAATTACATTTGTGTAAATTTTGAAAAAAAAAAAGAAACAAATTGGACATTACGTCATATTAAAGAGTGCGATCTGCACTATCCGTTCGAAAAGTTCGAAGAAAAAATTTTGAGACATTTATGAGAAAATTGCGTTTGAGCTTTTTTGAAAATTACGGAATACAAATTACGGAATTTTGAACTAGTTTTCACAGAAAAAGGTTTGTGTTTTCCAGAAATTTTATGCGACATTATTTAAAGCATATGTCCTCATAAATATAATAATGTAATAAATCGCCGCTAATGTAAATATTAACGACGTGAGAGACAAGTCAAAAAAATTACATTTTGGTAATTTTTGAAAAAATAGAGCAACATGATGTTTATGTCATCTCATAGAGTACATTAGGCACTATCCCTACCAAAACTTAAAGAAAAAATTTGGAGCTGTTTTTGAGAAAATCTTTGTATTTTTTCTTAAAGTTACACATATTGCCCGAAAACTACTAAACGTTTCAAAAAAATGTGCATGAGCTTAAAGAAAGAACTGACTTTGGAGAACACATTTTATTTGAAGGAATAATTTCTATTTTCAATTTCGTAGTTGGAGGAAGATGCCGAAAAAATTCAAACATTTGCAATTTTCGAAAATTCAGAGTTAACCGTGAAAATGGGACCTGTGCCACCTGTGTAAGTGTTTTTATTCTATTCTTACAAGAAATTTCAAGAAAAAAATTTGGAGCCGTTTTTGAGAAAATTTTGAAAATGTCCGGGGGGCTTCATGTAAAGTACCTCCAAATTTTGAAGAATTTTTTTCAAAATCTCAAAGCTTTGACTAGTGCCAGATGGACAGGGGTTTCTTCAATTTGGAAAAAATCCTACGCATGGCTTAGGCGCTAGTAGTGTTCGCAGACGAACGGACAGACGGACGTTTCCCTTTCAATTAGTTTTTCGGTATCAAGTTCCCACAAAACAGGGATTCTGGCTACACCACGTGTGAGGGAATTTTTTTTGTCTTAATCTAGCTACTGGTTTTTCATACAGCGTCAGAGGCTCAAAGTCTGTCTGATGAGTCCTGAACTAGGACGAAACGCTTTTACTACCCTAACTGCTCATTCTTTACGCCTCTGCGCTAGGGTACCCTGCACGCACTCTTGTGGGGTAGGTGGATATGGCACCACGCCGCCATACCCTTTTCCTGGAATGAGAAAAGATGAAAGCAATTGAAAGTAACACCCCTCTTCTACCACCGCTGGTCGTTGACCGAGTGAGTATAGGCCGGGGGGCCGACTTTCCACCACACGGCATCTGGCCGTGAAGCATTTTCTAAGCAGCAACTGGTTTTATCCACTTTTTCGTTATCAGGCAATGAATTTTTTTTTCTGCCGAAAATTCGCCCGTTTTCGCGTAGCATTACACAATTTTCCCTTTGACGTCGCGGCCCCTTGAATTTGAAATCGATATTTTAATTTTGGTGCTTACTTTACACGAAGCCCCTAGGACGTTATCAAAATTTTATTTTCAATTTTTTTGAATTAAATTTTATTGTCGAATGGAGTAAAGAACGCTTAAGAGAATGGTGCAGATCTCATTTTAATTGAAATCCCTGAATTTTTGAAAATTGTCAAAGTTCATTTTTCTCGGCGTCTTACTGCACTTAAAATATTCAAGACAGAATAAAATAAATATAAAGATTTGATTCTGTTTTGAATAAATATTCAAGACATAATCAAATCTTTCTTGAAAGAACAGATTCTTTAAAGACGAACAAGGGGCCGTGACACCTACCAGATCGATTGGGAAACATACATTTTGAAGTACATAGGCGGAACCATTTGTGTTGTCCACAGACTGGCGGAGGGACAGGCAGACAGACAGACGTTTACCCGTCAATCGATTTTTCGATATCAAGGACCACAAATCATGAACTCTGCCTATTCCATTTCTTAGACGAAGTAACTTATAATATTTAGGGACAGGTTTTATCCAACTTTTCGTTACCAGGGTCCGGCAATAAGAGATTTTTGTCGAAAATTCGCGGTTTTCCCGCAGCATTACAATACTTTACGGGATTTTCTCGCAGTCTTAATGGGATTTGGGGCACCCCTACACCCCATTTTTAAAATGGTTTTATTGGTGCCGATGTGGTTCTTGCGTCGAAAACTGTTTTCACTAAGTCATTAACTTCTATTTTTTTCCATATACATTTCTTCTTATTTTTAATCACATTACCAGTGCCTTTAAGAGTTTGAAATTTAACGCATGTTTTAAATGCGGTTTCCAGACTTCCAGGAACTTTTCAGTGTAGATTTTAGAATTTTATTTAAAATAATTGATTTCTTGATTTGGAATATTTGGTTGGAATATTTTAGAATATTCCAATATTTGAAATTGGAGGACACGCATTTTTAGGGGTTGTTGAACTTGAATTCAATTGAAGTTGAACTCGATCGAAAAATAACAAGTACGTTTTACAAATGATTGTTTTATCGTTTTTAGGGGAGGACGGTACGTTTCCTTTTACTCCCTCCCCCCTTCGGGATCCAACGCTGACTTCACCCACTGCTATGTGTGGTGAAGACCAGGGTGCTACACAATTACTTCTACAGCGGTAGAACCTTTTTCCAGCAGCTCCGAATCCATTTTAGTGCCTGATCGGTGACGTTTTGTAAAATGCTTGTATAGAGTAATTTTAAACACTGCAATGCATTTTTGGTTTTCATACAAAGTTTCTTGCAAATTTTCGAAAAAAATACACATATTTGTACATTTTAAAAAATTTTAATAAATTTCGTTCTCTTTTTAGAATGTAAGATTCAAACACAGTCGTTTGGAACCGCTAGTATTCCTTCCCCGTAGATATTTCCACTGCGGAGATGACTCACTTCCAATGAATGGAACTCACGCGCTTTTGGGTTGCGTTGAGAATGGAATGACGTGAGAGACTTAACCCTACGACACACGCGGTCAACCTCTGAAATGACTGCGTTGTACTATCGTTGGTAGAGCGTCATAGAAACTTCTTAGAACAGTCCGTCTCAGAACATGTTGTTCTCACATTTCATTGCTTCTTTTTGGCGCCAACAGGCTCGATGCTGTCGTCACCAGAAGCGTCCGCTGCGCAGCATCTCGCACACAATTTAGTTCTTCAAAACAATTTAGTTGAGCACAACAAACTCGTATCTTGTTCTTCATGTTGAACACGGTCGTTTTATAAAGTTTTAAAACGTAGATGTCAGTAAATATGTTCAATGTATTCTTGGGAATGAGAAACGCAAGTCAGTTTGTGAAGCAAGATAAGCGGAAATTCCAATGACGCATCGGAGATGAGAGATCGCCGCATATACTCGGATAACTTTTAGTAGCCGGTGAGGGCAGGCAGAGGCGAATCCAAGGGGGGGGGGGCAATTACACTCCCTCCCCCGATGACTAGAGTTTTCGTTTGTTACCTTCTTTTATGTAGCAAAATTGATTTTAATATTTATTTATGTTAGAATTATGTAATTATTTAAAATAATAATATTGTTCAGTATCATTAAATGTCAGGTTTTAGGATAAATGCCTATTTGGTTCCTTTAGGATATTGTAGAAAATAAATACGTTTACGCATTTTGAAAAAGTAGATCTACTGAAAGTATTTAATAGTGTCTAAAATATCCTAAAAAGGTGGTTGATACCTATTTTAATAATGCTTGCCTAAAAATGCCTAAAACAAGTAATTTTAAAGAATTATCATAGTTTAATTAATCATTTAAAAAAATGTATTATGCTGAAACGCGAATATTCAAGATCATATAAGATGCAATCGAAAACGTTCCCAAATCTCTCACTCAATAACCGAATATAAGGAGCTCTGCAAGTTAGTAAAAAGATAATATTTCCGGCTCGTCCCCATCAACATGCACTTCTTGGTGCTGCGACAATTGCAATTGTGCTGTGGTGCGTCGTCTACGCAATCCAGGCGATGAAACACACAGGTCAGGTAGAATCCTATTTTCGGAAAGGGGAAGCTTACAAAATACGGCCCAGAAAATTACATTTTTTTCTTTCCTGTCCTCAATAATAGCCAAGCTGGAACGTAAAGGAAAACCTTTGACAGATAAAGTGTCCATGATGCAAGACGCCGAAATGAATATTAGTGCTGCTAAGGGAGCCATTGGGGAAATGTAATAAACACAATATGGGTATGGTGTAATGGGTTGTGTGGTATACGTTTTGGTGGGAGAGGGTGGGGGACTTCCAGGAGAAAGGACATGAGAAATGTGACTAAATTTAAGTTTGCTCCTATAACCTGTCATTGGAATGGTCCTTTTACGATTTCAAAATAATTCTAATACATCAGATACCGCATTCCCGGAGACAATTTGGAGAAAATGTTTATACACATACTTTTAAAAGTGGTTATAATAGATGCGATAAAATAATGTATGCGTGTAGTCACTCTCATAAATTGTTAAAATACTTGACTTTCCTGGATAAAAAAAGAGGCCTAATTTAATCCTTTTTGATCAGTTTTTGATGCCAGAAACATAACTTTTCATGAAATGTTTTTTAAGGCCTGATTTAATAATTTTGCAACCTATATTTAGTGCCTAAAAAGTCGCTTTACATGTCTAATACTGCCTAATTTCATAAATTTGTTTCATATTATAAGTGCCTAAATCTTAACTTTTTCTGCCTAAAATTCCGAGATCTAAGAATCATATACACAACACAAAAATAATACGCAATATAACAAACATGTTTTTTATTTAACAACACCATGATTCTCCCCCCTCCGAAATAATGGTCTGGATCAGAGTTGTAAACGAAGGATGTACCTTTGAAAACGTAGATGTGTCCGTCCTCCGCCTGGAAGGCCGCGTCGACGGAGGGGTCTTCGCAGAGCTCCGGCGGCGGGGGCGCGGCGGCGGGCGGCGCGAGCGCCAACGCCAACGCCGACGCCAGCAGCAGCAGCGCGGGGCGCCCCATGGCACTGGCGGCACCGGCGCCGGCACCGGCGCTCGCCGCCTCGCGCGCGGGCGCGCGGCGTGGGGCGGGCCATGTGACGCTTATCGCGCTGACCCCACCCGACCCGACCCGACCCGGCCGGGCCCGGCCCGCCTCGACCCGACCCGGACCCCGCCGCGCGCGCCACGCTTGCGCCTGTCGCCTCCCCCCCCTCCGCGACGAGGCGCTGACACAACACGGCGCACGCCCCCACACATTGCGCACTTCATGAAACTCGTCCTCGGATCAACAACAGGCATGTTTGTAGCTGTTTGTAGTTTGGGGCATCCCCAGTTTCCGTGCATCACCTCTGTACCTTAATTCTTCCACAATCCGATGGGATTGAGATTTTACCGGCTTAGGTGGCTCAAGGCATCAGGTTAATGGCAGTGGCATAGCGTCAGGGGACGCTAAGATGCTGAGCATCCCCACGTGAAATATTAATCAAAGAAGCCTAAATGTTGTATTAACAATCTTTCAAGTGAGTGAAACACATTCAGCGAAACATGTTTTGTGTTAATTTTGAAGTGATTTCCTATGATTGAATTCCGCGCGTTTATACAACCTGGCCTCTGATTGCTTGGATGCTAAAATGCTTCTAGCGTCTGCCGCGAGATTGCGACGAGCAATGACGCATACGCAGACGGCGAGGTTCTCCTCTCCCCTCTTCACCCCTGCCCCAGGATTCTCGAGTCTCGAAAAGCTAGCATACGAATACGGGCAGCAACGGCTGGTGAGAAAGCACCGTGTGAGAAAGGTTTATGAGAGCAAGTTGCTCGTTTGTGCACAAGAGCGCAGCACACTTGAGGTTGTCAGAGAAATATTTTTTCTTTCTCACTCGTGATTCCGTGCTTGGTGATGAGCGCAAATAGTAGATATAGTGCTTGCCTACTAATTCTCAATTAATATCTAAGAAATTGAATTCCGGCTTAAATATATTCAATTTTATTTTGGTTCGAAATATATCAATTCACGTGATCTCATTGTCAATCGCGAGTGAGAACTAAAGCGGAGCTACTTCATAATTTGCTTTCAAGAAGTCTCCTGACATAAATTTGTTGAAGAAGTGTAGCATTTGTTTCAATAACGTAGATTCTAGAGAACATTAAGAATCATAATGTCTTCAGTTCGCATTATTGTTGAGCATCCCCAAACACACGAGACACGCTACGCCACTGGTTAAGGGTACGCCTGGTTTACACCTTACACTTACAGTTACCTGCACTACACTGCCACACGTGTCGGGGGACCGGCCGGGAGCTTTGTCTTTGTCCCGGCTGCATGTTTTGAATTTGCACTGTAGATTTGTGCATGGGACTTATTTTAGAGCTCCCTGATATGACAGTGAGGCGGCGCACGAAACGCAAGTGACACATCTCTCTGAAATACATACTCTTCGAAGAGACAGACAGGTGTGGACAGCTGGTGCACTCCGACGGTAGGTCGGCGCCGAACCTCGCCACTCAGCGGGGACAGATCACCGCCATCTTCCACAATAGAAACATGTGCACTTACAGAACACTTTCACTACACTCACCGGACTTATGTCACAAGCAGTTGACGCGCCAGGAATCAACCAACATCAATCAACCAACCAATCAATCAACATCGACTTCACCTCCGAGCCACATCTCAGGAGTAAGGGCACCCGATCGCTCTAGAACGACCATGCCGGTTCCCCCCACACGAAAAATTACATATCAGTGTAATTATTTTGTTTGTCAGACTTGCTTCATCAGAGAATTACATAGATAGTATACTAGTGACCTGCAACAGCATAAAAGCTGCTGAACAAAACCATCCAAAAAGTAGCTCGCGCAGGGCTCCATTACAACAAATATAACACTCTCCTACGTCACTGCAATTAATTGAATATTTTAACAAAAATAGCCTTCACGAATACTGCAATAATATACTATATCATACAGGCAGTACAACTGTTCTTTGCGTACAAAGAGAAATAATCTCTTATAATACGTGGCATACCGAGACGTTTTCTCCTCTTAGTGTCTCTACTTATTACTCAACTAATACATCAAAAAATAAGAGTATGGTATTATTTAAAAATCTAAAATTGACAAATAAATTCCATTAAAAAAGAAATATTTGGCAAAATGTTGGAGGAGGAATACTGGTTCTAAAATAAAATTTGAAAAATTGCAATTTTTAAAATATCATAAGTTTTAATAATAATTGTAATCATACCATTTTTAAAAGCACTTTTTCTAGTTCAGCAAAAAAAATAAAGAAAAAAATTACAGCAGTTTTCCAGAAATTTTTGAAAATGGCTGAGGCACTTCATGCAAAGCACACCCCCAAAATTAAAGTTTATTAATGATTTCCGGTATGGCACATATGACTCTTGACTCATTTAGAAAGTTTAACTGAAAAGCTACTAATCTGGAAAGAGTTATGCGTGACACATGCATTGTTTAGTCACATTAATTTGACCACCCGTCAAAATCCTGAAAACCTTCTTTTGCAGCGCTGACCGCTGAGAGACGTGCTGGAAAAGAGTCAATTAACTTGTGGATGGTACCGACAGGGATGTGGAGCCATGTCGACTCCGGTGCCGTGGCCAGCTGCGCTAGGTTCCTCGGTTGCGGATCCATGGCGCGAACAGCCCGATCGAGATGATCCCACAGATTCTCAATCGGGTTTAAATCGGGGGAGTTTGGTGGCCAGGGGAGTACTGTAAACTTATCCTGGTGCTCTTCGAAACACGCACGTACACTGCAAGCTGTATGACACGTTTCATTGTCCTGCTGGTAGATACTGTCTTGCCGAGGAAATAATATTCATACAGGGGTGGAGGTAGTCCCCCAAGTATGGCTGCATACTTCTGTTGCCTTCCAGAATGAGATCACCCACGAAACAATTCCTCACACCATCACACTCCCTACGACAGTCGTATCTGTCCAGTGATTGTTGAAGGTTTGCTTTCAGACGTTTCACGCCCTGGACGTCAACGACCACCTGTCCGATGGAACAAAAACGTGATTCATTTGAAAAGACCACCTGTCGCTACTCATGGACGTCCAGCCGGGGTATTGGCATGCAAATTCCAGCCTTCGTCGGCGATGAACAGCAGTCAGCATGGGTGCATGAACCAGGCGCCTGCTGCGGAAGCCCATACGCAGCGACGTTCGCTGATCAGTTGTTGAGGAGACGCTGTTGGTAGCCCCTTGGTTCACTTGCGCGGTCAGTTACTATAAGTTGCATGTCTATCCGCTCGTACTCATCTCCGCAGACGTCGTTCTCCCCTAACATCATTGGCCCGTGGTGCGCAACAGTTGCCTCGGCGCAGGTTTTGGATGTCACCATTTGGTCCTGCACGATGTACTTTAACAATGGCGGCACGCGAACAGTTTACAATCTTAGCCGTTTCGAAAAAGTTTCCACCCTTGACCCGAAAAACAATTGTCATGCCCTTTTGGACGTCCGCTAAATTGCTCCGTTTCTGCATTGCAACGACTATTGCACTGTTTTCCGCTTGCTCCCGACACGCTTTATATACCTACCACTGTTTGTGATGCCACCTGCCGTCTGTGAGGGCTTATTGCACGTTAATGTCGAACATAGCCGTTGGTCACATTAATGTTACTGGACTGTGTAATATCTGTATAAACAGTGCCGCAGCTAGACAATTTTGGTGAAGAATGCTGAAACGAAGCTCCCCGTTCCCCGAAAAATTGAATATGTGACAGTTGTATCAAAACACTATATGAGTTATTTTATTTCTACAAATAACAAAAATTACAAAATTTAAGGTAGAAAAAAGTTTTGGGGATTATATTTTTAATAATAATTTTAAGTAAAAGTATTTAGTGGCCAAATAAAACAATTTGCAAAGTGAGCTTAATACACTAAAATTATGTTGTTGGGTTCAGTTGGTGTTTAATATAATCACTTATTATTAAATTAATTAAATAATAAATATGAATTTCAGTAGAACCTATTTTAATGTTAGCATCATTTACATAAGGTAACGGAGGGTAACATTGCCACATCTTTGTTTCTTTTCAAGTTCTACTTTATTGCATCAATCTTCAGAATCATTATTTTGACATTTTAATCCTTCACAAAAGTACAATGTTTCTTCAAAATATTGAAGTCACGGCTTGCATAATTTGAAAGATTTAATTACTTTTTTAAAAGCAAGCAAGTTACCCCGCAGGGGTCAAACATTGCCACCTCTATTTATTTCCAAGTCTCTGGCAATATTTAAACGTATGAGAGTTGGGTAGGAAGCAGAAAAACATAAATATGCATCAGAACATTATTAGTCTTTGATTTTTGACAGTTTAAGTACTCTAAACAGGGATAAATACTACTTTAAGAACTTCGTATAAATACGTTTTATTAACTGTTTAACATTGTGATAAAATGCGATAGGAAAAGTGCTTTCTCCTTTTTATATTTAGTCTGGGAATCTCAGCAACAATATATTTTGGCATAGCACACATCATTTAAAGTGGACCTGCCAATTCCATGCAGTTCAGTAGCCTCTTCCTACTTAATTTGCCACTATTTACGTTTTCCATTGGTTAGTGCATTTTAACTTCATCATAGGTTTGCAAACCTTACATATCGGACTTTTTATTTGTTTATGTGGTAAAGTCACAGTGCTAGTATGGCGACAACAAAAAAGTAATTTTGTATCAAATGAAATTAATCAATGTTTACAATTTATAAGTCATATGCTTTAGAAATTATATATACACTCATACAATGCCAATTAATTCATTGTAAGAAGTTCTTCTCAAAGGATATACATGTAAGGGCAAGATGACCAGTATGGTAATGTTACCCTGAAATTAGTATATGCTATTAATACATTTTGTCTTGTTTATAATGAATAGTTATTAAGTCACGACATAGCATGTCTAGAACGTAACATATTTATATGTCTATTTATACGTTTATACGTATATACGTTTATTTCAACTCAATTAATCCAAAATTAACGAAGTTTCGATTACGAGATTTGGCTGCATCACACTACACCATACATATTTACGGACATTTTATGTTGCAACTCTAACCCAACGCAACAAGCTACTGTATATAATGTTTCTAAGAAAGGCATCTAACAATGGGAACTCATCCAGCAAATAAATTTACGATACAGACTGTGCTACTTACATTTTTGAAGTTGTGGCAATGTTTGGCCCATGGCAATGTTACCCGTCGTTACCTTACTTTTTTTCATTACATAAATACATACATATGTAAATGCCACTCTCATTATCCGAAACATACATATATTGGAATATGATTATTATTTAAGTTACTTTTTATCAACGATTTGCACTCATTTTATTACTTAATTTTCAACATTCGCAATCTTGTTTTTTTAAAAATGTATAAATGATGCAAACATTATGAATCCGTTTACATACATTGCTCCTAATAATATATTATATTAAATTAATAACAATTTATTACTTTTAAGTTTTAATTTCTTTTCAATTTTTTATTAATTTGTTATTAATTTCTAATACATTTTTAAAAAATTACATAATATTACTTTTCATGACATTTTCTAAGAAAACGGAATTAATTGCTAAGAAAATGGAATTAATTAATTCAGCATCAAATTTCTTACTGTATATTAAACATTTATTACAGTACTCACAGGTACAGTAACAAGTTACACAAAATTTGAATATATATATATATATATATATATATATATATATATATATATATATATAAATTCTCATGTCACAGTTTTAGTTACCATACTCCTCCGAAACGGCTTGGCAGATTTTGATGAAATTTTGTAAGTATATTCAGTAGGTCTGAGAATAGATTTTTATCTATTTTTTATACCCCTTAGTGATCCACCCCATTTTTTTTTAATTTTTCGCACAAATCGTTTAGGCAACCTGCTACACACGGTAGGTATTTCACACGGCGGAATTTCACCCGGTACACGGTGTTTCTCCATATTACGCACCTGCTCAGCGATGTGCAGAATCTGCTATTAACAGTGAATAACACGGAAAGGGAGAGAGAGAGAGAGAGAGAGAGAGAGAGAGACGGTGAAAGAGAGACGAAGAAAGAGAGAGACGGAGAAAGAGAGGGAAGAAGAAAGAGACATAGGGGCAGAACAACGTCTGCCGGGCTCAGCTAGAAAAATGTTTGTCTTCGCGATACATTGTTGCGTTAGGTTTGAGGAGTCTTAAGCATATTAGAGATTAATATATCATTAATACTATAATTGGCAGAAACAAAGCACAGCAATTACTATTTGACTACAGGTAGATATGACATTGGGACTAGGAACTTTGGTTTAATAATTTGTGATGTTTGTTGCTGCGAAATGTTTAATTAGCCTTAATAAATTAATTTTTAGTTAGCCTTCGGAAGTTGATATTAAATTCTCGAGTGTACAAAATGGGAACAGATTCATTGTTGAACAGTTAAAAATGTGTACATTTATTTTATAACAATTTTTTAAATGATTGTTCTTTAGAGAAGATTAATGTATTATCGTTAATTATTTTCTCCGGCCGTCTTTTAATACATTGATTTTCGTTTTTACTGCCATTTAATGCAACAATAGGTAAAGAAAACCCTGATTTATTTACACGATGTAATGATGTAATTATCACTTGATCAGTATCCCTGCAAGGCGTCTACCGGCGTTACTTCTGACAGTGTTGCCAGATGTACCGCATTTCCACTTTTTATACCGCATTATTATCACCTAATCCACACCATAGACTAAGGATGTATAGACAGCTCACTGCCAGCAGCCAGAGGTTATGCTTTTAAGGTGACTCATTCAGAGATGGCACCACCGTCGCATCTTAGTTCCGTAAAATGTGGTAACCGAGTAGAGTGCGCACAGGTCGCCACTCTGCCCCCATTACCGATTTCACCCCTCCACCATTCACTGGCGGTATTTTCAAATTATTGAAACTATTACTGCCACAAGATCTTTCTACGGCATTTACATTTAAGGAGCACATGGTGGGCTGTTGCCCTAAGCGTAAGCACGCGGGAACTTCCGCCTACACTCTACCAATTAACTGCACTCCAGCAATGACGTGATCCTGTGACCATAATTATTATAATCATGCGAGCACTTCTCTTATCCATTCATTGCAACGCTTTTTAAAAACAATATTATTTATCATATAGTGGTGAAGTGTCCTGCGTTGCTCAAGCATTTATTAATTAGGGACTGAATATAAATTATCGTAATCTATGTTAAATTAATTTATTAAACAGGGACTGAATATAAATTATCGTAATCTATATGAAATTAACATAATTTCCGTTTTACTTCTCACCAACAGGGCCATCAATAATTGAAAAATATATTAACCCTTCGTTGCACGATTTTTTTTTCTTTTAAGGTCAAACTTTTTTGGGGAATAATTCGGATTGTGGAGATATTGGGAAAATAGATAAAAAATTCTAATTTACATCTGTGTCGTAAAATTGAATTTTTTTTGCTTTGTATATATGCAAAGATGCGCGTTAAGATATACATTTTGCCTTTGCATGCAGCAATATTGTGGAATAGTGAATATGACAAGTATAACAAAGTGCTTGCAGAAAGGTTTATAATAATAACCCATAGTAATTTTATTCGTTATCATATTATATTTTATCTATGCAATCATTTATATATATATATATATATATATATATATATATATATATACATATAATTTATTTGATTTTTACTATTTTTCATGATTACATTTTTTACATCATGAAAATTAGTAAAAATCAAATAAATTCGAACACAATACGTAATCCCCTGATGTCGCGGCACGGTATATAATACAACTTCTCCCGCTTTATACTCGGCACAAAAGCTTTGTACTCTTTACAACATTTACTTATCATTAAGGCCCGGATAATTATGTATTAAAAATTAGGAAAATATGTACATATATATGTATTATAATGAATAGAAATATGTACTAAAAAGTAAGAAATATGTAATACTTTAATTATTATATCAATTCCTTTTAATAAAATACTTTTGCTTAAATATTGATCTGTAGATTTAATATACTCGTAAAGACCAAAATTAAAACACAATACTCCTCGTAATTCTGTTATTTACAATGATCGTTGTAACAATGAGAAACAAATATTTGTTTGAAATACTTAGAAATGAAACTTTTCCTATTATCTGCTCGAGGGCCTTGCACCGACTAAGTGTTCCACGTCGCACGAAGTCATTGGTGTACATTTACACTTTGTCCCAACATGTCACTGTTCAATGCTATTCGCGGATTAGGAAACAAAAACAATGGTGGTTGATATATAATCAATTGACTCAGCACAAATTCCGCTTTTTCAATGATGTTCTTACCCAAGACGCTATTGCTAGACTTCTCTAAAAAGATTCACCGAATTTTGCCTTTGGCAAGTCTGCGTTACCACAAGGTTTATGCCAATAGCCGTAAATTATTTTGTCCTTTTCTTATCCAAAAGCTGCACTGCCACATCATGATTTTACTTGAAATTTTCACCTCACAGAGATACTTTACAAACATAGGTTTAGGCTCGCGTGTAAGAAACGGGGAAAGAAAACTGTCAATGGCGCTTTCCGAGTTGCGTTGGTACGTGTAATTTTTGGCGAAGGGTATTACGGTGAAGGGAGACCTCTGGAAAATGCGTCGTGGGCGCGACTTATCGCCTACTAGACATCATTTTCGTACACCAACTTCCTTTCCAATCAGTATTTTGTTCTCTGTTATACTTGCTCTGAAATCTATAAATGTGTGATTTCAGTGTCTATAGACACTGAAAGCTTTGGTGTGCAATAACGCCTCGCCCTTCTGTAGGATATTGCGCGCTGCAATCAACATTTTTACGCGATACAATAGCGTCGATTTAAAGAGGAGGCTGCAGAAAAATTGTGTTTGACAATGCTGAATTGTTTGTCTGGCGATTCCTTCTCATAAGCATATAGGATAAATTAAGAATTATACAAAAAGAATTCAGAAAAAAGAAATATTTTAAAATATTACTTTTGAGTAAAATATGTAAATATATGTACTAAAAAATCAGCGTTTTTAGGCACTAATCGACATGAAACGTAAATATATCGTGGTTTTGACTTCATAGAGTTAACTTACGGAAAAATGTAATTACATAATTATCCGGGCCCTACTTATCATCTGGCAAAAACGTACATTGTCGGCAACAAGGAAGCAGCCAGGCTTCCAGATTTCAGTGGAAGAGATAAGACAAGAATAGAACGATCTCACGAGAGATATCTTCTCGAAAGGTTGGCCAAGAGCAACAATCTCATTGAGTGTTCTCAGTACAACACCGCGACCACTGGAGGCTCAATGCAAATTTACGTGCACCTTTGCAGGTATGCAAAGTCCAAAAATCCCTCTTTAAAATTACAACTATAAACAGAAACTAGATTCCAAATAATTCAATTCTTACAAAAAACTTCACTTTTAAACCACAAAAAACCCATTCAATTAACGTAATTAACAACCACAAAAAAAAATCAAAGTAGGGCGACAAGCACTCCCGGAGTGAACAACTATTCACCGAGAAAAAAATTTCAAAAAGACTACTTATGCTCAAATTGTCGAGTACCCAATGAATCTAATGGTAAATAAACCCTTTCCGAATACGTCATAGTGCACACAAAAGCTTATAATACAGAAATATAACCGTATATCACTTCCAAAAAAGGCTTCAATGTAATCAATATATATGTAGTAAATATTACAATTTTTACTTTCCCGAATACCTATACGTATAGGGAAAGTTATGTAATGCTGCGCGAAAAAACGGCCGATTTTCGACAGAAAAACTCTTATTACAGGGCCCTGGTAACGAAAAAGTGGATAAATCCAGTTGCCAAATTAAGAAACAAAAATCCTCTAACACGTGGTGTAGTCAAAATCCACGTTTTATAGCTCCTTCATACCGAAAAATCGATTGACGGCAAAACGTCTGTTGGTCCGTCTGTCTGCGAACAACGCTAGTGACTAAACTGTTCAGCCGATTTACTCCAAAATTGATATTCCCCGATCGATCTGACTGATGTCGTGGCCCCTGGAATTTGAAACCGATATTTTAATTTTGGGGGGTACTTTACATGAAGCCCCGGGGACAATTTCAACATTTTCAAAAAAACGGCTCCAGACGATTTGACTAATTTTTATGTCAGGTAGTCTGAAGGTCGTTTCAGAGAATGGCATAGGTCTCTCATGTTGGTTGAAAACTGGTTTTTCGAAAATTGAAACAAATCAAATTTTTTTCGCAGTCTTCCTACAGCTACAATTGTAAAGATACAATTTTTTTCTTAATGAAATATGTTCATAAAAAACAGATCTTTAAATAACGTCATGTTCAAATTTTCGAAAACATGAGTATTTTCTGCGATATTCTGTGTCAAACATGTGCAATGTTTATTTCCTTTAAACCATTTTTTCTTAGACACCTCACAACAAATTTTGATTATATTGGGACCTTAGATAGCATAAAGGTAGCTTAAGAGAATGGTGCATGTCTCATGTTCGTTAAAATGCCTGGTTTTGCAAAAATTAAAACAAAAATGTCGGCCACTTCTTACAATACTCTGTATATACGTGCATATACGGAAAAGTAAAATATACTATGTACATCGAAAATAAAAATAATTGATTTAAATATAATTTGTTATTGGAAATGCCAATATTAATTCAATTTTTGCTTCCTCACACTTTAACTTATGGACAATGCGGAGGCTACAATGGAATTTCGCTTAGCGCTCGCGAATTCCGGGGAATTAAGTACATGTCATTGTTACGAGTTGCGATAACAGCTAGAGGCGCGCAACTTGGCGACAACGTGCGATTAACCACCACGAGTTCGTACATTGCTATGTGTCTTCTGGGAGCAAATAAAAAAAATCACTCCAGGAAAACATTGCCTTTGATATTAACCAGCCATTCAGCAATACTAAAATTTGATGAATATAATTATTTGTGCGATATGAATGAAAAACTCAATAGCAAAGATGTCAGTAGGGCAGAAAATGCAATATCTTAATAATGCGTAGCTGTTTTTTATAATTCGGGAAAGTACGTGCTGTTCTAGCACCACTAGTTCAGTTTTGTTATATATTTTTTATTATCTGTGGGGTCCCTGAGGCACGAGCCTCGTCTGCCTGTGCCTAAAGATGGCCCTGCTTTCATTGATCTCACATCCCATATTGAACTGGGACACTGCTGATGTCAGCAATTTCAATCTTTTTTCTGGAAAGAAATGTTTCTTTTGGGCACTTGCTCCAAACAAAACTATGCAAACATTCATTTGCATTCTGTGTTTTCCCATATACACATTCCAGTAATTCATTTTTTGCAAGCCTCTGATACATAGGAATTATTTTACAAATAACACTGGGAGACTACAGTTTTCTTGTTGTTTTTGCCATGTTTTGAAATTTCATTCCCTTGAGCTCGATTGTAGAAGCACCATGAATTTTCTTCTTTAGGGTATTTAAAATGCTATGTCTTCAAGTCTGTTGGCATTGCATGGTATAAGGTGGCAAATATTGCAGACTTCATCTTCTGCACATCTGGAATATTCTTCTGAATGGCATTGTGATAATTTGCTAAGACAAATAATTATGTCATCCTTTAAATTGACTTACTTTTTACCAAGTGTAACACCCTTCACTTTCTATTCTTGGATTATTTTTGTAAGCCTGTTTTAAATCTTTACATCACATGTTTTATACATTCTTCTTTTCTAATAATAAAGTTGTCTCCATAGATGTTCAGTTTCAGATGGTGATTGAAAGTCCTTGCATCACCATCTGACAGTATTGTTGTATATCTAAAATGATGAGATACATCCATTGCATTTGAAGATCCATTAAAATTACTAACACACTCTCCACTTAAATCATGAATTTCTTTCCATTTTTTATATTCACAGCTTTTTTTCCTCATAATTTGCTCTTGTTCTTTTCATAAGTGCCACAGTATTTTGACAAAACATGAAAATCAGCCACATGACCAGTCAAGATATTGATAACAATTCCCATTACATAACGACATGTAGTGCCTCGTTTATGCCATGTTCCATCATACAATACTAAAAAATTTATAACTTCATCACTGACTGAATCTAGAACATCTATGTAAGCTTTATGTATGGCTACATATGAAAGCCTCAAAATTTCCTCTTATTTTTGCATTATTTTTAATAACAGAGAGAACATGAGAATTGTAAGTTGAAACATTCATTCATGGTAAACCAATTACCATTGAAACTGCTCTATTGCTGAATGTCCCCTACCTATTTGCAAAGAAGCATCCACAATTTTTCTATTCACTTCAAGTGGTGGCCTACTACAAGATGATGTTAGGGTAGACGATGGCTATTTGAAATTTTATTTAACATTTACTTCAATGCATACATTTGAGGATCCACAGACAGCACTCACACGTATCCTTTCAGTAAATGTTCCCAAACACACTTGTGAAGTAACATGCAAGTGCAATTCTCTTCTTCGGATATTTCACTGTTCAGCAGGAAAAACATCAGTGAACTTGGAAAGAATGTTCACACTGGCTGATGGCTTGACCGGTGATATTTTGGCTGAAAATGAACAATGATTGACATCTGATACTAAAAACGTTTCTACTTCCTCAGCACTGGCATTTATGACTGCAATCTCCTGCCGTTTCTTCTTTACAAAAGCTGCATTTTTATTACCACTGCACTCCTTTGCACCGAAATAATTCCAACCTGAACTACCCGACGGAAAATAAATTGAGAATATTAAATACTTATTAAAATAATTATACTCCCAAATAACTAAATTATAGAAAAGTTAAAATAAAGAAACTAATGTGACTAATAGTTTGGAATTATTCGTTTAAAACGAAAGTTCGCAACAAATCTTGTTAATGGCGTCAACGACCACTTAACATTAGAAACATTTAATTTCTGACAGATTTCGAATTGAAGATTTGCGCCATGGAAGTCCGTTCGGCTCGCGAATGGGATCGCTCGACTCCGCTCGGGTGTCTTCGTGTACGTTCGTGGCTCCACATTTTGCTCTCCCGAGAAACAAGTAGCCAGGCAGGCCAGCTGGGGCGACGGCAGCTCGAGCCCAGTGCCTGCCGTCGCCATGGAAACAACTCCCCTCCACCACGTTCCCCCCCACGTGATATTTCCTAGAAACCCCCGACCACCAACAGAAAGCCAGACAGCCCTTCACACTTCCCGACGTTGGCGCATCCTAGCGGTGGACGGGGAACTATTCAAAGGATGTAACTAAAAATACGCCTGGTGAGCCCTCTATATACATCTTTACTCTATGTCCACACTAAGCAATGAGGATGCCAAAAAAATCTGCATTTTCATGATAGTGGATTAAAATCAATTTTTTTTCATTTCCTCAGTTATTACAACGATCGTTAGATATGCCGCTATCTATGGTTGACAAAGTTTGAATATTCAAAATGCTGTCTCTCTCTATGCGATTTAAGTAGAAAGCAATAAAACACCAATAATCTACCAATCATTAAGTCTTTATCCAATTGCCGTATTCGAAAATTGATGACCAAGCACCAAGGTGTTGTCGTGAACTCCGTCCTTTACTGTCGAACTGTTAGAGATTCAGAGGACAAATAGATGACATGTTGGTTAGTCGTTTTCGAATACGCCAAATAAGAATACGGATCGTCATTCAGATTCTTACTGCGATTATTCAAGCCGGAGAAATGATGCACTTCGCGGGATATTGAAATTAAAAATGTTGAAATTACGTTGCTAGGCTTCATATTAAACTAAGATTTAAAATTAATTGAAAGTACATTTATAACAAAAATACTTATATTTTATATTTTTAATTTCTTAGGTGAATCGAGAAAATTATGTATAGTGAGAACAAACATAGAACAAATGTAGTGAGACAAAATGGAATTTATTTAATTAATAAAACGGAATTCTACGTCGATATATGAATTATTGATGTTGTCCGCTATTTTTAAATTATATTAGTAAATCCGCATTCATTAGAAGAAATTTCGAACTTAAAACTTCGCAATCGGAAGTTTCACATATGGCAACATTGCTTCTGACCCAAAAAGCAGCACGGAATAGGGATGAGATCTCTCCCACAATAAGCCGTTTCTCACTCACTACAGTTTCCGACCATTATTTTTTTTGTTTGGGCGTTAATCGTAATTTTACAATTATCACTTTTCTATTTTGGTGTAATTTTTAAATAATTTATGATTAATTTGCAGAGCTGTAATTAAAAACGTCGAAGCCATCATTTTAAATGGCAAATTTCGAGGTGAGAATATATTACTGCCACGGATCCATATTATACCCACAGATGTGCCAATTCAGTTTAAATGTCTTCAATTTCCGTTAAGATTGGAATTTGCGATGACTATCAATAAGTCTTAAGGCCAAACGATGTCTGTTTGTGGCTTATTTTTTAGCACACCATGTTTTTCACACGGTCAATTATACGTAGCATGCTCTGGAGTGGGCAAACCATCCCGTTTATTTGTGTTAGCTAAAGATGGATAACAAAAAATATTGTACACTCTATTGCGTTGAGGGATTGATATGGTTTTTTTTAGGAAAATTATTATAATTGGCAATGTATATCATTTCAAAGAATAAATTACAATAAATTAAAAATATAAATGTTTGGTATTGTGTTATTTTTATATTCCATCATCGTTCACAGCGCTCCATGCCTCTTCAACTCATATATACCACAGCCTCAAACACTGACAATACGTTAGTCATTTTTTCTACTAAAATAATCCTAGGAATAATTTATACGGCAAAACAACGTTTGCCGGGTCAGCTAATATATATATTTATATATTACATTGCAATATATATATATATATATATATATATATATATATATATATATATATTGTAATGATTTTTTGTCTGGCGCATTCCCCAAAAACAATTGTGGAAAAAGGATGAATATTTATTAAACTGTAATTAATAAAACAACGTGTACGTGAATCGATAGCAACAAGACAGAAGAACAGCGCGCCGCGGAAAGCCATATTTCGACGATTTTGGAAACACATTGGATTCAGTAATTTTGAAATGAAATCTGACCGTATAGTTAGTTGGAAAGTAAATAAATAAACATTGTAGTCTTTGTTTGAACACGATCGGACGACGGGTTCATTTAAATTTAGAATATGAAGATTGGAGAAAAGTCCCAGTGACGTGTCAGATGCAATAACTTAAATATAAAATTTTATGAAGAAACCTTAATTAGGCAACGAGAGGCGTTGTAAATCGTCTTTGTCTGAATTTAATAAAAATTATAGCAGATCCAAAAGACTTATAACACATTGAATTTCTGAGCTGAAGAAATATTACAAATTAATAATATCAAAACAAGTGACGAATTGGTGTACAATTTCGACAGAGAAATTCAGCGTTTTTGACGTAGAAAATATCAAAAATATATGTTTGGGCCAAAAAACTTTAACATTGAGCAAAAGCGTTAATAAATAGACGCATAATCATGTCAGAATAACTTATATCGTGGATTTTAGAAAAATTTGGGAAAACAACAATGAAAATGCAAGAACGAAATTCGCCGGCATTTTTTCTATTACGAGGTGACGTGGTAAATCGACATGGTTTTAAGAACACTTCTTTCGAGTCAGGGGCGACAGTAACGTCGAATCCATGTTGGATGAATTCGAGATTTGAGAAATTGGACTTAGACATTTTTTGACGTGATGAAGCGGTACAGTGCAATGGACATCCGAACGAGTATTGAAAACCGATATTGATGCAGTGAATGATCGAAGAGAGAAGAAGTTGTTTTTCATTTTATTTTGACTCTGTGCTTCGAAGTTGATCGAGCAAATTTGGACTTCATGGAGAACTTCTTATGAAGAAAGTCGGCAAACGCGGGATTGGTGCGTGCGAATACATCGGCGCGTGCAAGTGGGCACGCAATTGACGACCGAGCTGGCAACGGCGCTGTCTCGGCGGAATTCAACAAAAGGAAAGTGTCGCATTCGTGGCGTAATCATCAAACTAGATATTTGTTTTCGAGAATACTCAAGTAAATTAAATTAAACTTTGACAAGACCAGTGAAAAAATATTAAAATTTTAAAAGAACAATGCATGCAATTATTGCTAAACAAAGTGATGAAAAATTTTAATCTCGTTTTATTATCAAAATTTTAATTACGTACGTACGAGGGAAAATTTTTTTAATAACATTATTTTTGGTAAAAGGAATTCCGGAACGCATAAATAATTAGACATCAGCTGATGAATATTAATTTCATTTGAATGTGATGGTATTTAAGTGATAACGATGTTGCCAAGCATGAGTACATTTAAGTAATTATACATTGTTGCATTGTTATTGAGAGAAGGCAACAGAGGACGGTAGCGCTCCACGTTGAACGAGAAAATAAACGAAAGAGAGCGAGGTTTAAAGTTCTTTCTTTCTTTCTTTTATGACAAAAGGTGTTATTATTTCAGTATTTAGAAAAACCTGTGCATGCTGCAATAGCGAACGTTGTTTACAGGTATTTCCCGTACGCGGCGTGCCACGACCTACGACCTAAAAATAATTTATGCAACCTCGTAATATAACAACCGTAGAGATTCAATAGAAATAAAGAATTTGTGTGGCGGCAGCATTATAATTCGAGGCCACTCGATAGGAGAATCTGAGTAAAGATATTAGGAAAACGGTTACTGTGGCAATTATAATTGAGATCAGGGTGAATAGATTAGGTGTCATAGTAATTGTCACGGTCGTACCGTGTGGTATCGCATAGCCGCCACATAACAATATTTATTAATGTTGATTAATTGAAGAAAAGAAAAGGGATAGTAGTAGTTACGGTTGCATTGGCACCACAACGTGTGGCCAGGTTAATTGAAGAAGGAAGTAGTACGGTTGCAATATATGTATATATATATATATATATATATATATATATATATATATATATATATATATATATACCGGGTCTTTAGTCTAACTCGCAACCCGTATCTGAGAACACAACCACTTATTTTGGTAATTTGGCAACGCGTGGAAATACCTTTGGCTTTCCTTTCACTTTTAACGACCCATCCCCCGGTCGCAGGTTTCGGGGTGGGAGAACCGGGCTATTCTATTTTGTTTGGAAGAAAGAGAAAGGACTGTCTTTGGGCAGTCATTCATACACGTTTCATTCATGAGTGTAGGAACGTACGTTTAGGAAAGAAGAATCGCTTCGAAAATGTTGACGAAAGAACAGCGTGTATTTTTGGTAGAAGTTTATTTCGGCACTAAATCTTTTTTAAAGAGTCAGGAAATGTTTCAGGAAAAATTTCCGGAAACGCCAGTTCCCAACAAGTCAACAATTTGTAGACTAATCCAGCGCTTCAGGGACACGGGGAACGTTATGGATAGGAAGCGGAATCGCAGTGCCACTGTTTTAAAGGAAGATAAATTATTAGAAATTCAGGAGGTTTTGAAACATTGCCCTGAGACGTCGCTATCGAAATTGCATCAGCAATGCAATGTTTCACTCAGCAGTGCATATGTCGCAACTAAGAAATTGAAAATGCGGTCTTGCAAGTGGCAGACCGTTCAAGAACTGAAAACACCGGACAGGGGCGCGCGAATTCATTTCTGCCGTTGGTTCAGAAGTTTTATTCAATTAGGACTTCACGTTCTTGGCACCTTGTTTTTTAGTGATGAAGCTTGGTTTCATCTCGACGGAAATGTAAATAAACAGAATTGCCGGTTGTGGAGCACATCGAAACCAGATGCAACTCTCCAAAAACGTCTTCATTCTTCGAAAGTCGGGGTATGGTGTGCCATATCTCGTCGCCGAATTATCGGACCAATTTTTTTCACGGAGACAATTACTTCTGAAAGGTATAAAGACATTATTGAAAACTTCGTATCTCTTTTAGAAGAAGACGAGAGGTACTGCTGGTTCCAGCAAGACGGCGCCCCGTGTCACACGGAGAACAGTAGTATGAATTTCCTAGCGGAATTTTTCGGAGAACGAATTGTTACAAAAGGTCTGTGGCCACCACGTTCCCCAGATCTTACTCCATTAGACTTTTTTCTGTGGGGTTTTCTTAAGAGTAAAGTTTATGCAAAACTTCTCTTGAAGATTTACGACGCAACATTACGGAATCTGTTGGGCAAATCGAAGAAGTTACTCTTCAACGTGTTGCAGCAACAGTACTGAAACGAGTAAACCTCTGTCTCTTGGCAAATGGTGGTCACTTTGAAAATTTACTCTAAGGTGTGTTTATTGTCATTTTAAGAAAATAAAATTGTATAATTTTTAATTAATTATTGTCAGTAATGATTAAGTTATTACTTATGAATAATTTATTATCTTTAATAATTTTATTAAAATTTTCCAATTTGTTTAATTTCCAGGTTCTATAATAATAGATAATGAAGAGCTTGGCGGTGATGTTTCATGAGATATCTTTCTGATTTCTCTCTGAGCCAGCTTTCATTAAATAATAATTATTGTTACGTTTCTGTTAATAAATCGATAAATCAGTCATAATTTCCCTCCACAACTTCAGTATCACATTTTTGTTTCTTGAGCATACTGGAGAGAATCGTCTAAAGAGACGTTTTGTTTGCTGGCTCATGCCTCTGCCCACCCCACCCCACCCACCCTGCGCAGCGTGAAAAGATTCCGGCTTGTGAGCCGAGTACCTGCCCGCCGAAGCCCTTGAATGGGGAAAACACAGAAAGGGCTGTTGCAGTTGCTGCAGATTATGACGCACAGCGCACTTCCTCCGCTGTCTCGGCATGCCAGCCACGGCAGTATTGAAAGGAGACAAAGACACGCAGTTGCCAAATTGCCAAAACAAGTGGTTGTGTTCTCATATACGGGTTGCGAGTTAGACTAAAGACCCGGTATATATATAATACGAATAGAAAAAATATAACAAGATGCTTTGCTACGGAAGTAATCTCGACTTTTTTGAATTCGTAATATCAATAACTTTATCTGAGTCTACAGTAACATCCCAATGAATTGAAATCACCGCAAGGGAACTTAGCATCATCGTTCTACATTCTAAAATATTTCACTCACTTCATTGTAGAATAGATCTCTCTTCGCTTCATGTTGTTACTGGTATATGATTAAGACCGTAAGGAGATATTTAATCGCACAATGTAACATTGCAATATTCCAATACTTGCAAAACTTCACGATCAGGGATAAGATTAGAAACTTTTTCACAGTATAGTTCATATTCCGCTTTTACTTCAGTTAATGAAATTTTGTCGTTAAAATGTGGAAACAAATTGTCTTGTATGTCTATTTCTTGAACAAAAGCAAAGCCCGAAAGAAGAATTTCGAAGCTTGAAATAACATCCTCATTCGCCATTCGAATCTGACAGATACATTTTGAATTAAACTATCTAAACTAGGATTAAAAGCGTTTACTTCATAATATGCTTCAACAGAATCAGTTTCTAGGATAGCGCGCTTATTTTGTTTTGATGCTAGCCTACAACCTCTTTAGAACGCTGACTTACGTCTTTAGAATGATTCAGAACTCATGGCAAATTAAGGAACTTTTCTTGAAGTATTATTTTTGTCGGATTTATAGTGGTTAGAAAATCTAAAACTAAAATATTCCAGGTATTATTAATTGAATGGAAATTTTTAAAATAACGCTATCATACGACACACTTCAATTGTTGTAACAACACCTCACTTGTAAATTAGTCACTCATTGATGTGCTCAGAGTCAAAGAACTTACTGCAAGTAAGTACTTACTGTAAATACTTTAGGCATATCAGATAATGGCAGCTTGAGGCTAAAAACTTGTCGTTGCAAACAAGTAGGTTAATAAGAAACACTTTTTTCCATCGATACCAACAGATGTTTGTGTTGCTTTCGGAGAAATGATTTGTGGCTTGTCAATATCTCTTCTAAGCTAATACAAATGCATTTACTCTCTTAAAAGATAATACACTGTCATGCCATTCTATAAATCTTGTATCAGAAAGACAAAATATTATTTTTTTTACTTTCTGGAGCAATAGGATCTTGAAGAGTTTTATTGGAAACGAAATGTTTACGAAAAAAATGTCCAGTTTCAACAACTCCAAGACAATTTCCGGACTTAAAAATGTGATGATTGTATCGCTATTAATTATGTATTTTTGAAGTCCTTGTCTTCAATGTGTGTTCTAAATCACAAAAGAGCCCGAAATTTCCCACTTTTTTTAAAGAAAGAGGTCCACTGTCACGTGATCCTCTGAAAGGTAATTCTGTTCTGCACAAAGCAGATGTGTTTCTATTATTGGTCTGATAGCTGCCATATTTTCTTCGTTTTCTAGAATCCTTTGTGTCCAATTGAGTTATAATGTTCTGACGAGAGCGTAGGCTTTCGCTACCGGAGTGTTTACAGTGTTTACTAATAGTGTCTACAAATTGCTGAAAATGTTCTTATTAACGGCGTGAGAGATCTTTAAAAAAAATTACATTTGTGTAATTTTCGAAGAAATGAAAACATACCCCAAAATAAACTTTACATCATATTAAAAAGCAATTAGCACTAGCCCTTGGAAAATTCTGAAGAAACAAATCGAGCCATTTATGAGAAAATGGCGTTAGAGCGTTTCTGAAAATGCGGAATTATGGGTTGGTTTTCACAGAAAACGGTTGAGTTCACGAGTAACTTTACTTGACATTATTGAATATAGTGAACAAATATAGTGAACATTGAATATAGTGAACATAGTGTGAACAAATCGGCGCTAATGTAAATATTAACGACGTGAGAGACAAGTCAACAAAATTAATTTTTTGTAATTTTTGAAAAAACAAAGAATAGAGCAATATGGCGTTTATGTCATCTCGTAGAGTACATTAGGCAGTATCCCCACCAAAAGTTTAAAGAAAAAAATGTTGCCGTTTTTGAGAAAATCTTGTTTTTGTAATTTTTTAAAATAGCACACATTGCAAACAATATGGCGCGAAAACTACTAATTTTCAAAAAAATGTAGATGAATTTAATGAAAGAAATCACAGTCGATAAGAAATTTTATTCGAAGGATAAATCTATCTTTAATTTTGTACTTGTAGGAAGAAGCCGAAGAAAATTCTAAATATTGCAAGTTTCGAAAATTGAGAGTTAATCGTGTTATACCACCTTAATAAGTGTATTTTAATCTATTCTTACAAGAAATTTAAAGAACAAGTTTGTAGCGATTTTTGCGAAAATTTTGAAAATGTCTGGTGGGCTTCATGTAATGTACCCCAAAATTTTGAAGGAAGTTTTTCAAAGTCGCAGGGCCTCGAGTGGAATCACATCTGTGGGGGATTATTCGTTTTGGAAGAAATAGTACTTATGGTTTAGGTCCTAGTGTTGCCCACAGAGTGACAGACAGACTGATGTTTTGCTTTCAGTTGTTTTTTCGGGATTAAGTACTCTCAAAATAGAGATTCTGGTTACACCACGTGTTATGTGTTTTTCTGGTTTTAACCACTTTTTCGTTATCAGGGACCGCCAAATTTTTTCCGCCCAAAAATTCGCTGTTTTTCCGCGCAGCATTACACAACTTTACTTACACTACGTATATTACTCCGTTTATACGTAGGGAAAGTAAAAAGTGCGGATGAATGTGTTAAAATAATTTAAATGCATGCCGTCATGTTTCTGGCACACATGTTTGTGGTATGTGTATTTCCAATGCTACGCCGCTGCTGGTAGTACCTTCGGAGCCTATGTGCAGAGTTGATGACACATTTACTTGGAAGATAATAACACTTTTATATCGTGCTTCTTCTCTCTTTTATTCATTGTGTGCCCAAAGAATGAACGTGTATGTAATTTTTAGGTGAATTGTTGTTTTAGCCCTATACACTGTCGCGTCGTTTAATTACTCAGACACAGACACGAAGGATTCGTAACAAAACAAGTTTATTTGTACTAAAGAAATATATACAATGTTGCACAAGTTCATTTACACTTATCCATGCTTTACGGAACCCTCCTAAGAACAGCTTATCTTAGCCGCCACCCGCGACTGCTTTGCGAGTCCCCCACCCGCCCTTGCTTGACCGCAAGCTACAGCGAACGCTTGACCGCGTCGCTAAATGTGAGACTGACGTCTCCCCCGGACAAGTCCGGCCGCTCGCCCTGGAGCGCAGTGCGTGGGCACTTCATGAAGATACCAATTCGGCTCCGTGCCGCAAATGTATCCTGGCTAATATGCCCTTACCTCACCATATATAGATTCGGTCACATGACCGACCGATCACATGCTCTACTCCCACTCCGTAGCTAAAGTGACGTGGGTGCCCCACGTGACCTCCCTCCCTCAGAGCTTGGTAGACGACGTCTGAGACGTATACAACCGACCACTGTGACGTGTCTTGCCCCCCCTGAGCCTCCGCGCCCTTTCTACTTCCTGGCTCAGCCTAAACCCATCTTAGACACGCCCCCTTCCTGCTCAACCTAATGGTATGTCTATTTGTGGCTTCCATAGACAAAGGCACATCCTGTCTTTTATGTATGCAAGCGTCACTATGCCACATGTTCGGGATGGGGGCGCTTCACCCCCTACCCTGGTTTCGTGACTGCTACGAGCCTCCATGTTGGAAATAATTGGTTATAAATTATTTTCACCATGCGAACTTCCGAGTATTGGTACTTAATTTCTTTGGAAAATAAGCTATCACAACTTCCTCGCATTCGTTCTTAATATTTCTTTCTCTCCTCTACTCCTTTAATAATTTGTATTCTTCACGATATATACTGTAATTACATTTTTAGATTTAAATCTTCCAGTTTTTGCGGCTTCACATTTAATACTTTCAGGAATATCTTCCCTTTTCTCACAGACAGCGATTGTCTACTCAAATGTACCCTCGAAATACTACCGAAATCAATACAATATGAGTACCATTCACCATTACGTCTACTTTTAAGGAAGAATATGCTAAATATGTTCCAAAGGCGATAAATAAAGTAATATTACAGGTGGCTAGTCAGGTTGGCGCCTGCGATGCACCTAATATTTCCGTTACTAATGTATTTTTACTTTCCCGTGTACGTACATATATACGGAGTAGTATAGGGAAATTTATGTAATGCTGCAAAAAATCGATTTCGGGATTTCAATGTAAATTTATTCTTTTCTTATTCTTTATGATTTTTTAGACAAGTCCACTCTTACTTCGAAGATAGTACGGACATGAATGTTCCTGTGTCTCAAGAATTCTGGGAGGGGTAATTTTTTACTTTCCCGTATACGTACGTATACACGGAGTGATATACGTAGTACAGGGAAAGTTACGTAATGCTGCGCGAAAAAATGGCCAATTTTCGGCGGAAAAAAATTAATTGCCGGGCCGTGAAAACGAATAAGCGGATAAAACCAGTTGCTAAATTAAGAAAAAAAATCCTCTATCTCGTGGTGTGGTCAAAATCCATGATTTGTTGCTTCTTTATACTTAAAAAATCGATTGACGACATTCCGTCCGTCTGTCCGTCTGTCCGTCTGTGGTCAACGCTAGCGCCTAAACCGTTCGGTCGATTTTCTTCAAAATTGATATTCCCCAGTCGATCTAATTCTAGTCGAAGCTTTGTGATTTTGAAAAAGATTCTTTAAAATTTGGGGGTACTTTATATGAAGCCCCCCGGGGATTTTCAACATTTTCTCAAAAACGGCTCCAAATTTTTTCTTTAAATTTCTTGTATGAATAGAGGAAAATACACTTTTTAACATGGCATAGGTCCGTTTTTCACGTACAGCTCTGAATTTTCGAAAATTGTGAAAGTTCGAATTTTTTTCGGCGTCTTTCTCCAACTACAAAATTGAAGATAGAGATTTTTTCTTCAAATAAAATTTGTTCTGCATATTGAGTTCTTTAATAAAGGTCATGTAAATGTTTTTCACAATTTCGGTAGTTTTCGTGCAATATTGCGTGCAATATGTGCAATTTTAAAAAATTACAAAAACAAAATTTTCTCAAAAACGGCTCCAAATTTTTTCTTTAAACTTTTGGTAGGGATAGTGGTAAATGTACTCTATCAATGACATAAAAGCCATTTTGGTCTATCGGTTAGTTTTTTCAAAAATTACAAAAATGTAAATTTTTTTACATGTCTCTCACGTCGTTAATATTTACATTATCGTCGATTTTTTTACATTATTATATTTACGAGTATATATGCTTTAAATAATGTCAAGTAAAGTTTCTCGAAAACACTACCGTCTTCTGTGAAAAGTAGCTCAAATTTCGGCATTTTCAGAAATGCTCAAACGTCATTTTCTCGTATATGGCTGCAATTTTTTTCTTGAAACTTTTGTAACGGATAGTGCTAATTACACTCATTAGTATAGCGTGAAGTTTATTTTGAGTTTTTTTTGTTTTTTTTTTTCAAAAATTATATAAATGTAAATTTTCTGAAAGATCTCTCACATCTTTAATATGCACATTATCCGCAATTTGTAAAGATGATTATATTTGTGAGTGTAAGTGCTTCAAATAACTTCAAATAAAGTATTTTGAAAACTCAAAACTTTTCTGTGAAAATGAGCTTCAAATTTCGCATTTTTAGTAGTGCTAAAACGCCATTTTCTCTTAAACGGCACATAATTTTTAAAAGAAAATTGCCATTTACGGCTAGGTTTTTGTGTTCTTTAATATTCTAAAATTAATGTTTCTGTTCTACCAATAGATAGATAGATATTTATTATTTCCGCAGGTAGGTTTATACAACCTGGTGGCGGAACACTAAAATTTACATATTATATCTACATATTATAATTATGAATTAAATACAATGTAACTTAAAATTATTTTAAGACAATAATAATAATAATAAGATAATAGTAAGATAACAATGTTAACAAAAATGCATTAATAACAATACCCGCATTAATTCTACTAATTTTATTAATTATGGTGGGCCTGTACAGATACTTTATACTAACATATACGACTTTTTATACACTGCACTCCACTTCACTTCACTTCACTTCTCTTTCTACTTCTATATAGCACCACACTTCACAACACGTCACCACACGTCAATACGAATACTATAAACCAATGCATCTAATAAGTATCACAATACTAATAATGGTAACAATAATTACTAATAACAATAAACAATTCTAATGAACATAACTTACTAACTAATAAAATTTACAATTATCGTTAGTTAATTTACTTTTAAATCTCTGAAGACCTAGAGGAAAGGGTTCCAAGGCTGTCACAGGCAACTTATTCCAGTCCGTTATAGTTCTATTTGTAAAGGAAAATTTTCCAACTGGGATACTGGTTCCAACTGATTTCCAATAGGAAACCGAAAAATTAAGAAAATGACAAAAAAATGTACTTTTGGCGATGATAGATGGTAGCTGGCAAGAAAGAGTATGTGGCAATTCCGAATAGCTAGCGAAGACCCAGGAAAATAGAAAACTAATACGGGAAAGTCTGTGCCATTCTGTAGCACCACTAGTTTAGAAATAACAGCTGGACAACTTTTGATTTTTTATTAAATTTTGTTAAGATAGAATCATAATATTATGAAAACTGATTGCATTCAAGCTGAAAATTCATAGAAGGATAAATTTTTATATGTAATGATTCCAGAACTAGTCTCGAACACCAGTTAGGTTCTGTAGTTAAAATTGTGGGATTGAGAAAATCAATAAAATGATCGTGTTTTATTCATTCTCCGAAACGTTACCAAGATAATAAATATATGTTATTATTACGACTGTCTATAATCATTTGGAACTTTCATAAACTCAACAATTTACAAGAGACAGTCTATAGTTCAACTTGAAACATAATACCACGTGTTCCATAATAAGTGGTCTTTTTTAATGAACTTTACAACCTTTTGTGTTATGGCAAATCTTCAACAACATTCAAGCTCGTCCTTCGTTAGTAGTCTTCATGATCCTGCGCTTCATCACATCAAGACATGGATGAAGGTAAGTACGCAGTATAGGAATGTCCAAACTCACATAATTTTCCTTCAAAATTTCAATGTAAATACACGTTTTGGGGTCCCCTGTTACCGAAAAAGTGGTTCTTTTCAAAACGTCCGTCCGTCCGTCTGTCCGTCCGTCCGTCCGTCCGTAAGTAAAGTACGCTTATTAAGGTGGCATAGTTCCGATTTTCACGGTTAACTCTGAATTTTCAAAAATACCAAAAGTTTGATTGTTTTTCGGCGTCTTCCTACAACTACAAAATTGAAGGGAGAGATTTTTCCTCCAAATAAAATTTGTTCCCCAAAGTGAGTTATTTCATAAAGGTCATGTACATTTTCTTGAAAATTTTAGTCGTGTTCTGGCAATATTGCGAGAAATATTTGCAATTTTAAAAAATTACAAAAACAAGATTTTCTCAAAAACGGCTCCAAATTTTTTCTTTCAACTTTTGGTAAGGATAGTACTAAATGCACTCTATGAGATGACATAAACGCCATATTGCTCTATTCTTTTTTTTTCAAGAATTGCAAAAATGTAAATTTTTTACTTGCCTCTCACATCGTTAATAGTTATATTAGCGGTGATTTGTTCACACTGTAACGGGTAAATTCGTTTATATGTCCCCACGTTGTGGTGCCACTGTAACCGGTAATTAGTAATTTCATCTGGCCCCATGTTGTGGTGCCAATGTAACGGTTATTTCATTTAATCTTTTCCTTACCCTCTCGCCAAAATCACTACAATTTATTTATTACGTGGTTACAGAAAATTTCTTTGGTCGCAGGTCGTGGCTGGCCCCTACGGGAATTACCTGTAAACTAACGTTCAATACTGCAGCATACCCAGGCTTCTATTTAATTCAAAATAATAACACATTTTCTGTGAGAGAAAGGAGAACTTCGGAAATTCCGTTCTCATTAATTTATTTCTTTTCAAAAATAAGTATTCACATGGAATTCTGTTCCCTTTCGTAAAGCCCTTACCCGGTAACTAGACAACATGTAAATACAACAATACGAAGACACACATACACACTCGCTTTGCAACATCAACAATACAATATGATACAATAACACTTAAAAATCCAAATGACAAAACCGACTGACTATTTAATTTATGTAGGAATTCCTTTTTGTAAAAATATTTATCTAATTTTTTTCGTACGTACGTTGACCATTTGTTAATAAGAACATTTATTTTTTTTATAACTTTGCTTAGCGACAACTCTCATGCATTATGTTTTATAAAACACTTCACAACATCTCTCTCAACTAATTTGCAAAGAATTTAAGTTATTTTGTCTTAAACATTCTTGGTCTTGTATAGATTTTAACTGGGAATACTACACACACCAAAAAAAAAAAAAAAGCGGGCACTTCCCTTTGTCGAAATGCAGCCACCACGTCGTCGTTACCCCAAATACGGTCACCAGTTTTGCATGCCCAATTGCACGCGCCGACAGATCAGCTTACACCAAAACTGCATTCACCAACTTCCAAAAGAAAACCGTAGCCTCCAAGAATTTTTTAATTACTCGCGACTGCGTTTTTGCGAAGCACATACAAAATAAACTCCTTTATGTATTTACCGCGTCAGTATCTAATTCTTTCGACAACAATGGACGCCGTCGCTGCCTCGCGAAAATAAAGTTCACTATGTAAAAATGAAATTACAATTCGTTCGATAAAACTTTCGACCGTGTCTCACAGAAATAATTGCAGTATTTTTTCATGTTCATGTTAAAACATATTTGCCGCATCGATTAGCTGCGAATGCATTAAGTCTGAAATCGTTCACGCTTCTCCGACAAAAATTCTATGTCCATTAGCACTGCACTGTTCGATAAAAAATATTCTAAGTCTGGTTTGCACATAAAATCTTAAAGCAGCCTAACATGAATTCGGTGTCTTGCCTACACGAGCTCTGACTCAAAAGTGACGCAAAATTAGCGCCGATTCACCACCTAAGTTCATGTTGTCTACTGTTTTTTTACAAATGCCGGCGAATTCCATTCTTGCATCCTCTATTATTGTTTCATAAAATTTTCTATAATCTAAAATATTAGTTATTTTGACATGCCATTACGTTTCTTTATTACTACTTGTGCTCAACGTCCGAGTTTTATTGCCAAAATAGACGTTTCTAACGCTTAATATGCCGAAAATGATGAATTTCTATGTCGAAACTATGCACTGCTTCGGCCTTTGTTTTCGACATTATTAACATACAAGATTTCTTCAAAATAAATAATTCCGACGTTCTATAAGTATTTTAAGCATTCCATAATTTCGCTAATTTTAAATTATGCTGATTTGCAACGCCTTTCGTCACCCACATCAAGGTTTCTTCATAAAATCTTGACATTTATCCTATTGTATTTGAACGTCTCAGTGAACTTTTTCTTCTATTCCTACATATTCAAAATTTAAGCGAACCCGTCGTCCGATCGCGTCCAAACAAACACCAAAATGTTTATTTATTCCATCTCTAATTCGCTATTTTGTCAGACTTTATTTCTGTACTCGTTTTAAAAAAGTATAAAATGATTTTTCGCGGCGCGTCATTCTTTTGTCTTGTCACTATCGATTCAAGTACAGGCCGGCCGTTTAGCTATGGTTCATGTAAAATTGGGCCGCTTCCTGCTATAGCCTATTCAATGTTTACATTTATTTCGAAACTGTTTATGGGGAATTTCGGAGTTTCTATGCAATAGATGAAATCATTACAACACTATTATATGAATTAGCATATCTGCTTTAAATAATGTCAAGTAAAAGTTCTGGAAAACTGAACCTTTTTCTGAGAAAACTCCAAATTCCGCCTTTTCAGATACGCTCAAACGCCATTTTCTCATAAATTGATCTAATTTTTTTCTTCAAAGTTTTGGAACTGATAGTGCAAATTGCACCCTTTAATGTGACGTAAAGTTTATTTTGAGGTATTTTGTTGGTTTTTTTAAAAAAAATTACACAAATGTAATTTTTTTAAAGATCTCTCACGCCGTTAACATGCACATTTCCAGCAATTTGTAAACACTATTGTATTTGTGAATACATGTGCTTCGAATGACTTGAAATGAAGTTTTTTGAAAACCTAAAAATTGTCTGTGAAAAAGAGCTTCAAATTTCGCAATTTTAGTAACGCTTAAACGCCATTTTCTTAACAATGGCTCCATATTTTTCAAAGTAATTTTCCAGAAGACAGATTTCAGTCTTCTTTAATATTCTAAGCAATATTTTGAATCTACCATTAGGAAACCGAAAAATTGAGAAAACCTCAAAAATGTAGGGCTGCGTTAGGCGGCAGGTGGCAAGATGGGGCAAGACCATAAAGATAGGCCATGCCAATAAAATAGAAAAATTTACTACGATAAAGTGCTGGGAGACCAGTGGGAGGCTTGTAACTTATCCTGTCTGTAGGCGGTGCACTGCTGGTGGGAGATACCTGGTTGAGAGAGAACCGCGCAAGCCGACAGGTAGATCGGTCGGTGATTTAGAGCTTGTCACTGCTGGGATGGTGCCCCGCTGGTGGTAGATACCTGGTTGAGGAAACCTCGCTAGTGCACGGAAGGTCGGCGCCGGATCTCGCCGCCACATCACTTACACCTCCCGACGAAATAAACATGCCCTACACTTGCGGAACTATAGACCTCAGTAATTGACGCGCCCGAAGTCACTAAAAATAAATCAAAAATGACTCCAAATGTTTTCCTTAAATTAATTGTAAGAATAAAGTAAAATATGGCGTCTTCCTACAACTACAAAATTGAAGATAGAGATTTTTCCTTAAAATATTTATTCTCCATACTTAGTTCTTTCAATAAGGTCATGCACATTTTTTTGAAACTTTTAGTAGTTTTTGTGCAATATTGCGGGCAATATGTGCAAGTTTAAAAATTACAAAAACAAGATTTTCTCAAAAAAGGCTCCAATTATTTTCTTTAAACTTTGGAAAGTATAGTGCCTAATTTACTCTATGAGATGAAATAAACGCCATACTGCTCTATTTTGTTTTTTCAATAATTACAAAAATTTTATTCTTTAGCTAGCCTTTCATTTCGTAAACATTTTCATTAGGGAGTGCCTGCCTTGCCTGCCCTTCCGCTGCAGGCCGCCGGGACCGGCCGGGATGTGCCACTGTCTCGGCTTTGAGGGAGCGGTCCCTCCCCCAACCGGACGGATGATGTGGCGCGCCGCGGCGGCGAGGACGGGGGAGTGGGGTGAGGTGTTTTCCGAAATTTGACTTTACGACGCTCCTATTCATCCGATTTGCATGATTGACACGGCGTTGGATTCTGGAAGCTTGTCGCCATCGCGCTATAAGCCCGCATTTTTTTAATTGTTCCCGGAAGTACGAGAAAAAAATTGAAAAGACAGTTTCTGTTAATTTTTTTGGAAAAAGGGATTCGTAGCGTAAATTCTATTTTAAAAAGGAATCAAATGCCGTTTACAGATCGAAAATCGGACCATTTGTTCAGACGTTATCGGTAAAGTAAATTCCCTACTATAGTGCTGCGATCTAGTGAATTTTCCTACAAGTTTTTTTCGGTACATTTAGCCTTTAGGGAGTATCGACAATGCCTGGATTGCAACAATGGAATTCCGTTTCGGGTCGGGAATTTCTGTGAATTACATGTCATTGTTGTGACCTAATATAACTGTTTGCAAAGGGGTTATAATTGTTATTAAGTTGATATTTGCATGAAAATATTTAGTTTTCGCACGAAATGCTGTACCATTTGTAATGAGTAAAGGATTTGTTATATGGTTTTTAGAATACTCTTTTCTAATCTTATATGGTTCTAAGAAATGCATTTCTATATTGTCCGGGTTATCAGACTTCCTTTTTCCAATACAAGTTTACAAAACTTTTGTATAATATTTTTATGCAGTTGTAGAATTCACATAGTTTTGACAACACTGCGATGGAAACTGAGTTGTTCTCTTCTTGGTTGAATTGGATGTTTTCAAATGTTAGCCAAGATGGTAGTAGAGCAGAAAGTGCAATATTTCAATACTACATAGCTGTTTCCAATAATGTGGGAAAGTATGTGGTGTTGTAGTACCACTAATTTAAACATTACTTGAAGTGAAAATTTGTATTTTAACAATGAAAATATATTCTAAAAACTTAAATAATATATTAACAAAAATTATATTTACATCACATGAAAGTTAATTTTTGTAAATGGAATGGGAGTAAAGGGGAAAAAAGGGGGTGGGGCACCTATTTTCAACCCTAGTTATCATAAAAAGTTTCAAATCGCTAAAGAAATAGATATGTTTTGTGAGTGTGCAATATGATGTTGATTGATTCTTATACACCAAAGTATAATCCTTTATTGATCTTAATAAAATTTTTACAATAGCCAAGGTGTGAATTATCCCTCTTAATTTTAGGATGTCCATAGTAGAGGAAGAGAAATGTTACCATTGAATTAATTTTAGATGAGTTGCTTTCAAAAAATGAGTAATGAATTATCTTTTGTAAGTTTTATATGATAGAGAATAGGTTTGAAGAATTAAGGGGGGGGCATTATCACCTCCTCGCCAGTGTCCTTGCAAAAGTACAATATGAATTAACAAGTGAAAGCAATTACCAAGTGTTGAATTCCATTAAAGAGGGGATGTCTTGTGCTGCATGAACTGGTTAATATAAGAGTACAAGAGTGATGAAAAATGTCAGTCAGCAGCCATATCAACTTACAATTATAACAACTTATCTACAAGAATAACAAGTGTTTGCTGGGAGGATTCTCGATTGTGAACTTTGAGGACTGCAAGGAGAATTTCCTAATGCGTATGGAACATGAAATAGTAGTCATATTATTGTTGCCAACAAAAAGAATGTTCACCAATAATATTTATTGAATTGATATTCACTTATGAATATAAAAGGCTAAAGCATTTTAAAAGAGCCTTAACAACTTGGGTTCATTACAAAAAATATGAATATTTTTAGGTTGAAGACATTTTCAAATGTATAGCACTGCAATATTATAATGCTGTGGTATAATTAATACAATCAAAAGTTTTTATTAGATATAGAAAATGTTGCATATCTTGTCTGGACAATGATTAAAAACATGGTTTAGTTTTTTATTCTACTGGACAATGAAGTAGGGGACAATAGCATTATCCTTAAAATGATTTTTTTTGTTTTGTTTAAAAAATTGATTTTTAATTTCCAAAACTAGACCAAGTTACTGTTGTTTTCAATCAAATTATTTAAGGAATACCCACAATATGGAATTAAAACCCTTTGTTAGGCTTAACCAATCTAAGGTATTCCCCACAATTGTTTTTTTATTACCACTTTACATATTTTAAGAATACATGTATTTGTAGATTTATTTTTAAAGCATGTGTTTTGCATGGCTTGAACTTCTTGTTCCTACATATTTTGAAGCTTAATCAGTAATCATGGGATGAAAATTTATTTGTTAATTATTGAATTTATCAGTAAAATAACTAAATACAAGAACATAACCTCACATTTTACCAAGTTGGAATATTACCTAGTTGTATCTGTTTCTGTTGCATTGCTCCAGGTTGAAGTTAAGTTGGTAATATTTATAAATACTTTTCACAAATCTCAAGCTGTCAAATTAAGGTATCCATCATAGATTTCAAAATAATTTTAATTTTTAACAAAATACAGAAAACTGATCTTTGCTAGGAGATTAATACACCTGGAAAGAATTGCAAACTATTTGCACAAAAGAAACCCCAAAACTTCAAGACCCTTTTTTATCCACAGCTCAATGCAAATTACTAAAAAAAAGTATTACGACCAGGACTCTCATTCCTTAAGCTCTATTTTCTGACCCAAATTATTTTGAAGAGATGAAACCATTGTGTAAGGTGTCAAGAAAAGAAAATTCTTTTACGTATTTTAACAGAAAGTATGCTAAAAATGGAGTAGAACCAAGGAATAAAATCATTACAAGTTTGGAATCATTTGGGAACGGTGAAGACTTTTCAGCTTGTGTTTTAAATAAACATTTGAATCATAACAATAATCTGTAAAAGTTTATCATTGTAATAATATTAAAATATGTTAGAACCCTTTATAAAAAGAAAAAAATACATACATAGTGACAGAAATATACAAGTACAAAGTATCAAAATTAAAATTAAAATAAAAAAATAGTTGTTCTAAATAAAATATTTGGCTACATTGTTGGCATTATTTACTACCACATATCTGAACATACTTTATAATTCTTAGTTCTTTGAAATTAACACGCAAAATAAATATTTATTTAAACAACTTTAATTTTGGAATTATTGAATTTGAATATTTATTTAAACAACTTAAAAATCAAATTCAACTTAAAAAATCAAATCAAGTGATTGAAAAAAGAAAGAAAAAACAAAAACAATTAAATTTAAATCAACAAAGTACATGTAGCCATTGTTACATCCACTCATATAGATATTCCTTAAACTTATTACAAAAATAAAAAAAAGCATTCTGCAATAAGTTAGCACTTCTATATCAAACTTAATGAATACTGAATCAAATTCATTGATTGTGTGTTATAATTTGCCAATTTCAGTCCCTATTAAATTGCCACAGCCAATTATTTGCTAGAGTGATAGTTTTCAGTCTCAAGCATGTGGCAAATGAATCAATGACATCATCTGTAGATGTACTGAAACACCAAAGGGCCAGAAGGTATTGATGGAGTTCATTTTCATAGGAATAAATTCTATTGACTCACAAGTGCCACAAATTATTTTATCCATTGCCATTATGCAAACAAAAGCATGGCATCCGATTGAATTGCCAAAACCCTAAGTGAATGCAGAAGCCCAACACATCTGTGATAGTTTTGATCAGACTGCTGGTAAGGAAATGTCAACAAATTGTACAAATTTGTCAAGAGTCACCTCTCTCTAATGAACTCTACAAGTTGATCTACATTTGTTATTTTCAATAATTTTTTGGGGTATTTATTTAGTTAAAGGCTCAATGTGACAACATAGAGCACACCTTACAAAATAGAGGACTACTTTCATTAAAGGCCTTTGTTTTCAGATTAGTTCTCAGATTCAGATTAGATTCAATTGAATATACTAATATTGTTACATTATATGTAGCTGTTACGATAATTAATATTATGTACTATTTTATGTGTTATTTTTACTACTATTATTACTATTACTATTATTATATTATAAGTAGTAGCAGTAAAATGACAGTAACAAGTAAATTTTACTTTTACATTAAACATAAAACTACAATCCTAAAACGTTAAATATCTTGCTACTAAAAATAATTATATACTGTATAATATCTTAATCTACCTGTAAAAAGTATTGTGGTATAATTCTTAGGGCAATGACTCCATCTCGATCAGGTTTTTCTGTCCAGTTTCCCTGGTCCTTTGAGCAAATGCTGAGATGGCCCCTTGCTTTGCTTCTGGACAGTAAATGTAACTTCCCTCTCTCCACCCAAGACAGCACTTTGACTCGTCCTACACGATTGTAATTGTATATGTGACTCAATAAATTATTATTATTATTATTATTATTATTATTATTATTAGTTCAATTCTGCAAAAATATGGGTTTGATGTTGTTTTCAGTAGTTTCAATATAAAGTTGATCACATCATTAAAACAGGAAAAGACAAACTTCCCAAATGCAATAAAATAAATGTAGTTTTCACAATCAAATGTAACATCCAAGGCTGTGATAAGCTTTATGTGGGCCATACAGAGTGCCATTTGAACACAAGAATTAAAGAACAAAGACAAAACATTGTATAAAAGGGAGATGACAATGTCATATCTAACCATGTGCAATGTTCTACTCATGAAATAAATTGGACCCATGGAGATACCTTGGACTGTGAATCAAACTGGTGTAAGAGGATGATTACTGAAATTTTGTTTATTAAAAAACAAAAATCTATTTTGGAAGCTCAAAAAGGCTCTTCTAATCTTGACAACATCTATGACAAAATAATGAACATTTTATAAACCTTTCATTACAAAAATTTGCTCCTCTTTCATGTTTAATGGTGATCTTTTAATTATTTCATCTAATTTATAAATTCATTTTTTTTAACTATTATTTGTCTATTGTAAATTTGTGAGATTTCAAATATTTTCAGTAACCTTCAATCTTGCACACGTAAATATTTTAATTCTAGTCTACATTTATTAACTAGTCTATTCAACAAGTCATGATGTTCACATTGGTACCTCTTGTCTGCTCAGTGATGCTTGCTGACTTGCCATGTAAGGTTATATGGTTAATTTTAAAAATATTATGCTGCTCCACCTATGGGTTTCTCACTCTGAAATGATGTGCATTCCAACCTTGAGGGGCCTTCTACAGCTTGTGGTATAATACGTACTGTAGTTTATTATGGTATTTTGTGATTTTCATTTTGACAAAGTTGTATGCAAGGTGTTAACCATATGTAGTAGCAGGTATTCCTTTAGCTATATAGTTATAGTTAATAATAGATATTACACTTCAAGAATTTTAAACATATAATTTTGATTAATGAAATAATATTGGTAAAACAAATGTTTTTGTAACGCAACTATGTATTTTCAGAACTGTAACACACTGAAGAGGACTTTGAGATCTAAATGTCTTATGTTAATGTAAAATTTAAAGAATTTTGACTAGAATCATCATTTATTTTACAACTGAAGAATAAGATTTATTTCTTCTAAGTGCAAGTAATTTCTTTTAATTGCAAGTCAAAACTTTTATATCAACTTAATTTTTGTCCAATAGTTTAAAGAAATATAGGTAATGCAGTTAGGTAAACTATAGAAAATAATGAATAGGTTGAAGTGATTGTTTATGAATGCAGCTTTTGAGTTTCAATCATTAAAATTCAAAAGTGAAAAGAAGCAACGCAAAAGATATTGTTTCTATTCTTCCTTTTGATTTGATTGTTACACTATTAATTGAGCTTTTCACGCAGCAACAATAAAATAAAAAACCGAGGTTTATGCAATCCCAGGGAATAAGGCACAACACATTTACTCTTTCTAAATGCAGGACAAAATTTTGTAGTAGGGAATTACTTTATTTTGGTATTTTGTATGTTAAAATATTAAATCTTTCAAAAAATATTGCAATATAAATAGATTATTTCATATATTTACATTTTTACAAATGAGTTATTTACACATATTGTCAATACAAAATCTTTCAGGTACAAGAATGGTGAGGAATAATTCCAAACTTTAAAGCTCAGAAAACAGTATTTTTAACTTCCATTTCAAATGCCTTCTCTCACCGTATTCATGAGTATCATTATGACAATCTTGATTTAACTTGTGATAAAACTTGAACGATGTTATCCTGTAAATTACAAACTTTTCTTCTTCTTTTAGAAATTATAATACGTTCAGGAGTTTCAATAGAATTAACTGTGTTACCATTCACGGTACTGAAATTAGAAATCTTATTCACTCTTTTAGATTGTTCATCTTCCTTAACAGAAGTACTGCATAAACTTATTTGCTCATCAACATTAGGGAGAATATTAGTGCTGCCATCAGATATCAATTCTGTCTGACTCATCACATACTTCTTTTCAAGATTAGCTTTCAGTTCTTCACATATGGAATCTAATTTTCTCTTCTTATTTGGACTCTTCTTTTCATTAAATGCACTTTTCTCTAAGATATCTTTACTACCTTGTTGACACAAATCCATATTTTGTTTCATGGCAATGCCACTTTCACAACTATTATCATTAGAAACACACTTATCCTTCTCACTGCTGTTAGGAACTGTTAAGTCACTTGCATCAGACACCACCAATTTAACACATCTTCTACGCTTTGGCCTCTTAAACTCACACTGTTCATTGAATACACAAAATGAAAAATTTTTCTCTTTCACAATGGCAGGATCTTCAAAGGAAGGGGAGATTTTCAATGGAATGAGATTTTTACTAGGTGGTGTTCTTAATTGCTGTGGTGGTAACTTTTCACAAACACTATCTTTATTATTTGTTAAATCAACTTCCCTCTCTGTTTCAAATGATTCATTTCTATGAACTTCGCTGCTCAATCTATTGCTTTGAGCAGAGGTATTGTGTTCAGGAATACAAGTTTTCACTGATATTACTGAACACAGTTTTCCTGCTGATATTTCTTTTCTCTTCACATCTTTTTTGGCCTTACCTTCTTTACATGATTTATCTGAAGCTTCTGAATTATTTTCCTTGCTTTCAATGGAATCGTGTTTATCTATATCTATGAACTTTTCAGTAGACTGTTTTTTACTACTTAATTTATTCTCATATTCGTGTCCTTCACTGACAAATCTGTCTTCCAAGCTCACATTTGGGAAAACAGGGCTTTGTAACTCCCCAGGTTTACAACTAGATTCCAAATTTGTTTTTTTCTGAAACAATTTCTGTTGTTTCATTGGTGTACAAGAAACACTTCTTTCACGCATTGCTTTTGAATATTTGGATTTCAATTGAGCAGCCACCCGCATGTTATCTGACAGTGCTCTAGCTTTTGAAATTGAGCGTCTTCTGTCAGAATGCTTTCTCGAACGCTGAGGGGGACTAGGACTTCTCCTTGAATGCAATGGACGCTTTCTTCTAGACTCCTCACACATTCCCATCCTAGATTTATGCGCTTGAAAATTGATTTCTTTATATGAGTCTGTGTTATATTTTCTATCACTATTATGATCCCGTGATCTGTCATATCTGCTTCTTTCAATTGGTAACTTTGATGACCTGTAATTGTTGTAAGATGACCTTTCCCTATTTCTTGAATAATATTTGTCAGAAAAATCATCATTTTGTCTCCCTCTTCTCTCCTCAGAAGATGATTGTTTTGCATTTTTAGTCAAAGCCCGTTCTTTAGAGGTAGATCCATGGGGTACATTAGATGACGGATGAGAAGAATCAAAAGACAGTTTACTGATTTCTGAACAGCTATTTACACAACTTTTTTCTGATGAGTTAATTTCAGAGATTTTATTATTTATTTGGGAAATGCAAACAGAAACATCATTAACTCTACCACAAGAATCTCTCTTCTCTTCTTGCACAGGGTCAGACACTAGAAAACTGGAAAAGCTCTCAATGGAACTTTTATAATCACACGAGATATCTGGAGAAGATTCAACATGAGATGAAGGCACTGATTTCTTTTTTAAAGGCGAGGAAAGTGTTGAATTCTTTGATTTCACTGAACTGATCGGGTATTTGGCAGGCAGATTAGAGTCCAAAGCTTCTGCAGTAGATTTATTGTAATTTGGTCTTCCCTTTCTTCGAAAAATTAAGGATTCTTTTCTGAAAAAGTAACAACCACATTAATAACAAAACAACATTTACATATTACCTATTATTCTTGTCACAACTTACTCTCTTCTTAAGTCCTCAATTAATTGATCCTTTCTTTTTATTTCATTAACAGCAGTTTGATACAAAGAAGAAATATTTTTCTCTAAGATTTTGTTTTCTTTTTCTAAATGAGCAATCCTTTCTTTTGTTTTGAGTAAATCAGCTTCTTTTTCATCTAACTGTGATTTGAAAAGTTGCCTCTCTTCATCTATCTGTTGAAGAAGAACACTTGTGAGAAAGGGCTTAAACATCTTAAAGAATACTGGTATTATTGAAGCAAGTTTAATATTAACTACATCAAATACCTTAGAAATTGATTCTGCAAAATTCAGCTCTGGTAGGTCATCATAGAGGTCTACATCTTCAGACATTTCAATGGTGTGTTCATTCAAAGAAATGGTCACAGGTTTGTAGGTTCCAATGTTCTATGAACAAACATCTAAAATTCTAAATTTTCTATCTGATGTGGCCATTTATATTAACTTTGTTTTGTTTCTTTGGTGTCTCAAGCTGCTTGTTTGCCAAGCAGTTTTCTGATTACCAAATTTTAAGCATACAACACAACAAACCAGGGACTACATATAGAAACCAATAACCTAAATCTGACACTGTTTCGATACAATTCTGGAATTTTCTTTACTCCAACTGCGAAACCTTTTCCGGAACGCAGAAATCCACTGGCAGACGTGTGAAACAAAGTCTGTTCTTTTATCTCGACCCACCAACGTTAACAAATGCCAGAATAACTTTAATCAGTTCACTTTTAAGAACACCTTAAAGCAGATGGAGAGTGGACTCTCTCATATATTATTTTTTTAATAAACGTTTGTTATATAACAATACTTCACTGTAAAGAACACTACCAACGTAGTAAGCTGGAACCTGTGGCTTCACTTCCAGTACAGTAGAACTAGAGTTGAACAATTGGTCAACAGATAGCAGTTGCATTAGTTATTTTACGCGAAGGTAAAAATAAATGAAATACTTGTTCATTCAATTACATAGTCACATTTTGTCTTAAATTTAACAAAGAATCGAAGCCCTTACACAACACATTGATCTTTCGTGAGACTTGTACATTACAACATCGATAAAATAAGGAAGTTCTATCATAATTTGAATGTCATAATGAAGATAATACAAAAAAATGTATTTTCATTCGAAGCTCTGAAAACACAATAAATTAATTATTAATGAGCTTCTCAGACGTGTCAGAGTGTCAGGTGGCATTTCTTTCCATTCAAACATTCCTACTCTTTGGAGGGGCACGTGGGGACGCATGCGCAGTAGTGCTATCTGAACAAGGTTTCGAGAAGCAGTGGTTGTTTGGAGTTGTGCGGTGCGCGGTCGGTCCACACCCAGTGCACGGGAGGAATTTCGAACATCAGAGTATTTTTTTTACGTCATTTGTGATGTATCTGTCATTGGTTACTGAAGAAATTACTAAATCAGCTGAAAATGGTACAGTATTTATTGTTTAGTTTGTTTGTGCTCGTGTTTGTGATGAAGCTAAACGGAAAGTGACGTGAAAAGTTCTACTGGAGTGCTGCGCAGTCATTTTGTACCTGGAGGCGCATTTTACCCATGGTACCTGTGTGGCGTGCGGAGCAACAAAATAACAAGGTATGTACGATGTTCCACTTGCAATGTAATGATATTCCATGACGTTAGTGTGTATGTGTGTCGGTGAGAGCATTTGCCAAAAATGTTTGAAAGTTGTATGTCTATTGTCGCGGGTTCTTGAAGTATTATTCAAAGAAAAACAAGACTAAAGCAACGTGTGAAGAAAAATGGCTGCCTGGAATGCCACAAGCCTTCGCAAAGGAGTTTTTCATTGTTGCAGAACTTTGTTGAAATTGTGAAAGAGGAAAGTCAGCTTCCCTAGGTCGCAATCCACGCGAATGGAGTCGTCTCAGAACACCATGATTTGAAATATGCTCAGAAACAAAACATTGAATCTCATCACTTGGGATTGGATTGAATGGATTGTATTTTATAGGAATTGTTGAATTGTATTTCTATTGTTAAATATTTCGTTAATAACAAAATATTGATTATTTTTGATGGACTAGTAGCGTTCTGTCACTTTTTCAAAATAGAATTGCTCCTTCACCTATTCAAATGTAAATAAACATTTTATGGAAGTGATCCTTCTACACTGAAGATTATGCAGTAATAAATTTGATTTAATTGGAAATTAAAATTGAATAATCATTGTATTCATTTTGAGTTTTTTTAACTGTGTACATTTGCATGAGGGCAAAAGTTGATTGAGACTATTTTCGGAAGTTTCTGGGTACATTCATTTCCTTTTCAATGTGACGGGGATTTCAAGGTTGATGTAACCTAAATATTTAAATGAGTTAATTTTTACATTACAATAAGTAAAAAAAATTATCCATGGTATCTTTTAATAATCTGAAAAATGAAAAACAAATAGCAGTAAACAAATATTAATCGTCTTCAAAAGTTCAAACCAGAGACTTCAACTTCGAGACATGTACAGAATCATTACGTGATCAAACGCCTCGAATGTCAGTGTCAGTCTACTACCCCAAAATCTATTTTCAAATGTGCACAAAAGTGAAACTTAAAAATGGCAGTCAGTGTTCTAGTATGCGTGAGGCCATTGGAAATGATTGATGGGACTGGCCGCATCTCGTTTTGTGCGTGGGCGTCGTGTGCGTAGTGCAGGCGCCTCGCAGCCTCCCAGAGATTTCAACGCGCGGAGATGTGTGGCTGCGCCGTGGCTGTGCGCAGAACGTTTGTTTGCGACGGGGCGGGGGTTGGCTCACCTCGGCCCATGCTGAATGCTCCCTTCGGCTATGTCAAAAAACAACAACATCAACAACAAAGAAAATGCACTTCAGATGATGAGAGAGAAATCACCTGTTCCGTTGTGCAACGACTTTTGATTGTGAATTTCACAATGGAAGTCATTTCGAGAGGTTGAGAAAAAAAGCTCTTTCGATCACAACGCAATTTTCATGCATATGCTCTATAAAAATGCTTGTAAGCCGGTGAAAATCTAAATAATTGTCGAAAATCTAAATAAATTACTTAACCAGGACTATCTAGTTTATTAATATTTCCATATTGAATTAAAGTTGTCATTTTTCTCCGCATGTGCGTATTTTTTTGTGACACCACATAATGTGAAAGAATTGTGTATTATTGTTGATTTGGAACGTCAACAGTAAGAAACAATTGGCTTTGTATTTTGGCATCTACATCCTTTACATACGTGTTTTGCGTATTCAATTGTTTCGATTGTTACCTGCAATAAACAAGCGCTCTTGCATTGTTTTGCGCGTGTAATCCGAGATATTTTTGTGAAAACTCCGTATTTTACTTCAACGTTAGGAGATCGGCAAAAATCGAGACGAGTCGCCAACCATTGCCTTTCGAAGGCCGTACCATCGTTGGCCTCTGAGGGTGAAAAATAACCGTAAATTAAATCTAACAGTTCGTAGCAAATTTTGAATGGTCTTGTTATCTTCTTAGTACTTCTCCAGTAGGAACGGATTATTATGCGTTATAAGTTGACTGGTTGCAATGAAAATTATCATTTGAAGTTGCAAAGATTTCCTCAGCAAATTGAAATGTAAAAACAACAAAATAATCCACGGGTCTTTCCTTTTAAAAACTGAACATCGCACAATTTCCATCCATAGCCCTCAAACGTTTTTGGAATCCCAACCAAGCAACTGTATAGGAATTGACAAGAGACATCTAAGAAAGTTTTCAGTAAATTTATCAGTAAATTAACCCTTTAGCAATTTCTTCAATATTTTCACAAAATAACAATACCACGTTTGAAACTACTGAAATTCACACACACAAAAAACTGAAATTCGATTTCATGGTGTAGGAGGATCTCTTTTAAAAGTAGTTTTTGCTAGGTCAATGAACAACCTCTACTCATGTCATTTGTGTAAAAATCAATCACAACTAATTCTACACACGTAAATGTGATATTTTTAATCTTTCCCTGCGAAACAAACCCCATTTTATGGGGTTAATGGGAACCTTTCCGCTTGGAGCCATGGTTCCATCTTTCACTCTCCCCCCCCTTTTGACACAAATATTTTTGTTCTCAAAGCGATCTCTCATTCTGGCAGGGGAAGCCCATAAGTGTATATCTGCTGACCAAAACTCGTGTCTGCCGTAGAAAGTCTCTCCTCGTACCCGCCCTCTCCCCATAGAAAGGGGGTACCCGGGCTTTCGAATTCATATTGCGAAGTCAGTGATGAAATAGTGTTGGTTTTAGCCCTTGTCACATTACTTTTCGTCATGGACATCACTGAGAATTCGACCCGATATGGAAGGTCCCCGGACTCTCCAAATCTCATAACTCGAATCATTTTCTGCCCCCTTCCCCCCATATTCGACTTTTTGTATTGCCCATTCCTCTAACACTTCTTTCAGACTGCGTTTTATTGTCCTGCTTTTTCCTTTAATTCCTCTTGGAAATACCAATCTTGTGAATATGCTGTACCCTTGAATGAAATCTTGCTCATACAGCCAGTTCTGGTAGAGCTTTGCTCTAACCACGAGAAACCTCGAGAAACATTTCTAAGCAAATTGTTGTTGTGCACACAGATTGAGTCGAAAATAGAGAACATACAGAGGCTCAAACTGAATCGTGTTTATTTTTCGCAATTATTAAACGGATTTTGTGGAATATAAAAAGAAGAGACATAAAAGTTCAAAACTTAAATTAATAAGCGGCAATTTCAATTTCAAATATATTTCTTCATACACATGATCGTGCTCGGAAAATGATCGCATTTCAATTATTCAGAATCAACTGAAGACTTAAATGTGAACAGTTCATGTTGCTAGTTCGATGCTAGAAATGGTCCTGAATTTTAGAATACAAATATATTGCTGTGATGAAAAACCAATGGTGTTTTGATGAAAATAATTTCGTGTTTTAAGTTTATTTTAAGAACAAAGCTATGAAATGTGACCAAATCTAATACACAACACTATTTTGGCAAAAAGGTACTTATCGAGTTCAGTACTATTGAATTACAGAATTAATGTCATTGTTCATTATTTTTACTCTCTCCCCATACCACGTATACGTACTAAAAATAAAAAGAACGTATTGTCGAATTTTCGACAGAAAACTCTGATTCTTGGGCCCTGGGAACGAAAAAATAAGTTTTGTTCCCGTGTATAGAAACGTCGTCTAACTCGCTGTTTGGTCAGAATCCATGTTTTGTGAGCTCTTGATACGGAAAAATCGATTGACGGAAAGTCTGTGGGTCTCTCTCTCCCTTTTCTTTTTTCCCCTTTTTATATATTTTTTATAACGAGAATAGGTGGAATTCTTCAAGAGACGTTTGCTAACCCATTCTAATAAGCGTGAGTTCAAAGTGTGTTTGTCGGTCTGTCACTCTCTGTCAGTGTCTTTCGGCCTGTTACTGCCATTCTGCCTGTCTCTCCGTCTCTATTTGTCTGTATGTCTCTCTGTTTCTGTGTGTCTGTCTCTCTGTTTCTGTGTGTCTGTCTCTCTGTTTCTGTGTGTCTGTCTCTCTGTTTCTGTGTGTCTGTCTCTCTGTTTCTCTCTGTCTCTGTCTGTCTGTCACTCTGTTTCTGTCTGTCTGTCGCTCTGTTTGTGCGTGTCTCTGTCTGTCGCTCTGTTTGTGCGTGTCTCTGTCTGTCGCTCTGTTTGTGCGTGTCTCTGTCTGTCGCTCTGTTTGTGCGTGTCTCTGTCTGTCGCTCTGTTTGTGCGTGTCTCTGTCTGTCGCTCTGTTTGTGCGTGTCTCTGTCGCTGTTTGTGCGTGTCTCTGTCTGTCGCTCTGTTTGTGCGTGTTTATGTCGCTCTGTTTGTGTGTGTCTCTGTCTCTCTCCCTGCCTTGTCAAAATGAGACAGCGTCCATTACGAGTAAAGCGAGAAAATATGTGCAGTTGTAGCACCTATTTTTTTTATTGAGTTACGAAGAAAAATGGGTAATTTGTGAAGAATTTAAACTTTCTTTCTTTCATGATATTGTATGGTTCTAATATTACCTGCCACTCTTTATGGTGGAACTGAAGTGAAATGTGATTTTTCAATTATTATCGAGGATGTTCTTTTATTTCTTGTTTATGAGAATACTTGTGAACTATTACTGCGCGTTTGTTGGACGTTACGTTAGGATCTAAAGTACTTCGTAGCCTATTGTTTTGAATTCCTGGTTCGAGTAGACTTGCAAAGAGAACTGACAACCTACTGCGTTTTTAATGAAATCGGGGAATTGAGAGGAGAACGTTTCATACAGAATAATTTATAAATATATTTTTTATACGTGATAATGCATTAACGCATTTCTTTATGATAGAGGATTAGTAATGAGTTAAATTAATGTACAAAATTATCGTTGAAATTAACACGGCTAAACGTTAAAAAAGGAAGTTATATGACTATTTGCCAGTGTTAGGGGCACGCATGTTGTCAGATCTTTTTGTTTATTTTAGTCGGATATGAACAGAGTCTAGAAATAATTTTGAGTAATTAATTCTAAATTATTTTTCAGTATATTACATAGGTAGAGAACTTAAAGGTGATAAAATTGCGATTTTTAAGTTTTTTTTTATTCTTGAATACTAGTGCTGTTTCGGTATTCCATTGAAGTATCAAATGTGAAGGAGGGGATTGATTCGATTGCCTAGACGCTTCCGGATCAAGATAATTTCACTGTTGAAAGAAGGAACTGGCCTCTCCGTTCGTGACCTTGGAAAAAACATGTGGATCGGCCGCTCAGGCACAATCAGCCCTATTGTCTAGGCTCTATGGTAGAACTGTCCAACTGAGAAGGGCTTATGGGCCACATATCAAATTATAGTTAAGCGGCCAGCCGCATCGTAATTTAAAAAGGTTTTTACCCCAACTACTGAGGTTATACTGAAACAAATATATATATATATATATATATATATATATATATATATATAATTTTATAAAATTAATAATAATAAAATGATAAAATTAATATATCATTAAATAAAAATAAGATGAATTATGCAATTGTATTTGGTTGGTATGATAATGTTTTCCAAAGCAGTCGCGGGCCGCATAAAAAGATCCGGCGGGCCGCCAGTTGGAAAGGCCTACTCTAGGACATGATTCCTGAAGTGGGGGGCGCGCCCCTCAAGGGAGACATAGACATGAGTCAAGGTGGGCGCGCGACCCATCGAGCCGTGGTATACCCGAACACTCCTGAGGACTTGGCGCGCTAGAAAGATACGGATTTTGATAGTTGCATTGTGTGATTTGTGACAATAAGATATCCTTCATGATGAGGACACAGAAAAACCGCGAGTATAACAAAGATTATATTAAATATGGGTTTATTTGCATACTAAAGGCAGCGGATGGCGTCGAACACCTTCAGTGTGTTATTTATGTAGAATTGAGTAATTTGTGCGAAAAAGTTTTCTACACTTGTTGCAATTAAAACAAACTGTAGGATCAAACTTGATATTGTGTTCTTTCTGATAACGTCGATCTGTTGTGGACTTTCTGATACTCAACTAAAGATAGGGAATCTGGTAAAAAATGCAAGCTTATCCTCCTCAGTATTTTTTCTTGCCCCCTGTTTAATTTAAATGTCTACTTGTAATATTAGTCATAAATCGTATTGAGTTTCCTTGACTTCGCCTAAAAAAATGAACATTTCAACAAGAGGTCGTAAAAACATTATTAACTTGTAAATTTGTAAAGAGTAATAAAATAAGTGTATTGTTACTCAGTGCAACACTTGTTTATATTCATTACAAAATAAAAATGTGAAAGGAGGGCGTGGGATGTTTTGCGATTGACTAATGGGGGGCCTGGTAAAAAAAAACCTGACCTGGGAGTTCTCATTTGTGTTTGATGGCGACGGATGGGGAAGAACCTCAGAGGCTCACACTGTAGGTTTTAATTTTTTCGAAAGCTGAAAATCGTTGATGGTTTCTAATGCGCTTTTTGTTGAAAATACGATGACCGGACTCGGGGCAGTACTTAAAACTTGAGGGTCAGACATGACTTGCACCGTGTGAGATGGTAACTTACGGTGACGTGTTACTTGAGTAGATGGACAGTTGTGGAAGTGTGAAGACGGCGCTGCGCACAGTGGAAAAAAAAAACGATCGAAAATGTATCCATAAGTCGCAGTATCTTTGAATATACACCAAATTGAATACGAATACCTGGTTAATGTTTATAAATAAGGCTGTAATGCTAATTTTCAAACATTCGAAATGGCGGCTTATGAAATTATTATTTATAATTAACAGAATTATTAATTACAATTGACAACTGCAAGAATTAGTTGTATAAAATTTCTAATAAACAATCATAAATTAACTAATTTTTTCTAATCATATATTAAAATATAGTGATGCTACAACAGCCACACTTTCCGCATTATTTTAACTTACTGTAATGATCGAACATTCAAAAAGTTTAATAATGCATCAATTTTTCGATCCCCGTAAATGAAATGCCGATGATCCAAAATTCGATATTTGGGCCTTTGGCCAGGCTTTGGGGGCGTATCTCCCACAGTGCGGCGCAGCGGTTTGGTTTAGGCGCGGGCAGGGCGGCGGAGGGTGACGAGGTGGCCGGGCGGGCGCGGCGCGGCGCGTCGTCGCCATCCAAACCGGTCGTCGTCGTCGCCGCCGCCGCCGCCGCCGCCGCCGCCGCCGCCGCCGCCGCCGCCGCCGCCGCCGCCGCCATCGCCCGCCCGCCGGCTGCCAGACGGATGGCTGCTGCGCGCGGAGCAGGTTGGCAACAAAGCGCCTCCGCCTGGCCGTTCGCGGCGGCCGCCGACGCATTCGGACTTGCACTCTCCTTTTCCGTTTCGCCGCTGCCGGCTGGTCACTGGAGCAGCGGCAAGGAGCCGAGCTGTCGTCTCTTCTATATTACAAATTTCCAACGCACGCAGACATACGAAGAAAATGATGAAGCAACTGGCGGCTGTGAGAGCTATCAAGGGTTTCTTTAGATATCCAGGAACTTGAAAAAATCCACAAACAGCCAAACATTCGATTTTGACTGAAAACGGAAATTTGTTTTATATAGTTTTCCTGCATTTTCTTGTACTGGGCGTACCGACTTAATTGTCACATTCAATGTGTCATTGCTTGTGAAACATGTGACGTCATGCAACATGTGACAGCAAGGCTGCAGTGAAGAGGCTCCCCGCCATAAAATATTTGACATTCACTTCTTGTGTTATAGAACAGCAACTTTTTTTACATTCATGGTATGCAAAGAATTGATGTGCTGTGTATACTACTGCGTTATTGCAAAATTCGTGAAGAATGTTTTTGTTAACACTTTACATTTTTAATTAACATTAAAAATACTATCAATTTTAATGGGATAGTAGTTTACGTGTATTTGAGCAGTGTGCGTGCTACTTTTGGGAAAACCGTCTTGTATGGTTTTGCTCATCTGTATTTTTGCTGCTGCAGGCCACTAGTTTGTATATAAACAGCTTTATTTTCCAAGGTTTCTGTCGCTTTGCAGGTCTCCCACTACGTTGTCAGTAGGGAGAGGATTTTTATGCTCTAGAACATCTTGATATATGGTTTTAAATAAAGGCATTTATGACCTAAAAATTCTGAAATAAGCACTTTAATACACAAATAAAATTAATATTTCATACCCTGTATAAACCTAGACAAAATGACAGGAGAAGCATGGAATGAAAATTTGTATTTTTGAGCAAACGTAATATAATCTACCTTACTTTGCGAGAGAAATAATCTCCTTAGTGAATATTTACTACAATTGAAGGGCTCAATAGAACAAGGGGCTATCCCACATTTTTAAGATCGCTTTATATATCTTCGAATACATGAGTTATTAGCTTTATACATAATTTCAAATATTATTTTATGTATTGTTTATTAAATCCAGTATGGACTCCATAAGCAAGTGCATTGTGTTTAAAAGTTCAAAATAGGCCAAATATACTAAAATATGCTCTAACATAATGATCTAAATTAGCATCCACATGTCAAGAAATTTCTCTTAGCTATGCCCTGATGCAGCGGCCAAATTTTGCAAAATCGAATAAATCTGCTCCATACTAGTAGTCAGTATTCACGAGTGTGTGCGTTATGGTGTGATTGTACCTCCAGAAACACCTTACGATTTGACGGCCCTTCAGGCAATGGGAACTATTGAAAGACCGGAGGAGAATGAAGGGAAGGAAGGCGAGGGAGTAGGAGGAATTTTCAACCTTTGCTACTTGCCCTGTACATACCCGCGGACCTTCCTGAATTTCCATTACGACGCCTACAACGGATGCAAGGGCCCCTAAAGATAGTCATAAGTAGGAACGGATTTTCATGTGAAGACATATTTTTAATGGAATAAGATACCTGCATTCAATAATATTTTTTAGATTTTACACATTCTGAGTGAATTCGAACGATTTTTATTTTAGATATTGTGGTATTATTGCATATTTATGTATACTTTGCCTAAAACTATACATTTCTTACATATTTCGTTCCGTTTTAATATTCGTATTTATACTTCGAAACTGAACATTTCAGATGCGAGTTTGCAGTATGTTATTGTAATAATCTTACCTACAAAGCGATACAAGGTACCGGATTTCTATGACCACTGCACTGTCGCTAGGAATTGTCAAACTTACGCCACTCTGCTTCTTGGAAACTGCGTTTTCTGAACTAAGGATGAGCGCGTGCTAGTAAAGCAGAGAAGTAATTACTTCAACCACCTTCTTCCTCAAGTTTCGTAGAGCCTTGAGTAACTTGATCGAAAACTAACAATTTTTTTCCCCAGCTCTTTATCTTATCGCATTGTTGGATTTACAGGGAGTATGTTCCTTTTAACCTTTCATCCCCTCCCGGGATCCATCCTAACTACAGGGTACTAGGATTCACTTGAGCACCGGCTTCTCGTAAAAATTGTATATTCAACGAACATTTTTATATTTCGAATAAAATTATTACGCGTGGAAAAGACTAGTGTGCAATTACTTTTTTTAATGGTAGAACTTTATACAGAAGCTGTTCCGAATCCACGTTAAGATCTGATCGGCGATGTTCTTTGCTCGAAAAATGCTTGCATAGGGCATGTTGTATTTTACATATTTTCTATTTTTTGATTTATAGTTTGGTAAAAATAAATATTTATGTGTACAGATTTTGCTTTTTTTAGTGCAGTAAATTCCATTCCTTCGTCAAGGCAGACGAATGTGCGGGTACAAGTCAGTGGCAAGTTCATTTAAATAATTAGTTGGCGCGTGTGGAACGCATAGTAGAGATTCGACATCTACAACAAAACATCGATGATCAAATTTTAAATCGATGTTGAAAATACATCAGCCGAAAATATCGATGTTAAAAAGCGTCGGCTTCAATAAATCGATGTTTTAAAAACATCGACAGCGAAGTTGCATCCCTTGTGTGTGAAACTTCAGCTCCTAAGTCGAGGTCTCATGCGGGATGAAGATAACTTTATTAATATTTAAATAAAAAGTGTTATCAAAATTTTTGTTTATTTCATGAACACCTGATGACGACTTAGCCCCATCATCACATATGCTGTGTGAAAGCATGAAATCCGACTACCTTGTTTGCAGACTGCAGAAGCCGTCGAAAGCTGTCCAGGAAGCAAATAAAAATGTTGGTAAAGCTGGGTGCCCACTTTCTGGAACATGGAATACCGGGAAAAATCAGGGAATTTCATTGCTCTAGAAAAGCCAGGGGAAAATCAAGGAATTTTTAGAAGAATCATTAAAGTCAGGGAAACATTTGAGTGTGTTATAAAACTGGATTATTATTCCTTAAGAAAATTAATGCAGCATTTCAACAAGAAACATAATTTTTTGCTCAGTTTTTATTTGATGAGAAAATATTGTTAATTTTAGTTTGCCGCGGCGCTAGGAAAGCTGACCCATTAGTATCAGGACAGCTTTAATATTTTCTTTAAGTAGTGTGAAATTACGAATCCAATCGGAAAAAAGATGCCATGGGAAACTGAAAAAAATAAATCAGGGAAATTCTTTCCAGGAAATTAGTGGCAATTCTGTAAGGCAAAACTTTGTATTGAAATATTTAGAACGCCAACAAGTTCACCAACAAGTCAATATGCACGTGATATTTACGGGGTGCATTGATAAGGCGTTGAAGTAGCAGGGTGATGCAGCCTTACTTTTGAAGATGTCGACTACGTAATGTTTTTGTGTGCGAGAAGCGACGTGGTTTTATTGCTTTCGCCGCTGGGCTGTGCGGTAAGTGTGCAGACCGGTTTGTCGAATGTGGCGAGGCGAGGCTGGGCGGGTCAGTGTCCGTAACCGTCTTCGGGGAGAGTGGTGCGTGAAAATGAAACCATCCCGTCAGTGCGTATCTTGATGGTGGGAAGCAGCGGAGGTCGCTACTCATAATTACGAAATACCCACGAATTTATACTCCAAAAATCTTCGCAAAGACGCCCAATTGAGAATATTAACCCATCATAGCACTTTCTCTAATGTTTACCACTGTATATTCATATGGCACTTTACTCTCACTATACCACTCCTGTAACGCTCTGAGAAAACTTGAAACCGAAAAGCTAGCCGAGACCATAGAAACTAGAACATTTCTTGGTACGAGAAAGACGTGCCATTTTGAAGCACCATTAGTTAAATATTATGCATAATAGCGATACAAGAAATTGATATGTGCTGCGATAAACTATGTACATAGAAACACACATTACAAAGCCAAAAATTAAATTTATTAAAATATATACATATGAGTAATCTCATGAGTAGTTAACAAACTGAAGAAATAACTTTCTTATTAAGAAAACAATTTTCCTCCGGAAGCTAGGCACTTGCAAATCATGTTTAAATAATTGAAAATTGGGTTTTTCACGCCTTTACCTACGAGCATTCTTTCTGGTGATAGGTGGAAAAGGTACATTTTGCATATTTTTGTCCGTTGATTCAAGGCATATATAAGCTGAATTTCTTGACATTTGGTTAGAATTGATTGTTATGTAGATTAATATGTTAGTGCATATTTTTTTGAAGATTTCGCCGATTTTTCCTGTTGGCGCGGATTCGTGAAATTTTAGGCGATATTTCGTTAAAATACTTTCCTAAAATGTTTCATCTTTTCATAAAATCTATTTATTTGTGAGCGTTCATTGATTAGAAAGAGCTCATCACAGTTTGAGTTTTTTCTTTTCTGTAGATGATAAAATACGTGTTGGAAATTTCTTGATATCATTTTGTAAACCAGGCAGAAGAAATCCAACACATATTAAGGTGAATATGTACTTAAGTTATTTTTTCCGCGAAGTAAGGTAAATAACATTATGCTTACACAAAAAAAATATTTTTTATTCCAACTTCTGAACTTTATCAATAAAGGTTTATACAGGAAATGAAATATCGTTAATTTTCATTGCATATTGAATTGCATTTTTGAAATTTTTATGTCATAAGTGCATATTTTTAAAAGAATATTCGAAGATTTTTAGGGCCTAAAAATCCTCTCCCTAGTAATCACTGTTACGTTCGTGGAGGGCGAAGCGTCGGCCAACTCTCGTTCCAATCGTGTGACCACCAGAGGTGGTCTCCCGCGGGTGGCCAGACGGGAAAGGCGCCCGCGCATGTTTTCTTTCTTTGAGTGTTATCACCAAATTTTACAATTGATTTGACGTTTAAGGGAAACGGTATTTTTGGGGGATTTGGTCGGTATGAGGAAATGTACTTTGATCGAATTTTAAACAATTACAATTCGCTCTGAAGCTGAGGCAAATAGTTGTAATTGCTCTGAAGAGGAACTGTCGGACTTTCTTTCTCAATAGTCCGTATCCTACAGCACTTCTGCGGACCAAAGAGGAAATTTCTTTTTATGGAATTATGTAGCACTAGGAAATAACCTCTCGATTTGCTACCAGCACATGCTCATTCGACTGTATCAACTCGTCATGGGGACGTGGGTCACGTCACGCTATCAAGGGCAAAGGGTCAGGACACGATCCCTCGGGACATAGGCAGGTGGTGCTCAGTTTGTCCCTCTCACAACGTGGCGTGGCGGGAGTCCATGCGAACGGGCAAACCGAACCGATAGACTAGCAGTAATAGTACACTTTTCCTGGATTGGACAATCTAGGATAACTCATTGCTTCACATAAAATCTTACATCTGTATGGCAAGTATTTCTTCATACATCATGACATTTAGGGAAAGGATGCAATCCCATCCTCAGATGACATTATTAACTATAACAAGAAAAGTAAGATTACGGTAACAAAGACAAGCAATTAAAACTATTACTTATTGCGGGAGGTGGCGGTGATCTTCGCCCCGTTGAATGGGCGAGATCCGGCACCGACCGACCTGAACTTCAGCTAATGGTTTTGCCCCAACCAGGTATCTCCGACCAATGGGTCAACGCCCCAGGCGAGATACGTGCTTTAGTGTTGTCAAAGAGTGAGGATGGGACAAGGAAGAGGAAGGAAATATTGCGCGCGGTCCGTGACCCGTTCATTAGGAAACTGTTCGGGTATTTGTCTAGTGTTGATCAGAGAAAGCACGGGAAAGGGGCGATGAGAGCAGCCGGCCACTACAATTCTCCTCCAGACAGCGGCTGATCTCGCTCAGCTATGTAGCTAGTGCCGAAAATCCTGCCGCTGTCGGGAGTCGAACCTGGACCTCCCGGTCAGAGGCACTGCAGTGACACCAATTGATGCCCTGAGCCAACTCAGCCGGTCGAGCAACTCGTGAGCGCACTTCTGTCAGCGCGCAACCTCTCCTCTCCTCTCCTCGCCTCCCACCCTCCAAGTGCCACGATCAGCCTCTTCGCGCAGCATCACGCGGAATACGTCATATTATCCGTATTCCTGCCTATTATTTTTGTCACCTCCGCGACCCGGAGAAGGTTTACATGATATCACTACATTTATGCAGCTAATGGAATGCAAGAGAAGTGTACTTCAAAAGTACCATTTCCAAAAAATTGTTTACATGCAGAATTGTTATTGAAATTTAGTATATTGTGAGTTTCATTAAGAGAGTGATGAAAGTAAACAACGCCGGCTCTTTGAAATTCGGTGTTTGTAGCCTGTCCGTTTACATCCGTTGCGGGAGTTTATTCACACTTAAACATGTTCTCATTTGCTTTTCTACAAGATTTGTAGCGATTCGTACGTTGTTGCTGTTATTATTATTATTATTATTATTATTGTTATTAGTATTATTATAGACAATAATAACGGAATCAATGGAAATCACTCGTGAAAAACTATAATTTAGTGCACACCTGAACTTCGGAGGGTTAACAAGCTGGCGCTCTAACCCGTACGGCTGGCAGTAGAATACATTTTGAATGGTTTAAAATGTCAGAAAAATCTCTTCGTTCTTAACGAATGTTTCTAGTAGTGTTTTGGAGGCGCTTCGTATCACATTATGAAAGTGCTCACAGCTACGGTGAAGTAATCTCCACACGTCCCAGCCTCACCCTCCTGGCAGGATTACCCAGTCGGTGTCGCAAGTAGGCCGCACAGATCGACGAGAAATCTTCCTTATTAATTTTCAGTGAGTGCCGAAATTGAAAAAGCAATGCAAGCCATGTGGGAGGTGTCTGTTTTCGTCTTATGTTGCTTGTGTCCTCCACGAACTAAAAAAAGGCCAATAACTTAAAAAAAAAAAATCAATTTTGACTGGAAAGTGGCAAATATTTGATTGAGTTATTCCACGTAATCAATGCACTCACCGAATTCTAATTGTCAGTTACGGCACTTTTTACGACACTGCTGACTTCTATCAGCAGCTAGGCTCCAGGGAAGAGGCCACCGGACCGTAAATATTTGCTCTTCACGTGTTCCATTATGGAACAGCGACATTTTTTATATCCACCGTAAATAAAGAACTGATGTACTGTGGCAAGTAGTAGATTCTACAAAAATTTTATTTGATCTCGCAACCAATGCCTCGAACACCTGCTCGTGTTTTCGGCAGTTTTGGCAACCGCGTACACAGCGATTTTCGTAACTTTGCCCCTGACAGGAATCAACTGTTGACGGTTTCATCCAATCGGGGAGCTTGAACGTCACCATAGTGACGTCCTTAGCGAAATAAAGCTCCCGATTGGATGGCAGCGAAACAGCTGATTCCTGTCAGGGGCAAAGTTAAAAAAAATCGCAGTATAAAATACTTTGCCATCCCTTTCTGTTTCAGTGACCCTCAGCTGCGTGCTCTAATGTTTCAGGATGGGGGAAAGCGGTTATTTTGATTGGAAGAAAGGTTATTTAATAAATTAATAATGATTTCCAAAAAATATTAAATTATCGCTTATTGTCTGAGTTTAGCTCAGAGCCTGCATTGCTTTGCACGACTGTCACCAGGGAGGTCGTAGGGTTCGAATCCCTACGATGGGGGCGGACACCTCTCCTGGCCCGAAGGTTTCGTGACTGGCGGCCAAGATGCACGGTAGCCAAATTAACCGTACAGGAGCAGGTGCTCTCAGACATGGGTTGCGAGATAAAATAAAGATCCGAATATATAATATTAATTCTACTATTCTATTTACACTACAGAACAATCCTCTACATACGATTAATTATTTTCTGTTTATAATGAAGAATTATTCGGATTCTGTATCAAAGATTATTAGCACATTTGTGTTCGTTATTTA